>CM053784.1:523689705-524049705 GCA_028749045.1 Cupressus sempervirens | reverse complement strand
TTGTGATTATCATTGACATTTTCAGTTGCCAATAGAGAACTGATGTGGTCATGATTATCTATGGATGCTTTTCAGTTGCTCATGGAGATTTGATGTTTATATTGTGGATTATTCTTTGGTATTTTACTAGTCGCTTGTACAGGATTGTGGTGATTTCATGATTTATGATTCCATGAGGTTAGGGTAGGTTATCTACTTATAGTGTCGATAAGTGGCTTGCAATGGGGGCCGGGGCCCTAAGAGGCGGCCAGGGTAACTCATTTTAAGTTGTTTTAATAAGTGAAAACATTACACCTAATATTGACTTAATTGAACCTAATAAGATAATTTTTTGTTCTCACCCATGCCTTGAGTGCTAGTATAGACTAGGATGGGAGTAGAGAGAATGCTTGGTTGTGACCTTGCATTCTGTAGTAAGCCTTGTCAGTATGAGAGGATACTAGTGGCCACATAGGTATCACTAGGGGGTTGGGGTCTATTGGGAGACTACCAGGGTAACTCTAACGTGATCTGTGCGATGACACTTTCTCGCTTGCATAGTAGGTTTCCTACATGTCTTTGTTGTGCCTTTGGGATTAGATGTCAATTTGTGTTGGAACCTTTGAGTTAGTATACTTTTAGGATTTTTGGACTAAGAAAGTATTTGTGCTATGTGATTTGATAACCTATTTGGGACTTGAGATTATCTCTTCAGCATGGTGGGAGTGGACCATTTAGGTTTCACGCAGTTAGGTGGTAGTGATTTTTCACTCTTACCATATGAGATCCATTTGAGACACTATGGCTGATGCATTCTTTGATTTTGATGGTAGACACATATCCTTATATTAATGATTTGCATCTGTTAGATGATGTTATCTTATGCTTTATCTTGCATGTTAGATTCCTTTCTGCATATGATGTAGTATGATTTAGGAGTGACATTCCTATGATGTTAATACCGATGATCTATTTGGTGATTTGGAATGTTACGCATGTAGGGATGGCTAGGGCCCATGATGGTCTAATGATGCTATTTACGGGTGGGAGGAACCATGCACTTAGTTAGTTATGTTTTGATTTATGGTTATCTGCTACAATGAATGTTTATATTTTCTATGATGATGTATCATGTACGACATGTGGTTTCATTTACTTTATTGCATCATGGACTAGAATCAGGATGATGATGTACTTTATTTTCACACATGTATATTCTTTTAAGCCTTTCATACCCTGTGACATGTATAGTGGATGATCAAGCAATCAGGAATGTAATTTAAGAATGTTGGACTTTTTATTATTATTTTATGTGGATGTAGTATTAGATGGAATCATTAGTAATTAAATTAGATGTGATTCAACGTTAAGGGATCCTTGAAGAATGTAATTTGTTATTTATGTTTATGTTTACTTTCAGTGGAATGTTGTTATTGCTTTTGCTACTATATTATGAATAGTTTTACTTTCATGTTTTAAAAAAAAAAAATGCTACCAAACTTAGTGAAACTTTAGGTTAATTCTTTGAGTCCCTTGGCGGGGTGTTACATTTGGTATTAGAGCCCAAGTTTCTACATTGGGAGCTCTGGGTATTTTGGAACAAATCTAGGACTTTGAACTATCATGTGTATCTCTTCAAACTTGAAAACTAGGTGAATTGAAATAGATTCTAAAACTGTTACTTGCATATGTTCATACTGCAACATTTAGCTTTCAAAACTGAGAATTTTACTCAAACCTAAACATAGGCAAAACTGAAATTAAACTTAGTCTATTTGCAAAACATCTGTCTTTTGGTTGTAATAGTATTTTATATTCTAGATATTGTTGTAGGATGGTATTTGGGACTAGGTTTTCTGTTAGAGGTTGTGGTAGGGGCCGTGGAAGAGGCCGTGGACATGGTAGAGTTATTAGTGTCCATGAGTTTATCCATGGAGGGTGTGCTCATGAAGAGAGTGGGGGAGAGCACGTTAGTGAGCAATAGCAAGAGAGCCGTAAAGGGGACCAAGCTAAATCTGAGGAGGTTAACTTGAGACAAATGATGCAGACCATTCTTGATTGTCTACCTCCTATTCATGATCAACATAAAGAACATTAGTCAAAACATGAGCATAGATCTAGGTCTAGGAGCCCTCAGAAGGAATGACAAAGATTCATTGTATCTACTCAGATGAAGGACCTTTCAAGATTCAAGGTCAAGCCCTTTAATGGGCAAGGTTCTGGATATGTGGCCAAACAGTGGCTTATTACCCTTGAAAAGATTTTTCCATGCAGGACTTTGACAGTAATGTTAAGGCAAGATTTGCCATTACCAATCTGGAGAATTTTGGGGCCACTCGATGGACAATCGAGGAAAAGAAGCTGGGCATAGATATGAACAGTGTCACTTGGGAGCTATTCTTAGAGAGTTTTTGCGAACGATTCCTACCAGAGGAATGGAAGCAGAAAAGAGTAGATGAGTTCCATAACCTCAGGTAGTATTCTATGACTGTAACAGAGTATGAGGGCAAATTCCACGAGCTCATGTCCTTTTCAAGATTTAGTGATAACTCAGCTCAATTGACACAATACTTTATTAAAGGATTGAACAACCGTATAATTGAGGGTGTCAAGGTATTTGAGCCTAAAACCCTCAAGGATGTAGTTCATCGAGCTATCCTTGTAGAAGAAAGTGTCAAACTTGGTCAGGGAGGTTTTGTGGGAGCACCTACAACATTAGGATCTAAGGGCAACTACAACTCAAGTGGAAATAGGAAGCCTCCTTTTGCTAAGGGGAAACAATACCAGCAGTAGTCTCAACAGACACAGTAGCAGAAGCGATTGTACCCTCAGGCTCAAGGTGGTGGCAGAGGTTTTAGCTCCAAGAACAACCACAATGCTTTGTGTAATAAACAAAATCAGCCCCCTTAGCCAGCTTAGAGCAGTCAGTCTTTTGTTAGCAGGAATAGCCGTTAGCAGTCAAATGCACCACCTATGGGGAGAGGATTTGGCAAAAATACAAGATGTTTTACATGTGGGTAGGTTAGACATTTTGTAGCTCACTGTCCACAATGAGCACCTCAATATTCAGGCCCTAGGCCAACAACATTCGAGCCTATAGTTGGGAATGCGGGTAGAGCTCATAAAGTGTTTATAGCAGTTGATCACTGTGAGGTAGATCATCAGGGAACAGTGGTTGAAACCACAGGAGCTATTCGAGGTACACCTCTTTCAGTGTTATTTGATTTAGGTGCTACAGATTCATTTATTTCTCCATTTATAGTTGCTAAGTGTAAGCTGAATGTGGTGAAGCAAGATCATGGTTGGCAAGTGGAACTAGCCTCGAGCATTGTCTCCATAGATTTTTTAGTTCCTAAGTGTGAGCTTAGCATAGGAGGATTTGAAACTGTAGTCGACCTTCAACTTATATCCCTTGGTTCCTATGATGTGGTTTTGGGTATGGACTGGCTTGGCTCTCATAGAGCTAGTATAGATTGTAGGAAGAAGATTATATTGTGTCAAGATGACCAAGGGAATGATGTGAAGATTGTTGGGATACCGAGGCCTATATCTCTATGGATGATTTTTGCCATGCAATTGAAGCAGAGTTTTCATAAGGGATGTTAGATATTTGCGATTATGGTAAATGATTTCGATGAGGAAGATCCTGTGAGGAAGACTTTAGATCACTCGATTTTACAAGAGTACATAGATGTTTTGCCAAGTGAGATTCTAGGCATGCCTCTAAAAAGGGACATCGATTTCAGCATTGACTTGATTCCAGGAGCGGAGCCTATCTCTAAAGCTCCTTATCGTATGACAACATAGGAATTGGGTGAGTTGTGTCTTCAGATAGAGGAACTTTTGGCTAAAGGGAGCATTCAACCTATTGTATCACCATGGGGTGTTTCGATCTTATCTTGATAGGTTTGTACTTGTTTTCTTTGATGGTATATTGATATATTCTAAGACTCAAAAGGGGCATGAGGAACACTTGCGATTGGTTTTACAATGCTTGAGAGACAATTAGCTTTATGCTAATGCAGCTAAGTGTGAATTCTTCAAATCAAAGATTTAGTATTTAGGGCATGTCATTTTAGGTGATGGTATTTTTGTGGACCCTGCAAAGATCCAAGCAATAGTAGATTGGCCTACACTGACTAATGTGTTAGAGATTCATAGTTTCATGGGTCTAGCTGGTTATTATCATAGATTTGTCCAAAACTTTTCCAAAATAGCGCATCCTATCTCTTCCCTTTAGAGGAAAGGAAAGAAGTTTATATAGATCGAGAAATACGAGGAAGCATTTTGGAAGCTCAAGGAGCTTTTGACTAGTGCACCGATCTTAGCAGTACTAGATCCAGAAGGTGATTTCATGGTTTGTACAAATACTTCCCTGGAAGGGGTTGGAGCAGTCTTGATGCAGAATAGATGGGTGATTGTGTATGAATCACGCAAACTCAAGGATCACAAGCTAAATTATCCTACACATGATCTTGAGTTAGCAGTGGTAGTTCATGCTTTGACAAGGTGGAGACACTTCTTGTTGGGGTACAGATTTGAGCTACATAGTGATCATTGTAGTCTTTAGTACATTTTCACTCAACCTAATTTGAATGCTCACCAAAGGCGATGGATGGAATTTTGATGTGAGTATTATTTTGAGGTACACTACATTTAGGGAAAAGAGAATGTGGTGGTAGATGCTTTGAGTCACAAGAGACATGTGATATCATCTATGAATCTTAGTGTTGATTTGAGGAGTCAGATTCTTTAGGCACTTCCCATAGATTCTTGGTACCAGGAGGTGTGCAGAGAGATAGATTCAGGAGACCTTTGGAGGGTAAGTTTGCAAGCTACATCTGAGAGTTAGATGGTTTTTTGAGACATTCAGGGAGGATTTATGTGCCATTACTGGATGAGCTTCACACCTTGATCCTAGCAGAAGCTCATCATACACCCTACTCAGCACATCCAAGTGTCAAGAAGATGCATGTTGATTTGCAATGTTGATTCTATTGGTCTGGGATGAAGTGTGACATTGCTGATTATGTGGCTAGGTGTCTTGAGTTTCAAAGAGTCAAGGTAGAACACCAACACCCAGTAGGACTTTTGCAACCAAATCTCATTCCTTCATGGAAGTGGGACATCATCTCTATGGACTTCATAGTAGGATTACCTATGACCGCTCATCCTCATGATGCTATCATGGTCACCATTGATCAATTGACTAAGGTGGCACATTTTTCACCAATCAAGTCTTCCTACATGGCAACTTCTATAGCTAATGTCTTCATGCATGACATTGTGAGGCTACATGGTATTCCTCGAAAAATTATTTTTGATAGGGATCCCGTATTCACATCCATATTTTGGACATTGCTGCAGCATGAGCTTGGAGCACAATTGAATTTCAGTTTGGCATATCGCCCAGAGATAGATGGTTAGATAGAGAGGGTGAATCAAGTTTTGGAAGATATGTTAAGGATGTATGTGATGGATAGGCAAACACATTGGGAGGAGTATCTCTACCTGGTGAAGTTTTCTTACAACAATGGGTATCACAATTCTATTGGCATGGCACCATTTTAGGCTTTATATGGATGTCCTTTTCGTACACCCTTGAGTTGGGATAGTCTTGAGGATCACATCTTGTTGGGTCTTGAGATGCTTCATGAGATGGAGCAATAGGTAGTGCGTATCTGCGAGCACTTGACTACAACACAAGATAGGTAGAAAAAGTATGCTAATACACATAGGATATGTTATTGTATCAGAAAAAAATAGCTTATATTACTCAAGGAAAAGATATAATAAGATTCTAAAGATGATTAATTTAACTGAGATGAAATGAAGAAGATCCAATGCTATTCTTGTCTACAATTCTGCAATATATAGTAGAAGAGATTCGATGCTTTGAATAATTACTGGAAGACTTATTGATGTTATGTGTTCATCGTGTATCCTAAAGCAAAGGAGTTCATAGATTATATATGCGGGTAGATGAAGGAAGTCACGACTAATAGCCGTGACTCATATATGAGTCATGTCTATTAGACATTACTATTATTAAGTCGAGACAGAACACAACTTAAATAATCTCATTAACATAAGACTTGCACCCGAGTCATATAAGAAAATACGCAAGCGTAAGAGAAACTAATACAAGCACTCAATATTATATCAAGATTAATATAAACTGACACCCCATAGTTAATAGTCAATTTTATAATATTAATATGAATAGATATGAAATCAAAACTTATGTCATAATTTATATTTAGAATATATATATATATATATATATATATATATATATATATATATATATATATATATATATATATATATATATATATATATATGTATATATGTTTATTAAATATCTCATATATAATATAACATAAGTATAATTATAAGAGTTATAAATAACTCTTCAACTAATCTATACATTAACACTCCCTCTTAGATTAGTAGGGTATACATGTATAAGAAGTCTTTGATCAGAAGATTTCTTTTATCCAATGTCAAATATAAACATTGTAACACGTGAGAGTTTGGCCTACAAGAATATCACTTTCATGATATTCACCAATCTCTCAAAAGTAATGGCCTATCAGAAACATCAACTTAATGATGATCACCAAATGCTCAGTGTGGTAATGGCCTATAAAAATATCAAGGCATGATATACACCAAGCACCAAATATATATCTATACAAACAACTTGTAGCTAATCAAATTAATGATATCAACCACCTAGTTATTTGATTTATAAGATAAAGCCCTTACATGAAACACTTTCATAAAAATGAATCATGCTACAAGTTATTGTAAGGACATCACATTACAACAACTTCTCCTAATACAAGTGAAAAACCTTTTGAAGTTGTCACTTCTTAAGAATTTAACACAGGTTATATATATATATAAATAATGTACAGTAATCAATTTCTCTGAGACATGTCCTTAGATTTTACAATCATACCAAGTTCTTTAAGGAAAAGTTTCACCTTCATCTTAGCAAGTGGTTTGGTAAGAATGTCTGCAATTTGATCCTCTATACTAATATATTCCAGCTTGATTACATCCTTCTCAACCATGTCTTGAACATATGGGTAAGGTATCTCGATGTGTTTAGACCTATTATGAAACACATGATTAAGAGATAGCTTGATGTAGCTTTGGTTGTCACAATAAATAGTAGTAGGTGGAAGAGGCTTCCCAAATAATCCAAATAGAAGTTTCCTCAACCATACAGCTTCTCTTGCTCCCATAGATGCGGCTATGTATTTGGCTTCTGTAGAACTCTGTGCTACTGAAGACTGCTTTTGACTAAACCAAGATATCATAGCTAAGCCCAATGTAAAACAACATCATGAAGTGCTCTTGCGATTCTCTGAATTTCCTACCCAATCAGAATCTATGTATCCTTTCAAATTTAATTCAGTTTTAGAGTATTTGAGACCATATACAATAGTACCACTAAGATATCTGAGAATGTGCCTTGCTGCCACCAAATGAGTTTGTTTAGGTTTGTACATAATCTGACTGAGAACATTTATAGCATAACAAATGTCAGGTCTTGTATTTACCAAATACATCAAGGAACCAATTGTCTATCGATATAGAGTAGGATCAACACTTTTAGAATCTTTAGTTGCTTATTTTAGTTTTAGGAATTTTTTTCCATAGGAGTTTTCATTGCCTTGCTATCCAAGCTATCCAACATGCCAAATTTGTTAAGTAGATCTAGAGTGTACTTGCCTTGATTTAGAAAGATCCCTTCAGAATGCTTCCATACTTCTAGTCCTAAGAAGTAGTGTAGTATTCCTAGATCTTTCATTTCAAATTAAGATATGAGAGCTTGTTTATATTTTTCAATTAAATGATCTTCTCTTGTAATCAAGAGATCATCAACATATAAAACCATAATTAACATATCCCCCTATATTACTTTGTAATATAAATTTGGATCTGCAATGTTTTTAGAGAAGTGAAGTTTGGTTAGATGCTGATCTATCCATTCATACCAAGCTCAGGGAGCTTGTTTCAATCCATATAAATCCTTTTTCAACTTGCATACATGAGTTTGTTTATTGTACACTTCAAATCCTTCTGGTTGTTCAAGATACACTTCCTCTTCTATAACACCATTCAAAAATGTAGTTTTTACATCCATTTGATGAATTTTCCATCCCTTGGATGCAAAAATGGCTAAAATAGTTCTGATTGAGGTACATTTGGCTACTGGAGCAAAGGTTTCATCACAGTCTATTCCTTCCTTTTGGGAGAATCCTCTAGCAACAAATCTAGCTTTGTATTTATCAATACTTCCATCTGCAACATGTTTTATTTTGAATAGCCATTTGGAGGAAACAACTGATTTATTTTTTGGTCTAGGAACAATATCCCAAACATCATTCTTAAGTATAGAGTTATATTCTTCTGTCATGGCATCTTTCCAGTGTTGATGTTTTATGGCTTCTTTTACATCAGATGGTTCAGATTTTGAAATTTCACTCATTAGTGCAATGTAACTTGAGTATATATTAGGATGTTTCCTCTTCCTAATGAACTCTGAAGGAATGGAATTATTTTCTTCAATTAGCATTCTGGCCCATAAAGGTCTTTTCCTTTCCTTGGAGGTGTGAGTAATGTCCATAGGTTCAATTTTTTTATGTTCCTCATTTATAGACTCCCTCTCATTATTAAGATTTTGTTCTTCTGAGTTTCTTCTGAATTAGATTCATCTTTAGATCTCTTGTAGGCCAAATCTTCATCAAATATTACATCTCAACTTAGTTCAATATTCCTTTGTCCATGGATATAGATGCGATATGCTTTTGAGGTTTCACTATAACCTACAAAGATTCCTTTCTTTCCCGAGGGCTCTAATTTGGTTCTCTTTTCTTTAGGAATATGTACATAGACAGGACAACCAAAAATTCTTAGGTGCTTAAGATCAAGTTTCTTCCTGGTAAATACTTCTTTAGGAGTTTTAAATTCAAGATAAGAGTGGGGACATCTATTTTGAGGGTAAACAGTAGTATTTGAAGCTTCTCCCCAAAGAAAAGTCTCAAGACTTTGATCATGAAGCATTGCAAAATGAACTATAGATCTATTTTTTCTCTTAGCTATTCCATTTTGTTGTGGATTGTAAGGAACTGAACACTCCCTCTTGATCCTGACAGTTTTACAATAGTCTATAAAGATATAAGAAATGTACTCTTTACCATTGTCTATTCTTAATACTTTTATTTTCTTTCCAGAAAGGTTTTCTACGATGGCTTTAAACTCTTTAAATTTAGAAAGGATTTCCTCAGATTCTTTAGTTTTAAGAAAATAGATCCATGTCTTCCTAGAGAAATCATCCACAAATATGATGTAGTATAGACACCCTCTTAGAGATGGAACTAACATATGACCACATAAGTCAGAATGAGTAAGTTCTAGGATTTCTTTGGATTTGGTTTGACTATTATGAAATGTAGTTTTGACATTCTTCCCTAGAGCACAACCTTTACAAGTTCCTTCATGATATGGATTAAGTTTAGATATACCTATTACCATTTTTCCTCTTGAGGATAGTCCTTGAAAATGAAAGAAACCTAATCTCCTATGCCAAATTTCATTTTCTTTGAAGGAATCATGAATTAGAGTTGAATGAGCGATAGAGTTAACCTGATCAAGACATCCATGTCTTGAGCCAATTTTGTATGCATTTTTAATGTTAGAGTTCTTAGGCCAAGCTAAGACTTTTCCTTCCATAAATGTAATCCTAAGTCCTTCATCTTCAAGAGCAGAGATAGAAAGCAGGTTTCTTTTTATGCCAGGTACATATAGTAACTTAGTAAGTTCAACTATTTTCCCTAATTTTAGATGTTTCCCATTACAGGGTAGCTTGAATCATCTCCAATGGTTACTTCATCAACATAGTCTTCTTGTAGAGATTCGAACTGCCCTTTAAAACCTATGATATGTTGAGAGGCTCCACTATCGATTACCCAAGTGCTTGATCTGGATGATGCTTCAATGGATAGTGCTGAATAGAAAGCATTATGTTCAAACTTTTCATTAGAGTTTTGAGTGGTTGCAAATCAAGCTTGAGTCTTAACTCAATCAGGACATCTAGATGCTAGATGTCCAAATTTATCACACCTATAACATTGCATTTTGGAGAAGTCAGTGTGCTTTTTCCTTCCTTTGAATTTTATTTTCTTCTTATTTACTTGAGTAGATAGAGCATGTATTTCTTCTTTTGAGGAGGAAACATTTTGACCTCGAGCTACTTGCATGCACTCTTCTTGTATACAATCAACTTTTAGTCTTTCAAATTTAGGTAACTTAGATCGAGAGCATACCCCTTGTCTAAAGGTGTCCCATGATGATGGATGACCTTTTAGAGCCATAATTGTTAACTCCTTTCCATCACATATATGTCCTACAGAAGACAGTTGATTTCGAAGATTAGTTATTCTCATAAAGTAAGAGGAAATTTTCTCTCCTTTATTCATTTTAATATTTTACATTCTATCTTTTAATGTAATGATTCGAACAATATTGTTTATCTCAAACATATTTTCAAGAGCATTGCACATCTCATGTGCAGTGTCTAATTCTGAGATTACAGGAAGTAAATGAGTTTTAACACCGTCCACAATAATTTTCATAGCTTTGTTGTTATCACTTTCCCATTTTTCTATTTTATTATCTCCTTTAGGTGACTAGTTAGATTTTTCAATCAACTTATTTAAATCATGTTCTTTAAGTATAAGTTTCAGACGTAGCTTCCAGCCTGCAAAATCTAGACAACCTTCTAGCCTATCTTCAAGTCTCATGCCATTCACCATTTTATTAACAATATTTGATGCCTCTATAATGTAGAAAATTTATTGTTTGATATTAGGATACTTCTTTTAAGCCTGCTCTGATACCATGTTATTGTATCAAACAAAAAAAACTTATATTACTCAAGGCAAAGATATAATAAGATTCTAAAGATGATTAATTTAACTGAGATGAAATGAAGAAGATCCAATGCTATTCTTGTCTATAATTCTGCAATATCTACTAGAAGACTTATTGATGTTATGTGTTCACCATTTATCCTAAAGCAAAGGAGTTCATAGATTATATATGCAGGCAGATGAAGGAAGTCACGACTAATAGCTGTGACTCATATATGAGTCACGTCTATTAGGCATGACTATTATTAAGTCAAGACAAAACACTACTTAAATAATCTCATTAACATAAGACTTGCGCCCGAGTCATTTAAGAAACTATGCAAGCGTAAGAGAAACTAATACAAGCACTCGATATTATATCGAGATTAATATAAACTGACACCCCATAGTTAATAGTCAGTTTTATAATATTAATATGAATAGATATGAAATCATAACTTATGTCATAATTTATATTTAGAATAAATAAATAAATAAATAAATAAATAAATAAATAAATATATGTTTATTAATATCTCATATATAATATAACATAAGTATAATTATAAGAGTTATAAATAACTCTTCAACTTATCTATACATCAACAAGATAGATAAGCAATTTTCTATGGGAGACAAGGTTTTCTTGAGAGTGTGTTTGTGGAAGAGTCCAATCCGATATGGAAAGGGTTCAAAGCTAGCACCTCACTTTGTGGGATGATTCAAGATTCTTGAGAGGATTGGCCCAGTTGCTTATCGCCTTGCTTTACCACCCAACCTAGCTTGCATTCATGATGTTTTCCATGTTTAAGTACTTAGGCAGTATATCCCTGATGTAGTACATGCTCTTGATTGGAATGCTTTGTAGGTAGAGGATGAGTAGCAAGCTTTGGAGCCAGTTCATATTTTGGAGCAGCGGGAGTTGACCCTCAAGGGTCGAACCATAGAGCAGGTAAGGGTCCAATGGGACCCTACTGATGACTCTTCAGCTACATGGGAGGATGCAGCTAGATTACGGGAGTTATATCCTTACTTTTCTGTAGGCTTCCAGGACTAAGCCTAATCTAAGGGGGGGTGGATGTAGTGCCTACCCTCGTTTACATTTTTTTGGAAACATTGTTGCTATTATTGCCAGACTATGTTAGGCTAGTTTTATGTTGATAGTCAGTAGCATTTTTTTGAGACTAACAAATATTGTACTATGGATTCAATTGATATGTGATGAGATTACTTAGACTCTACATTTCATAAATGCATCATGATTATTACATTATTTCCAGTTATTGATGATGATTAGTTAGATGGTTATTATTACATGTGTTTTCTTATAGATACTAACCCCATACTTGCATGTGTATGGTGTGTGTGTTTGTTCTCTTATTGTAAGGTGTTTTTGATGTGGTTGAGGAAGGGAGTCGTAGTCACCTGCTAGTCGAGATCTACACGATGCACCACTTCCTCCCTTTGCCTATTTAGCTTAGCATATATATATATATATATATATATATATATATATATATATAGTATGTACATGCATAGATTTTATGCAAGTTGTAGGTACCGGGTATCGACTTTCTTGAATTGCCAGGATGAGCGTACCCTATCGCACCATCTCAACAGTAAGAGAGGGGAGATAAATTCTCAAGTCCAAATCCTAAACCCTTAAACCTTTTGTCCTAGAGAGGTAGGAAAAGTATCTAAGATATTTTACCTTCTGAATGTGTCAGATGACATAATTCGTGATTTTAACCCTTTAGACTGATTTTGTATGGATTTTTCTGTGATGGGTTTTCATATTTTATCTTGGAGGTCTATGGTGAATTTTCTATTAATTAAATCTTAAATTAAAAGATTTAATTAACAATTTAATTATTTTGAAAAAAATTAATATAATATCATGATCTTTTTGATATTTTGATTTTAATTAATTAAATGGGAATTAATTGAGAAAAAGAATTGAATAAAAGAAATTAAACTTAATAATAATAATAAAAATAATAATAAAATAATAAATAAATAATAATAATAGAAATAATAAAAGAATTAAAATAAAAGTTATAAGTCTACCTAGGAGTAAAAACACCTCTTGATTGCACATATGTCAACAACATAGGAGTTAGCACACAAATTAAGCACATGGTGTCTACAAAATTATGACTCATCTAGAAGGTTGGAAAAGACTCGTGCTTAGTTGTCAACACCTTTTGGTTGTTTCTAGAGACATTCTAGGTGCTTCCCGAGAGTTCTTTATATTTAGGCACTCCTAGAAGATCGGGGAGCATGTTTGGAGGACCTAGGAAAGTTAAATAAGGAAGGAGCTTGCTTTATGAATTCTGAGGAGAAATAAATTAACATCAGTGTCCAGGTAGACACTTGTGATTTCTGCTTGTGATATTTCACTTCTTGCACTTCCTGTCTTCTTCGTGTCTTCTGAATGCTTTTTGAGGATTCTATGTGTGAATGTTCTAGTTATATGCAATTTTGTCATGGATATCTAAATTGCTGTATGAGAAACCTCTACATGCATAGATTTGAGAATTCTACAGACTAGGGTTTAAAAGTTTATAGGCAAACCTATTAGAAAGATTAATAGGTTAATCTAGAGATCAATCATTATAGGAAGAGTTTTAATTTATAAAATGGAAAAGCCCTTCTTGTTTAAAATTATGTATATGTTTTATTTTAAAAATATACATATATGTTTATAAATCTGCATATATATATATATATATACATATACATATACATATACATATACATATACATATACATATACATATACATATATATATATACACACATATACATATACATATACATATACATACATATATACATACATACATACATAAATATACATACATACATACATACATACATACATACATACATACATACATATATATACATATACACACATTAAAAATGTAGCTTAATAAGTCACAATGACAAAACATTTTAAAGAAATTCGTAGCGCGTTGTTTTTTTTTAAGGGAATGATTGATTGAATCATTTAAAAAAAAATATATATATATATAATTAAAAAAAAAAAAAAAACTTATGTATTGGGGAGGGGTGGGTTTACCCACCCCCTACCCCCATCTTTTCATATATATATGTGGCCTGTGGCCGACGGTCGACTGTACTGCTGTCACAGGTACTGCAACAGGGTACAGGGCTGCACAACCCTCTTAAAAGGAGGGACGTCAGTGAATTAAATCACCTTTTTTTTTTCTATATATGCACAGTTATGTTTTGTACATTCAATTTTATAAGTTGATAATAATATTAAATATTAAAATTGTTATATGTTAGTTTTTATATATATATATATATATATATATATATATATATATATATATATATATATATATATATATATATATATATATATATATATATATATATATATATATATATATATATATATATATATGTATATATATATATATGTGTGTGTGTGTATATATTTTAATAATTGTTATATATCAATTATTATATATATGTATGTTTGTATATATATATATATATAAATGAAATTTTAATATTCAATATTTATAAATAAATAATATAGTTTTCAAATTAATCAATTTACTTAATTAGAATTTAGTCTAAGTAAGGATAATGAGAATGTTATAAATGAATATACTTAAGTTATTATTTTGGGGAATATTAAGAGAAGAAAATTGAGTTATTAAAAAAAAATGACAATTCATTACCAAAATAATGTATAATGTATAGAAAATTGAATTCTAAGAGTTATAGGGAGAAACTTTTATCTATCAAACAAATATATGGATTAGGTAAAATGTATAAATTTCTCCACTCAATATCTAAATTTGAAAATGAAAACTGAGACCTCCACACTTAAGTCAACTATGTAATTTTAGCAAACCAAAACATGTGCTTGCATTTTGTGTTTTCTCTATGCTATCTATTTTGGGTTTTTTTTTGGGCTGACTAGTTGGTTAACCAGTTATAGGACATCTACCAGAGGCTCAGGGGTTATTCTTGTGATGTCATCTTTTGATCTTGATATTTTAAACTTAACCATAGTTATGTGAGGGCATGTTGACTGATATTGTCTTACGTCTTCTTGTGTAAAGTTGTGATATATGTAACCCTTTATGAGTTATCGATAAGTTGTATGGAATTGAAGTCTATGAAGTGTTTTGACTTGACCATTTTGGAGTCTTTGATCAATATTACTTTGAGATACTTTTTGGTTTCTTGTTGAGAACCAATGGATATTGTGATTATCATTGACATTTTGAGTTACCAATAGAGAACTGTTGTGGTCATGATTATCTATGGATGCTCTTTAGTTGCTCATGGAGATTTGATGTTTATATTCTGCATTATTCTTTGGTATTTTTCCAGTCACTTGTACAAGACTGTGGTGATTTCATGATTTATGATTCCATGAGCTTAGGGTAGGTTATCTACTTGTAGTTTCGAGAAGTGGCTTGCAATGGGGGCCGGGGCCTTAAGAGGTTGCTAGGGTAACTCATATTAAGTTGTTTTAATAAGTGAAAACTTTACACATAATACTGACTTAATTGAACCTAATAAGATAATTGTTTATTCTCACCCATCCTTTGAGTGCTAGTATAGACTAGGATGGGAGTAGAGAGAATTCTTGGTTGTGACCTTGCATTCCATTGTATGCCTCATTAGTATGAGAGGATACTAGTGGCTGCATAGGGATCACTAGGGGGCTAGGGTCTATTGGGAGACTACCAGGGTAACTCTAGCGTGATTCGTATGATGACACTTTCCCGCTTGCATAGTAGGTTTCATACATGTCTTTGTTGTGCCTCTGGGATTAGATGTCAATTTGTGTTTGAACCTTTGAGTTAGTATACTTTTAGGATTCCTGGACTTATAAAGTATTTGAGCTATGTGATTTGATAACTTGTTTGGGACTTGAGATTATCTCCTCAGCGTAGTGGGAGTGGACCATTTAGGTTTCACGTGGTTGGGTGGTAGTACTTTTTCACTCTTACCATATGAGATCCGTCAAAGACACTGTGGCTGATGCATTGTTTGATTTTGATGGTGGACACGTATCCTTATATTGATGATTTTCATCTGTTAGATGATGTTATCTTATGCTTTATCTTGCATGTTAGATTCCTTTCTACATATGATGTAGTATGATTTAGGAGTGACATTCTAACGTAGGCAAGGAGGAATTTCTAGGGCCAAAGGCTCACCTAGCTATCCAAACCGCCCTGCAAGAGTTAACACAACAGAAGCAAACACAAATGGATAGCAACCAAAGGAGGAGAAGAGGAAAATACTTTTATTGATTCATCAAAATATCTTCATACATGCCTAGCTGTGAGGCCTTCTGTGTTACAGCCAATTTAATACATTCAGTTACAAAGATCCAATCGTAACTTTTGCACTTTTAGTTCTACCCTCCCCAAACTTTTCCTTCTCCAAAACTTACTTAGCTCTAATCCTAAACTCTCTATTTGTACTTGCCAAAATGACTTACAGAACATTCTAGAACATTACATAAGAGGAAGGCCGAACCAACAATGGTCTGGACTCATCACAAGAAAATATCTTATCATAAATGTCATGAATGAAATAAATCTCTCAAGTTGGCTCACAAAATCACATCCAAATACTGACACTCAATATACACTAGGTAACTTAACACATGAAGAATCACTCGACATCCACTGGGTAACTCAACGCATGAAGAATCACTCAGCATCCACTGGTTAACTCAACACATGAATAAATGCTACAGTAACTCAACACATGAAGAAATGCTACAGTAACTTGGCACATGAAGGAATGCTACAGTAACTCAACACATGAAGGAATGCTATAGTAACTTAGCACACGAAGAGTATTACAGTAAGTTGGCACATGAAGAGTGCTATAGTAACTCGACACATGAAGAGTGCTATAGTAACTCAGGACATGAAGGGTGCTACAGTAACTCAGCACCAACTGTAAAATGAGCAAAAATGAGCAAGATAACAAGGCAACCCAGGATGCTCCTGCATTAGACAACCGAGGTTGGAAGAAATGATTCTCCTGAATCATTGAGATGTCCCAACCTGAGTCAAATCCAACTCAAATTGAGAAATCCATTAAGCATCTTCAATAGGTCTATTCTTCCACTTCACCAAATATTCACAGTAATCTTTTCCTCTTGTACTCTTGCCAACTCTCTGATCCAATATCTATTAAACTTCCTCAATCTATTTCTTAGGATAATCATCTAGTATAACAACTTCATCCTCTGACTCATGATACTTATACAAATCAGCAATATTAAATATAGGGGATATATCCATATCATCAGGTAACTCAACTTCATAAGCATTACCACTATCAAACTTCTTCAAGATCTTACAAGGTCCAAATTTTTTCATCTTTAGCTTGCTAAATGTTCCAATTGGGAATCTTCCTTTCTTCAAATGATCCATCACCTCATCACCAACTTGAAAATCATGGTGTCTTCTAGACTGATCAGCATTCTCCTTATACTTCTGATTACTTTGTTCCAACCTCAAATTCACTTCTTCATTCAAATTAGTAAATTCTTCTCCTGTAGTACTTTTCTTTTCTTCACCAGCAACATCTCTCAAATCTGATATACCTCTAGGATGCATTCTAGTAACAATCTCAAAAGGTGTCTTCCCTGTACTCCTATTCACATAATTATTATATGCAAATTTAGCTTGTGCCAATACCACCTCCCAATTATTTGGCTTATTCCCAACTAAACATCTTAGCAAATTTCCCAAGCTTCTATTCACAACCTCTGTTTATCCATCTGTTTGTGGATGGAATGTAGAACTAAACTTCAATTCAGTACCCATCTTCTTCGACAAAGTCCTCCAAAAAAACCAACAAACTTACTGTCTCTATCTGAAATAATGCTTCTTGGTAATCCATGCAATCTCACAATCTCTTTAAAGAAAAGGTCATCAACATGCTTGGCATATGATGTCTTCTTACATGGTATAAAATGAGCCATCTTAGAAAATCTATCCACTACAACAAATATGGAATCATACCCTTTCACTATTTTAGACAATCCAAGAACAAAATCCATACTGATGTCAGTCCAAGGTTTCTCAGGAACAGTAATAGGTGTATACAAACCAGTAATTTTGACTCACTCCCTTTGCAACTTGACAAACTCCACAACTATTTACACATTCTTGAACATCCTTATACATTTGTGGCCAATAATATTTCTCTTTCAGCAAACTCAATGTCTTATCAATTTCAAAATGTCCAGCTAATCCACCACTATGCTTTTCCTTAATCAAATTCAATCTCATAGGACTTCTAGGAATACACAACTGAATACCTTTGAACAACATACCTTCTTGAATGAAATACTCATCATACTTACTTATTTGATCTATCAGATTTAGTGCTCTGCACTCTCTCCATGCCTCAGAAAAATCAGAATCAACATCATATAACTCTTTCATCTCATTAAAACCAAGAACTTCAACCTTCATTTCAGTCAACAAAGAACATCTTCTACTCAATGCATCAACAAATTTTTTAGTAACTCGACTCTTATGCTTAATCACAAATATAAAACTCTGCAAATACTCAACCCACTTCATATGTCTTTGATTCAATTTATGTTGACTTCCCAAGTATTGTAAAGCTTTATGATCAGTATACAATGCAAACTCCTTAGGCAGAAAATAATGTCTCCACTTCTTCAATGCTTGAACAATAGTTTAAAAATCTTGATCATACAAAAAATATTTGCTTTTAGCATCATTCAACTTTTCACTAAAGAAAGCAACAGGCTTACCTTCTTGACTTAATACAGCTCCTATTTCCTTACCACTTGCATCACATTCAACTTGAAATACTTTGTTGAAATCAGGTAAAGCCAATACAGGTAATTCAACAACCTTTTGTTTCAAAGTTTCAAAACTCTTATCAGCACCATGCATCCACTTGAATTCCTTTTTATCTCCCCTCATTGTTTTAGTGATAGCATTACAAACAACATTGAAATTCTTTATAAACTTTCTGTAAAAACTAGCCAAACCATGAAATGATCTTACCTCACTCACATTCTTAGGTGTAGGCCATTCTAAAATTGCTTTAACCTTCTCAGGATCCATCTTCAAACCATCAGTTGAAATCACAAATCCCAAATACACAATCTCTTCTTGCATAAGAGAACACTTTTTTAGATTAATCTGTAACACCCCGCTCAGGAACCCAAGACAAATAAACCTAACATGTTACAATGTTTATTGAACTATTTTTTTTTTTTTTGAAGTTTAAACAACATCAAAATAACATTAATGCTGAAGCAATAAAAACATACACATCAACTACACATAATCAATTACAGATATAGTTTCAATTCCTCAAGAGTTCCTTTACGTTGAGTCACATTTAATGATTTTAAATTAATTAGTTTAAGTTCCAAGTACAATGTCTCAAGATCATAAAGAAATAAAAGATACATAATTGCACAAGCAAATGCATAAGTATAAACAATACAATGAAAGCACATCCAATTAATAACATCCACTGCACATGTTGCAGGGTATATGAGAATAGATACAATAAATCAGAATACATGATAACATATATACATCATCAAAAAAGAAGTCTCTAAGATAAGAAATAAGAATGATAAAGGTACATTTTTTGCAACGAACATCCAACAGCTAGCAATGTGAAGGGGAACCCAAATGGTAAGAAGGCACTACCTCCCGACCGCGTGGTTACCTAGTCAGGCTTCCACTCCCACCGTGTAGGGAAGATAATGAACGATTCACAAACGGCTATCAAACATAAAACATTCCTAGGCATGGAATACCTTCTAGCCAAAACTATTAAAGGTAACACATACTACTCAAGAAGATAAAATAATCCAAAAGTAAGAACACTCAATCCAATACTGACACCACATAACCAAACATCATACACGAACCAAGTATAAACTAAATACCAAGATCATAAGATAAAGTCAATGAAAGATAATCACCTCAAGTCAAAAGCCACAAGTCAAAAGTACATCATCCATGAATCACCAATCATCATCAATGAAAGTAAATAACCATAATAAACACATCCGACAATAGATACACCACCAGAGGCATACAAAATCTATAGAGGAGACTCAGGCTACATACTAGGGAGTGTCATCACATGGATGCTTGAGTTACCCTAGACTGATCTCTTAATAGACCCCGGACCCTCAAGCGTTGAGTTACCCTGGACTGGTTACTCTAAACCCCGGACCCTCAACGTCACACATATGGAAAACTAGAAAGCCCTCTCAAGAAGACGAGGCACTCATCTCATTCCCATCCTTAGTCTATACAAGCACTAAAGGCATGGGTAGATCAAAAATCTCTAACTTATCTTTTTAGTGTGTTTCCCCCCATAAATTTTAATTACTAGATTATCACTTATTACATAACTTGCATTAGGTTACCCTGGTACTGACCACTTTGGGTCCTGGACCCCTATGCAAGCCACTCCCAAGTCACGTACCTAGACAACCTCTCCTAAGCACATAAAAACACAGTTGTGTCCCATACCACAACACCCATAATGATCAAGCTCGGTTCCTTAACGACAACCTGATAATAAGATGGTTCTCCCATTCGAGTACACATAAAAGCTCCACAAGGTAAATCTCATAAATATAATCTCAATTTGAATCACAAAACACATCATGACATCTAGCCATATAAATAGTATAAAATAAATCTCACAAAAACCTCTGGTGTACTCTCTAGACTGGTCGACATCTAATCAACACCAAAATCCCAAAAGCATAAACAATACAAGCAAACAGGACAGTTCCATAGTTTGCATTTGATTTGAGAATACACAATTAGAGTCAAAGGTAAGGTTTCAGTTTACGTTTTGATGTACATTTTAAGTATAGAAGATTCTCAGTATCACCCTTATAACTTAACCCAATCATTTATTTGAATAAAGTATAGAATTACCCCTAATCGATTTAAATCAATTTTCAGTAATAATTTAGTATAACTATTTACTTAAATTATTAAAGCAATACCTATTGATCTTTGAATAAAATAATTGCGATTTCAATAATATCAATTCACATCTTCTTCAATAATTTCCATTATTTAAAACAAACTTAGATTCGATTTAATTAAGATAAAATAACAACTATATTACTATTTATAATTAATTATTAAATTATTAAATGCTAATAAGATTTACCACTAAATTTATTAACAAATAATAATTTAAATATAATCTAAACTTAATAATTTAAATTTAATAATTTACAATTTTTTTATATGATTTAGATTTAACAATTTAAATTTAATATAGTTAACATTTAATAATTTAACAATTTAATATAAATAAAATTTAATAACAATGAAATTATAATTAAAACAAAATTATAATGCCATGCACTTTATATAATAAAGTCATTGGCTTTATTTAGCCGTGCGACCAACCTTAAAAAGGTTGCCGCAGGCTTTTCGAGCCACGCGACCATTAAAATGGCGCGCAGGTACTGTGAAACGTAGTACAGAGGCAGACCGATAGGTAGGAAGTGAGTTGGGAGTGGGTCCCAATGTATTTTTTAAAAAAAATTTATTTTCATACAATTTTTAAATTGATTCAAACACCTCTCACACAAAAAAATTAAAATTATATATATATATATATATATATATATATATATATATATATATATATATATATATATATATATATATATATATATATATATATATATATATATATATATATATATATATATATATATATATATATATATATATATATAAGATTGATATTAATTAAATTTGACTTATTAAATATTTACAAAATAAAACACTTTTCAACCATGTAATTAAATTTTTTTTTTAAAAATTTATTTACTTTTAAAATATATATGTATATATATATATATGTGTATATATATATATATATATATATATATATGTGTATATATATATATATATATATATATATATATATATATATATATATTTTCAAACTTTTTTCAAATTAATTTTCGTTCTTAAAATCTATTCAAAGAGGACGTTTATCTTTTAAATCTCAAGTTTGATTTCAATGTCCAATAGATTCTCGTATTTAATTAATTTCTTATTCAAATACAATTCTCTAAAATAAACCTAATGAAGTATCCATCTAAGCCATGTAGAGATATTTCTCAAACAAGAACAATATTGCATACCCGAAAAACAACACATGCAAAAGACACGGAGCAGACAAAAACTTGAAGAGTAAAAACCACTATACAATCAAGCCACGAAATCCTACCTGGATCTAATGCTAACCTCTAACAATTAGATGCAATATCCTACCGCAAGCAAAAATCTTTCAAGCCATGTAAAATTCTTTTCTTTCCAAACCCTTCGAATTGCTCTCCATAAACCTATGTGTGCCCTGAAATCTATGTGTAGCCTGAAACTTGTGTCCCTAATAATGACCCCAAAACCCTCTAATATAGAATCTAATTACCTTTTAGGGTTTCTGTCACCACAACTCTAAAATTATAATTATTTTATTTAATTAATTCTTTCATGCACAATTAATTCGCTTTTTAATTAAGATATTCTTTTATTATTCCTTCATGCATTTTAAGTGAATTATTAAATTACTCTATTTAACTATCCACTTGACTTCACTATAAATTAATTTATAACTTTAATCTCATGCGCACATTATTAAAATATCTTTATTCAAGTTCACATATTTTTATCTTTTAAATTAATTTCTATATTTTAAACTCATTCATGCGAACTTGAATCTTTTCCATAAATTAATATCTTTTAACTTCTTAATTTATTTATTTTTGAACGTTTAATTTGATAAATATTTATTAACTTATATAACAATAATATTTAGCATTTATTTAAAAATGACCTCTAAATATATTATTATTAAATTAAATAAATATTATCATGTTCTAAATTTATTCTTAAAACTTTTATCTTCAAATCCAATTCTTTATATTTAATTAATTTCTCAATTAATTAAATATAATTAAATATTAAAATGTCATAATAATTTCCATTAAATTAAGTTATTAATTTAATCTATTAATTAGACTTAATTAATAGAAATTCATCAAAGACTCACAAAACAACATACACACAAAATACTCACGGGTTTAAAAAGGATAGACAATCTGTTACGAGTCCTCCTTGTAGGACAAGTATTATAGGCTATGGCTAGGATTGGACCTGATCATTATCTTCCCATTCTCACCATTTGAGTATTTGTAATAGGGCATACTCATCCTGGCAATTCAGGGAAGTCGATGCCCGGTACCTGCATCCTGCATAAAAGATGAGCATGTAAATGTATATAATATATCTAAACTAAACAGACAATGGCGGGGAGTGGTTCATTGTGTAGATCCCGACTAGCAGGTGACTACGACTCCCTCCCTTAACCACATCAAACACGTCAGACAGAAAGATAAAATAAACATGCACACCATACACATGCAAGTATGGGGTAAGTATCGTAAAAATCACAAGTCTAACATCAAATGCGTACATATAATAATTGCATCTCTATCAATACAACATAATCATCATTAAAGACATCATGTTAACATTTTAATAAAAGAAACCACATTTACTAACTAGGATCATCAAAATATTATTAACAACACATGAATGAAATCAACTAAGCAATAATAACTGATACATTTGTAATCAAAGTCATGAAATAATATCATAATATTACAAATCTAGTATCTCTAAAACTAATCAAAGCATAAAATCAGCCTAAAGAAAATTTACAATGATAATAGAAATGTGAATTAGGGGCAGGCACTACATAATCAACAACTTTTCCTCTTTCAACCTCTGAAATACTTGCCTAATATGATCAAAATGTTCTTCCTTGGTCTTGCTAAATATCAGAATATCATCCAAATAAACAATCAAAAACTTACCCAAGAACCTTTTCAAAACTTCATTCATCAACCTCATGAAAGTACTAGGTGCATTAGTGAAACCAAAAGGCATAACCAACCATTCATACAAACCATCTTTTGTCTTGAAAGTAGTCTTCCATTCATCACCTTCTCTGATTCTGATCTGATGATAGCCACTCTTCAAATCAATCTTGGTAAAATACTCTGCTCCACTCAAACAATCCATTAAGTCATCCATTCTTGGAATAGGAAACCTATATTTCACTGTTATCTTGTTAATGGCTCTAGAATCAGTACACATTCTCCATTCTCTATTCTTTTTAGGTGCTAATACAACAAGTACAACACATAGACTCAAGCTTTCTTTGATCAAACCTTTCTACAACAATTCATGCACTTGTTTGTTAAGTTCTTCATTCTCTGCAGGTGTCAATCTATATGGTGCTTTGTTTGGAAAACTAGCTCCAGGGATCAGATCCATACAATGACTTATACTTGTTACTGGAGGTAAACCATCAGGAATATCTTCAGCAATAATGCATCTATACTCATTTAGCAACTCTGCAATTTCTCCTAGCACTTGGTCAATACTACCATCTGACACTCAGTCACCATTGACCGACACTCGGTTAATATTGTTTTTTGGCACTCAGTCCCCATTGAAAAAACTTGATTTTCTTGGAATTATAGCAAAAAAAACCTAATTCTTCTTCACTTCTTTTTCAAATTATTTCCCATTAACCATGCAAATTTTTATAGCAGTACAATTAACCTCATTCAAAAATTCAATCAAAGGCAACAATGTTTGTTTCTTCCCATTTACCCAAAGAGTATATTGATTCAATCTTCCATCATGTACAACATATCTATCATATTGCCAAGGTCTACCCAACAAAATATGACAACAATCCATGGGCATAATATCACACAAAACTTCATCAAAGTAATCTCCAATTTTGAACTTCACAAGACATTGCTCACTTATCAATATCTTATGCTCATCTTTGATCCATGAAACATGATAAGGTTTGGGATGTTTCAACCTCTACAATTGCAGCTTTGTAACTAGCTCTTTGGATGCTAGATTTGTAGAACTTCCATTGTCAATGATCACTTTGCAGCATTTTCTAGCCATCTTAAATCTTGTCTTGAAAAGACTTCTCCTTAAAACAGGTTCCTCATCACCTCCCTTATTACATAAGGTTCTTATCACAATCAAATTTTTTCTAGCCTCAGGTCCACTTGGTGAACCCTCATCATCTTCTTGAATCACAACATTTCTATTACCTTGTCTACTTTCAAAGTATCTACATTCAAAAGATCTATGTCCCTCTTTACCACATCTAAAACAATTACCATGAAATCCACCTCTAGAATAAGAATTACCTCTTCCTTGATAAGAATTAGTGCCTCCTTGGTAAGAATTACCAATTTTCCATTCAGTCTTGCCATTGTATCATTCTTCCATTTAGATTTGCCTTTATCCTGCATAGAACTATCAGATCTGCCACTTTCTCCAGAAGATCTACCTCTGCCTCTCTGAAATCTACCACCTCTACCTCTCTTTCTTTGTTCATGCTTATTTGTCAAGATCTCCTTAGCTTTCAAGGCATATTGATATGCTTCTTCTACACTTTCCAGCTTCACAAAACTTATCTCATCTTGTATTCCAGATCTCAATCCATTAATGTACGTTGTAATTTTCTCCTTGTATTCCAGATCTCAATCCATTAATGTACCTTGCAATTTTCTTGACATCATCATCCATATGTCTAGATCTGATGTCTAATCTATAGAATTCCTCAGTATACTCTTTTAGAGTCATGTCATTTTGTTTCAAATTTTGCATCTTTCTCAACAAGCTAATTTGGTAATCAACAAGAAGGAATTTGTTCTTTACCTTGTTCACCATCTTTGCCCAAGTTCTGATCTTCTCCTTTCCTCTCCTTTGTCTATTAGTTTGCAAGTGCTCCTGCTATAGTGATGCATGACCTTTCAGCCTAGTGACTGCAATCTTCACCTTTCTATTATCAGGAGTGTTTTCATACTCAAAGAAATTTTCCATATTAGAGATCCAATCTAGCACAACATTGGTATCCAATTTTCCATCATAAGGAACAATTTCTATAGCAAGCTTTGAATTCGCTTTAGACAATACTCTCAACAATCTTGCTTCATCTTGGTCTTCTTAAGGTTCTTGATTAGGGTTTGGTGCTACTACTTCATCATCACTTACATCATCAAGATGTGCTCCTCTCCTCTAGGTTTTCTCCACAACATCTAATCTAGCTGCAATTTGTCTCAACTAATTCAATATAGCATTATCAACATTATTTCCTCTACTATGAACCATCTTTACAAATCAGGTTCCTGCAAGATCATAACCCTCTGCAAGTTATAGGTCAAATCGATAGATCTGCCACCCTACAACCAAATCCAAATCAGGGTTCTACATGATCCAATCTCCACAAGGATGAACCTCAAGATCTGATACCAATTGACGCAAGCAAGGAGGAATAACTAGGGCCAAAGGTTCACCTAGCTATCCAAACCACCTTGCAAGAGTTAACACAAGAGAAACAAACACAAATAGATAGCAACCAAAGGAGGAGAAGAGGAAAATACTTTTATTGATTCATCAAAATATCTTTATACATGCCCAGCTATGAGGCCTTTTGGGTTATGACCAATTTAAGACATTTAGTTACAAAGATCCAACAACAACTTTCACACTTTTAGTTCTACCCTCCCCAAACTTTTCCTTCTCCAAAAATTACTTAGATCTAAGCCTAAACTCTCTATTTATACTTGCCAAAATGACTTACAGAACATTCTAAAACATTACATAAGAGGAAGGCCGACCCAACAATGGTTTGGACTCATCCCAAGAAAAGATCTTAACATAAATGTCACGAATGAAATAAATCTCTCAAGTTGGCTCGCAAAATCACATCCAAATACTAACAATCAATATACATAGGGTAACTCAGCACATGAAGAATCACTTGACATCCACTGGGTAACTCAGCACATGAAGAATCACTCGGTGGCCACTAGGTAACTCAGCACATAAAGAAATTGTATAGTAACTCGGCACATGAAGAAATGCTACAGTAACTCGGCACATGAAGGAACTCTACAGTAACTCGGCACATGAAGGAATGCTACAGTAACTTGGCACATAAAGAGTGCTATAGTAACTCGGCACATGAAGAGTGCTATAGTAACTCAACACATGAAGAGTGCTACAGTAACTTGACACTTGAAGAGTGCTATAGTAACTCGGCACATGAAGAGTGCTACAGTAACTTGACACATGAAGGGTGCTACAGTAACTTGGCACCAACTGCAAAATGAGAAAAAGTGAGCAAGATAACAAGGCAACCTAGGATGCTCCTGCATCACATTCCTACTATGTTAATATTGATGATCTCTTTAGTGATTTGGAATTTTATGCATGGAGGGATGGCTAGGGCCCATGATGGTCTAATGATGCTATTTACAGTTGGGAGGAACCATGCACTTAGTTAGTTATGTTTTGATTTATGGTTATATGCTACGATGAATGTTTATATTTTCTATGATGATGTATCATGTACGACATGTGGTTTCATTTACTTTATTGCATCATGGACTAGAATAAGGATGATGATCTACTTTATTTTCACACATGTATATTCTTTTAAGCCTTTCATACCCTGTGACATGTATAGTGGATGATCGAGCAATCGAGAATATAATTTAAGAATGTTGGAATTTTTATTATTATTTTATGTGGATGTAGTATTAGATGGAATCATTAATAATAAAACTAGATATGATTCAACGTTAAGGGATCCTTGAATAATGTAACCTGTTATGTATGTTTATGTTTACTTTCAGTGGAATGTTTTTATTGCTTTCACTACTGTATTATGAATGGTTTTACTTTCATGTTTAAAAAAAAAAAATGCTACCAAACTTAGTGAAACTTTAGGTTAATTCTTTGGATCCCTTGGTGGGGCATTACATACAGATCAGAGATCAGCCACTGGTTCATCCTAACAGGTGTACCAATTAAATTATTTAACAATGTAGACTTAAATTTCATGTAAAATCTCTTTACCAAAGGTATTCTTCATTGTATGTTTCATAAATCCTTTCACAAGGTGGATTTCAAAGTCCTTATTGCTACAAGCTTGTAAATCCTTACAGTCCTTATTGCAAATCTTTTCACAAAATTGATGTATGTAATGGTATGTACTAGGCTAGATATTGCACATGTAGTGGGAGTCATTAGCAGGTATATGAGTCATCCAAGAATCGAGCATTGGAATGCTATTAAATAAATTCTCAAATATTTGAGAGGTACATCTAGTAAGTGTTTACATTTTGGGAGCTCTACTACTAATTTACAAGGATATGTTGACTTAGATTTGGTAGGGGATATTGATACTAGGTGAAGTACTATATGTTATGTATTTACTATTGGTGGGGCAGCTATGAGCTAGGTTTCTAAGTTACAAAAGGTTAATGCTTTATCCATTATAGAGGCAAAGTATGTTTTTGCAAAAGGTTAATGCTTTATCCATTATAGAGGCAAAGTATGTTTCTGCTACAAAGGAAGCTAAGGAGATGATATGGCTTTAGTTCTTCTTGGAAGAATTGGGACACCCTTAGAAGGATAATAATTTTTTTTTTATATAGTCTAAGTTCCTTTCACATTATAAAGAATTGAGCTTTGAATTCAAAGACAAAACACATTTAGTATGGTACCATTTCATTTAGTTAGTTTTTGATGATAGATAATTAAAGTTGGACAAGATACATATAGATGATAATTCAATGGATATGTTTACAAAGTTAGCGACAAGGGAGAAGCTAAACTCCTCTTTAGCTTTAGTTGTTCTTCTTGACTAAAAAAAATAAATGAACAAAAAATTCTAGGGTGGTTTGATATATTCTAGTGGGAGCTTTAAGTTTATCAGTGCTATGATAAGCCTCCAAGTGGGAGGTTAATGTTGTGGAGTCTGATCAGTCTCCAAGTGGGAGATTTTTGTGATATGGAGCCTAATCAAAATTAGAGGTTTATTAAACATTTTTTCCTCCCCTTATTATTTCTACAAAGTTTGGGGGCAGTGCCCCCAAGATGGGGTCAAGGCACAATGCCCCTAAAGAATCCTGGGGTTGTACCAACATCTTGTACAAAAAGCTTGTATAAAGCCCTAATTTTGTAAGAGGCAAAAGCTTGTATAGAAAGACTTAGGGTTAGGGATTTTCATAATGTAATGGTGATATTGTAGGTTCTTGTGGTGGTATTGAGCTAGAAGGAAATGTGGGCTGTAATCATTGGATAATAATAATATTGGACTTGCTATTGGTGGATGTAGCCCAAGGATTGGGTGAAATATGTTAAATCTTGGTGTCTTGTGTTCTCTTCTTTGTGATTTGTTATTTTTTGATATTGTTTATATTTGCATAATTATTATTTCTGTTTGAGGTTAATCCTAACAAGTGGTATCAAAGCCAGATGGTTGTCAATTTTTTTTAGTTAGACCATCATCATTTTTTTAGCAATCATCTATAGGAAGTTCTCATGGTCAAGTGGTAGTCTCACAATTGAGTGGGAGCTATGGAAGACAAGGGTAAGATGAGGGTTGACAAGTTTAATGGGCATAAATTTTAGTTATCTAAGATGCAAATAGAGGACTATCTCTATCAAAAGGATTTATAGAAGTTGTTGGAAGGAAAAACTAAGAATCAGGGAACTATGACAAATGAGGACTAAGAGATTTTAGATAGAAAGGTACTTGGAAACATTTGATTATGCTTGGCACCGTGATATTTAACATCACAAAAGAAAAGATGATAGAAAAGTTGATGCAAACCCTAGCAAAATTGTATGAAAAGCCCTATACTTCAAACAAGGTATTTCTCATGAACCATTTATTGAATATAAAGATGACAAAAGGTGGATTTGTTGTAGATCATTTAAATAAGTTTAATACTATTACTAGTCAATTATCTTCTATGGGTATTAATTTTGATGAAGAAATTAGGATTCTCTTGATTTTGTGTCCTTTGCTTGAAAGCTGGAATAGCTTGGTAATGGCTAAGAGTAATTCTATTTTTGGATCTAATACCCTTAAATATGATGCGATCGGTGTTATTTTGAGTGAGAAAACTCGTAGAAAAACCTTAGATGGATCTAGATCAAGAAGTTCTTTGAACACACAAAGTAGGGGCAAATTGACTACGAGAAAAAGTAATTCTAGAAATCATGGGAAATCAAGAGGAAACTCAAAGGGGAAGAGGTCTCAATCTAGAGGATTGAGAGATTGCTGGTACTATGGTAAACTAGGGCATAAGAAGAAAGATTGCTGGACTCAAAAGAATAATGAAGGAGATAAATTAGAAGGGAACAAGGAGGAAAATGTGGTAAGTGAAAAATATGAAGACGATGCTTTGCTTCTTTCTTTAGAAAGTATTGATGATTCATGGGTTTTTGATTCTGGTCCTTCATTTCATGCTACACCTCATAGAGGCTATTTTATTGATTATGTCCAAGAGAATTCTATGCCTGCTTATTTGGTGGATAATGAACCCTATCAGATTGTTGAAAAAGGAAAAGTTAAGATTAAGTTGCAGAATGGGAATCATTGATACTACATGAGGTAAAACATGTTCCAAGGCTGAGTAGGAATTCAATTTCAGTAGGGCAACTTGGTGATGAGGGTTGTGTAGTTACTTTTAATGATAAAAATTAGAAGGTTTCAAAAAGTTCCCTTGTAGTAGCAAAAGATGTGAAAGTAGGCACCTTATATCTTTGTATAAGTCATATTGTTCCTTTTACTTTAATTGTTTCAGAGATAAATGAATGTTTAGGAACAATTGCTACAGTTGAGCAGGGAGAACAAATAGTTGCTATTGATTCTAATACAATGCTATGGCACCATAGACTTGGGCACATGAGTGAGAAAGGTATGAAAGTACGTCATTCAAAGAAAGTTTTACTAGGTCCAAAATGTGTTAATATGGATTTTTGTAAAAGTTGTGTGAATGGAAAACAAGAGAGTGAATTTTGTGAAGTCTGGGAAGGAAAAAAAAGTGAGAGATTAGAGCTTGTGCATACAAATGAATGGGGACTAGCTTAGGTATCTTCCCTTGGTGGCTCTCATTAATATATTACATTTATTGATGATGCAAATAAAAAAGTATGGGTTTAATTTCTTAGACAAAAATATGTTGTATTTCAAGATTTTAAGATATGAAAATGCTTGGTTGAAAATGAGACTCATAAGAAATTAAAATGTCTCAGATTTGGTAATGGTGGTGAGTGTTGTAGTTATGAATTTGAAGATTATTGCTCCACTAATGGTATTCATAGATAGAAAATTATTTTGAGGACTCCATAAGAAAATGGAGTGGCTAAACATATGAACACGACTAAAATGGAGTGTGGAAGGAGCATGAGGTTACATGCTGGGTTGCCCTTAAACATGTGGGTGGAGGCTATCAATACTACTATATATTTGATTGATAGAGGTCCCTTTACTCCTTTGGGTTGTGGTATTCTAGAGAAGATATTTATTGGTAAGAAGGTGAGTTATTGTTTTCTCAAAACCTTCAGTTATGAAGCATTTTTTCATATAGATTTTGATAATAGAACCAAACTAGAAGGTAAGTCAAAGAAATGCGTATTTTCTAGTTATGAAATTGAATAATTTGGTTATAGGTTTTGGGATTTTAAAATCGTAAAATTGTAAGAAGTAGTGATGTCATATTTAATGAGAAAGTATTGTGCAAAGATCTATTGCAGCACCATGAGAAGAAAGAAAATGATTATGTAGTGTTGGATGATATCCCAAAAGATGTTGTTCCAAAAATTCTTCATGATGTGCAACAACCACAACAAAAAATACCACACACCCTAGTGAATGTTAGATGGTCAACAAGGTTAAGTAGACCTCTATAAATATTTTCTCCTTCTTTGTACTCTATTTTACTAATAGATGTTGGTGAACTTAAATGTTATGATGAAGCTATGTAGGTGGATACAAAGATTTAGTGGGAGTCTACAATGAAAGATGAAATAAACTCTTTGTTGAAAAATAAGACATGGGATTTATGCTAGTTACTTGTAGGTGAAAGGGCTTTACAGAATAAATTGGTTTACAAGTTGAAAGAAGAGGATGGAGATAAGAAAGTATTTAAATCTAGGTTAATGGGGATTTGCATAGAAAAAGGCATTGATTTTGATGAGATATTCTCTCTTGTTGTTAAAATGACTACTATTCGCACTATTTTAAGTATTGTGGCTGCTAAAGATTTGCATTTGGAGTAGCTTGATGGTAAAACCACCTTCCTTCAAGGTAATTTGGATGAAGAGATATCTATAGTGCAACCATAGGGATTTGAGGTCAAAGGTAAGGAGAACTTAGTGGGCAGATTGAATAAAAGTTTATATAGCTTGAAGCAAGCACCTCGACAATGATATCTAAAATTTGATAATTTTATACATGGGCATGGATATAGTAGGTATTATTTAGATAATTGTGTTTACTTTAAGAGGTTGGATGATGACAACTACATTATTTTATGTTTATATGTTGATGATATGCTTGTAGCTAGGTTTAACATGGATCACATTAAGGGGTTAAAGGAATAGTTAGCACATGCATTTGCTATGAAGGATTTGGGAGTAGCAAAACAAATCCTTGGTATGAATATTGGCAAAGATGGAAATAATAGAAAATTGATATTATCTCAGGCTAATTATATTGTGAAGGTGTTGCACCATTTCTCTATGGAGAATGCTAAAGCTGTCAGCACACATTTACCTAGTCATTTGAAGTTGACTAAGAAGATGTGTCTCAAGACACAAGAAGAGGAGCATAAGATGTCCAAGATTCCTTATGCTTCAGCTGTAGGAAGCTTGATGTATGCAATGGTGTACTAGGCTAGATATTGCACATGCAGTGGGAGTCATTAGTAGGTATATGAGTCATCCAAGAATTGAGCATTAGAATGAAATTAAATGGATTCTTAGATATTTGTGAGGCATATCTAGTAAGTGTTTACATTTTGAGGGCTCTAGTATTAATTTACAGGGATATCTTGACTTAGATTTGGTAGGGGTTATTGATACTAGGCATAGTACTACATGTTATGTATTTACTATTGGTGGAGTAGTTGTGAGTAGGGTTTCTAGGTTATAGAAGGTTAATGCTTCACCCACTATAAAGGTAGAGTATGTTATTGCTACAAAGGAATCCAAGCAGATGATAAGACTTTAGTTCTTCTTGGAAGTATTGGGACATCCTTATAAGAATAATCATTTGTTAATAGATAGTCAGAGTGTCATTCATCTTGCAAATAATTCAACTCTACATTCAAAGACAAAACACATTCAGTTGCGGTACCATTTCATTCTATGGGGGTTTTGTGGTAGTGCCCCTGTGGGGTGCCCCAAGTGCACTTCCTATCATAGTACATGGTGGGATCAAAGGGAAATGCCCCTAGAAGGGTTTTTGGGGGTAGCACCCTTGAAGCCAAAAATGCCCTTATATTGTAAAAGGCACCAGTTACTATTTTTCCTATTGGATGACTTAATCTAGCCCTAATTTTGTAAGAGATAAAAGCTTGTATAAAAAGGCTCTGGTTTAGAGATTTTCATAATGTAATGGTGATATTGTAGCTTCTTGTGATGGTATTGAGCTATAAGGGATTACAGATTGTAATCATTAGATAATAATAACATTGGACTTGCTATTGGTGGATATAGCCTCGAGATTGGGTGAACCACATTAAATCTTGGTGTCTTGTGTTCTCTTTTGTGTGATCTATTATTTTCTAATATTGGTTATATTTGCATGTAACTATTATTTCTATTTGAGGTTAATCCTAACAGACTAAGCCATGGAGTGTCAACCAAGTGATTCAGTATATGCCAAGTTTCGTAGTGTTCACCAAGTCACATAGTGTTGGCCAAGTTTAAGCTACTTGGAAGTGATCAGTATGAACTAAGCCTCTTCATCAACTAAATTCCAAATGATGCCAAGTGTTGATAGTGGTTATTGAGTATTAGAATATCACCGATTTTGTCTTTAGAACCTAAGTCACAACAATTGTGCTGACTTTGTCGATTTTGGTAAAACTGTTATTGTAGTTGACTCTAGTAAGCTGTGATTTGGTTTGTTATATATGTAATGCATTGTATCGTATCCAAATAAGGCTACAAGTAGTATAAGGAACAATAAAGTATTATCTATCATAGTTAGGTGATCATTGTAACACAAGGAATCTCAACCAACAAATGAGAGTTGCAGATCAGAGATTAGCCACTGGTTCATCCTAACAGGTGTATCAATTAAATCCTTTAACAAGGTAGACTTAAAAATCTTATGTTAAATCTCTTTGCCAAGTTCATACTTTATTGTATGTTTTGTAAATTATTTCACAAGGTGGACCTCACAGTCCTTATTGCTCTTAACAAGGAAGATCATCAAAAGTGATCAATTGTAAGCCTTAACAGGCCAAATTTATACTACAATACTAAAGCTCTTAGGTATCATCCCCACCCCAATTTTACTTTCTATTTGGAAGGTTTCTGGGTCACCATATCTTGTGTCAAATTTCTATGATGTTTAATTGTTTTCATTCTTTCATGCATGTAATTAGATCAAAATATTATATGAAGGATTAATTGGTGAAATAATATTAAGTTTTATTGGTTCCTAATTTACCCCCCCTCTCAATAACCTTGCCTACCTCATATTTCTAACACTTATAACCTTGTCTAGTGATAATTTTATAACCCATGGTATAAGTATAATGAAGGGAAAAAGGAGAAAATAATTTCTCTTGGGGGTGAAAGGTACATACAATGTAAGAAGGAATGGAATAAGGAGTTGTATGTATAAGAGAGTGAGGGGTATTTGTGGGAAATGAGGTAGGAGATAGATCATCTAATAATTTAATGATATTGGTGTCATGGAACATATTTTGAATGTGTTGGAAGGTAGGAGAGGTATGAGGAGATTGATCACAAATAGGATTAGACATAGGATCAGGGTTGAGATAATGAGTATTGATAAAAAAAATCTAATACCACCTAAAAGATTAATGAAGAACCCACATGAAAGTATAATAATGGTCTTGGAACATATCTTATTGATAAATCTTGTAGTATTTTACCTCATAATACCATATGCAAGAAAGGCATGAATAGAGATGAACATCATGAAATGAAAGAAACTTATATAAGCATCATAAGCATGATAAAGAGATGCAAGCACAAAAGTGATCATAGAAATAATTATGCATTGTGATAGCTTAGTGAAATGAAATTATTGAAAATTAAGGTCTAACTTCACAAGATGACCAAATCTAACTCCAGAATGTAAGAAAGAAGTGTCATGTGTTAGGTTCACCAACAGAAGATAAACACCTAATGCAAAAACATAGTCGAACTCAAAAAGTATGGGGCACAAGTTAGGTTTATGAAAAAAGGATGAACTCCTAATACAAAAACACAATCTAAATACAAAAAAAGGGGAACAAGTTAAGCTCACCAAAAGAAGATGAATACCTAAAGAGACAAATAATCTAACTCCAAAAGAAAGGGGCACAAGTTAGGTTCAACAAAACAAGATGAACTCCTAATGTAAATACAAAATATAAATATAAAAGAAAGAGACACAAGTTGGGTTCACCAAAATGTTATGTAGGTGAAAAGTGATGGGGGTTAATGTTAATAATGTAAATTTTGTGAGGAAAATTTATTAAAAAACTACTTTCTATGCATTAAACTTTAATTATAAGAGAAAGAGGGAAATTCAAGCATAATTCTCAATATAACCCAAGTTAGATTAGAAAAAGTCAAATGGTTAAAGGGATGATAACACTAAACCCAAATTGGATCAAGAAATTACACACAAAAGTCCTCTTCATGTAATGCAAATTGATTAAAGATGTTCAATTTCAATATGAAAATGAACTAATTGATTTAATGACAAGTCTAAGATAGATCTAGGTGCTAAATATATGCAATTGACCCAAATAAAATAGGAAATACATATATGGTGAAAATTGAAATAAATCATAAAGAAATTAACTTGAAATATATGATAGAAGAATCATTTCTTCTTCAAAAATCATAAATCTAAAACTATCATGGAAGTTTTGACTTTAAATCTGCAATCACAATAGATAACCCAAAAAACCCTATTTTTCTTAGACCTTTCAAAATATTCTGAATTTGTGGTAAACTATTTTGACACTTCATGAAAATATGGAAATATTCCCAAGAAATTGTATAAAAATAGACCCAACATCCTTGGAAAGGTCTTAGTAAGTAGTTTTTAGATATGCAACCCCAATTTAGATTTCTTGCTCCTACATATAGTCAAACTTGGATTTTGTTTTGTTACGATGAGGGATTTCTTTGATCAAGCTCTAGATTAAGGAATAAAACTTTAAAATGAGATGTAAGATTATGATAAAATAAATTCTATCATGTAGTAATATTGAATATATCAATGAGAAATATAATTAACATTGTAGATGCAATTGATTTTAATATGTGATCAAGTATGCAGATGTAATAACCTTGACTCAACCAAACTAATTAAATCATATAAGTGAAAACCTTACAAATGCGAATGTATGTAATGTGACTTAACAAAGAATGGAAGGACATCAAATTTGAATGCTTTGAATGAGAGATATCCTCCTTAGAAGAAAAACTTGTAATTCCCCACCTAGAGATCCTTGGAACAAGGATAAGCATAAGCCAACATATTTTTATTATCAAACAATCAATCAAAAAAATATCACAATGGAAGACTAACATGAACCAAAATACCCAAATATCTCCAAATGTCACTACTAATCAACATGCACAAAACTAATCTATGTGAATTAGACATACAAGTTCATTTCCATTTAGCTAGCATTGGATAACAATGTTCATTTTAAACCCATATCCAAAGTTCCTAAGTGTTTAATCCATACAAGTCAATTTACCTAACCAAAACCTAACATCTAAAACTTATACTATTAACATGAATTCTAATGATACTAAATTGGGGGAGTATCCTAAGCATTGGAGAGTATTGACATGTTGCATTCATGATTGTGTTTGTCATTGATGTCAATAGAATAGAAAGTCTGTGAAGATTGGGAGAGTAATAGAGAGAGATATTAGTTGTATGGATAATGTTTTGATTGTCTATTGATGTGTATTCATGGACATGTTCAACACTATGTCTTGATGACATAGTTTAGTGTGCAGAATGTAAGTCAAAGATGCTTGGAAGTTGTACTTGATTTATAGGAAGTAGTTTAGAGATAGAGTATTGGGAAAGTAGTTTTTAATATTTGTTTGCTATCTTACATATGCAATGTAATAAAGAGATGTGCACTCATCCAATGATAGAGGATAGTTAGTTGGTGATGTTAGCGAGTGTGCAATCCCTAGTATCACACGTGTGAATTTTTGTATAGACTGTGAGTTGACATTGCTATGGTAATTGTAATTAATTAATTTTCTTATTATAATCAATTAGGACATCCTCAAGGCTAACTCAAGGAATTATTTTGAAGATACGGTATAAAGGAAAGATGTTTTCCTTGTTTGTAAAAGTGTGTGATCATTGTATGAAGTGCAAAGTGCAAAAAGGAGCAGAGTATTTGGTGAATGCAAGTAAGTGATCCAAGGGATTATTGGATGCAATTTTTGTGGTCTAGTTACAAGATTAGGAGAAAAAGTCTGGTTGATAGGACAAAGGAAGAGGAAGGAAGTAAATTTCATATCTATTATTGTAAAAGGAATGATACAAAGATCATTTGGATACTGGGTTCATTGGTCTTATCCTTGAATTTTTTTGGGCAATGGGTCCAACTATCTTCCACAACTCCTAACAAGGTTGACACAACTTCTAACAGGGTTGGAATCTCCAAACAAGAATTCAAAGTCTCATAATAGGGACTCATATGTATTTAATATATTTATAGACTCCTAACAGGGTCCATCCTCTAACAAGGAACATTTGTATTAGTACATCATCTTGTGGGTACCATCCCCACCAAGATTTTCCCTCTGATCAAGGGTTTCCCTAGTTAACATATCTGGTGTTATTATGTATGAGTATCTTCTTGTGGTTTTTGATTATATTTCTCATAAAGTTAAGTTTTTTTAAGGTTGATAATTTTAATAATCATTGGATAACTAATTCACCCCCCCTCTTAGTTATATTGGTGGACTATATATTCTAACAATTGGTATTAGAGCATCAAGTCCTTGAAGGAAAAGATTAACAAATTTGGGAGATCAATGGTGAATCTTTCCAAAAAGGATAGTCCTAGATTTGATGGGACCAACTATGAAAGTTGGAAGGAGAAGATGAAGAGTCATATGTTGTGTATGGGTCTAGGTTATTGGATCTTGAAAAAGAGTGAGAAGACAATCGTGAAAGAATAAAAGCTTGAAGAATGCAGTGAAGTAGAGAAAGATCTATTCATGTGTAACATGAGAACAAGATAAACATTACTATCAGCCCTTCCTGAGAATGAGTATAGTCAAGTAAAGTCACTTCAAACATATCATGAAATTTGGAAAATATTAGAATCCACTTTTGAAGGTGATACACATGGAAAGAGAATTAGATTATAGAATTGGATATGTACATTTCAAGATTTTAAAATGGTGGAAGATAAAGCTGTAAGAAGCTATATTGGTAGAATATCAAATTTTTTTGTAGGAATTCAGTCTCATGGTGGAACCAAGGAAAAAGATGAGTTAGTATGGAAGATCTTGAAAATTTTGACTCCACCATTCAATAAAGTAGCTCAAATGATTCAGTTATTGATACCTTGCACTAAGGATTTTACCAAGGAAACATTGCTTAGAAGATAAAAAAATGCATAAGTAGATCTGAGACAATCTAGAGATCTAGCAAGAATGGAAACAACTTTTAGTGCCCTTAACACTTGACCTAATCTAACAAGGAGTGCAAGAATACATGAAGATTTTGTTGCTAGTTGTAGATTTGATGAATACAAGAAGATTGAGGAAGGTATAGCCTTCTTGTGAGAAGAGAAAAATATGGTAAGAAAATCTTTAAATGTTGGACTTGTGATGAATTTGGTCATTATGAATCTAAATATAATAAAAGAGAGAAAAAAGTATAAGGGAAATTTTAAGCCTAGAAGAAATAGAAATAGTTTGTATGCAAATGAAGATGAAGAATCTAATGAGAGAGGTCAAAGCGAAAGTGATGTTGAATTAAGATTTGTGGCTATCAAGGAAGATGATCATGATAGAGAAATTAGAGAAGAAAGAGATCTAGTTTCCCAAGTTGAAAAGAAATCTAAATTGATAATTGATAGTGGATGTTCACATCACATGACTGGTGATATGAATAAGTTTTTTAAGTTTAGGGATCATGATGGAGGTATTGTTAGAGTTCGTAATAATGCAACCTATCATATAACAAGAATTGGATCCATTAATCTTGATGGTAAAAATAATATTGATGATGTTTATTTTTTGATGGATTGAAGAATAATTTGTTGAGTGTTGGAGAATTAGTGGATAAAGATTATCAATTGCATTTCATTGAGAAGAACTACATTATCAAAGACAAAGATGGCGAGTTGATTGGAACAAGAAAAAGATCCAGAGGTAAAGTATTTTAGTTAAATCCTATTGAAATGACATGTTTGGTAGATATAGTGGACAATAGTTGGTTGTGGCATAGAATATTCTATCTCATAAGCTTTGATAATATTATGAAAGTTAGTAGTACATTTGTAGTCAAAGACTTGCCTAAGATAACAAAGCCTACTGATGTAGTTTGAAAAGAATATATTTTAACTAAACTAAAAGAAAGTATCATTTCCTATCAAGAAGCTCACTAACATAGAGAAGCTAGAGATCATTCACACAGATTTGAGTAGTCCTTCAAGAACAAAAGGATTCTACAATGAAAGGTATTTTAATGATTTTTGTTGATGATTTCACTAGAATGATGTGGGTAGCATTTCTTAAAGAGAAATCTAATTCTTTTGAGAATTAAAAGATACTTAAGAATAGAGTTGAGAATGAATCTGGCATTAAGATAAAGTGTTTGAGATTAGATAGAGGAGAAGAATTAGCCTCTAGAGAGTTTAACATATTTTGTGAAGAGAATGGAATCAAAGGACAACTATCCTCACCTAACACACTTGAGTAGAATGGGATTACTAAAAGAAAAAATAAATCAATAGTAGAGGCAACAAGAGAAATGTTGTTTGAGAATGATGTTTCTAAGATATTTTGGAGAGAAGTAGTCAATACAATAGTATACACTTTGAATAGAGTACAGATCAAAAAAGGTATGAGTTAGACACCCACCATTAGTTAAGTGTTCTAGAATATTTGGAAGAAAATGTTACATTAAGAGAGATGATGACATTGGTAAGTTTGATCCAAGAAGTGATCAAGGTATGTTTCTTGGTTATTCATTAAAAAACAAGGCATACATATGTTTTAACTATAAAAGTAAGACAATATTTGAATGCGCAAATGTAAGTATTGATGAAAAGTTTGGAACTAAGGATAAGATGGCACATTATAACTTTGAAGAAAAAGAAAATAATTCTAGAATTTTTAGACAAAATGAAAAAACTTTCTTTGAGACTAACAATAATCTATAAAATGACATGTTAACTATTGAGAAAAGAGGAGAGTAGAGATCTGAATCTAGAGATGAGATAAGAGTTGAGATGTCAACTCATACCCCTAATAGGAATCTGATAAAGAATCACCCTCTAGAGTAGATAATTATAAGCAAAGACAAAGGTGTGATGACAAGAAACAGAGTTAATGAAGATATATGTTTAATTTATCTAGTTGAACCTAAGAGTGTAGATGAAGCATGTAAAGATGATTATTGGATTCAACAAATGAAGGAAGAATTAGACCAAGTTGTGAAGAATGAAAAATAGGAGTTAGTTTCTAGACCCAAAGACAAGAATTTTATAGGAACCAAATGGGTATTCAAAAAAAAAGATGAATGAGCAAGGTGAAGTTGTGATAAACAAGGATAGAATTGTATGCAAGGGATATTCATAGAAATAAGGCATAGAATATGAGGAGACATATGCACTTGTGGCTAGAATAGAAGTATTAAGAATGTTCTTAGCTTATACAACAAATAAAAAGTTCAAGGTATATCAGATGGATGTTAAATCAACCTTCCTGAATGGAGAAATTGAAGAACAAGTGTTTATTGAGAAGCCTAAAGGTTTTCCTTTGGTAGAAGAAAAAGACATGGTAGGTAGACTAAATAAATCTCTATATGGTCTGGAGCAAGCACCTAGAACTTGATATGCAAGGTTGGATAACTATTTGGAAAAGCTTTGATTTGCTAAAGGTGCAACAAATAGAAACTTGTATTTAAAAGAAATTAAGAATGGTTTACTAGTAATAGTAATATTTTTTGATGAAATCATATTTGGAGGTAATGATGAAGCAAGTGATAAGTTTGCTAAAGAAATGGAGAATGAGTTTGAAATGAGCATGATAGGAGAAATGAAGTTTTTCCTAGGATTGTAGATTGTGCATAACCCCAAGCATAACACAAGTATTGTAGAATAGTGATGGTATTTTCATTTCACAAGCTAAGTACTTGAAAGACTTGTTGAAAATATTTGGATTAGGAAGTTGTAAAACTATTTGGCACACCTATGATAACTAGTCATAAGTTATCCAACAAAGATGAGATACCTACAATAGAGTAGAAGAAGTACAGATCCATGATTGGAGATTTGAAATATCTAACTCACACCAAATCAAATATAGAAAATGTAATTGGGATTGTAGCTAGATGTCAAGCTGATCCTAAGGAGTATCATTATGCAACAATAAAAAAGATATTAAGATATTTGAAAGGAGCATTTGATTATAGTATTTGGTATGATAGATTAAGTGATTTCACTCTATGTGCATATAATGATGAGGATTGGGCAGGTATTATGGATGAAAAAAAGAGCACTAGTAGTGGAGAATTTTTTCTTGGAGGAACGTTGGGTTTTTGGCTAAGCAAGAAGCAAGATTGTATTTCCTAGAGTATAGCAGAGGCAAAGTATGTTGCAACAACGAATAACTATAATCAAGTAATGTGGATGAAACAAATGTTGAAGGATGTCAGGATTGAATTTGAAGAGCCTATTATCATTTACTATGATAACAAAAGTATAGTGAGTATGTCTAAGAATCTTGCATTGCATTCTAATAGTAAGCATATATATATATAGTATCATGTGCTAAGAGAGAAAGAAACATAAAAAGAGATCATATTAGAGTATGTAAGTACTAAAGATTAGATTGCAAATGTCTTTATGAAGCATTTACCTAAAGATACATTTGAGTACTTGAGAGGTATAATTGGGGTTATGCCCCTACCTAATTTTGAGTATATGATGTAGTAAGTGCATTAGTCTAGTGGTACAAAGCACTATTGTTAGACTAGACTGAATATTAATGCTTCCCATATGGGGTAGTATCTATGATGAGTTGAGTCATTGAGGACTCTTGGTATTTGGCTTTGAATAGTGTCTTCAAACACTTGAGCTAGTTGAAGAATTAGAGTAGTTTACTAACAATTAGTATTTAAAAATTGGTATGCTATCAATTTGAGGCATTTGAAATTGATGTCAATTGGGAGAATATGCAGGAAAATAATCTCCTAAGTAATCCTAAGTAATGGGTGAGAGATATCTCTTTAGTGAGATTTAGAAATATTCATGTGAGGAAATATGAATATCTCTAGGAGATATGCACCTAATGTATTGAGAATTGTTTAGCATGTGAACAAATGATGCTAATCCTAGAAGTGTCATAGAGGATTTTAGACAGGACTAATGAAGATGATTTCAGAAGACGAGAACAACAACAACAACCATAGTGTATTATTTTGGTATTGTTTTTCATCTATGTTTCCATCAATGTCAAAGGGGGAGATTGTTAGCATGAATGTTGATGATACTACATTGGGGGCATATCCTAAGCATTGAATAGTATTGAAATGTTGCATTCTTGAATGTGTTTGTCATTGATGTCAACATAGTAGTAAGTCTATGAAGACTAGAAGAGTAACATAGAGAGATATTAGTTGTAAAAACAATATTTTGATTTTTTGGTGATGCCTAGTCATGGACATGTTCAACACTATGTCCTAATGACATGGTTCAGTGTATAGAATGTAAATTGAAGACAAACATAAGTTGTACCTAATTTATAGGAAGTAGTTTAGAGACAAAGTATTGGTAAAGTAGCTCCTAAAGTGCTATGCCATTATTATTGGTGTATATAGGGTTATGAATAGTCAACTTGTGGCTATCTTAATCCTTAATTAAGTCATGTTATCAATATTATATTATTATCTAGGTAGATAGGTTGGCCTAGGTGTTATGTAGCATTGTGTCTATTCAACCTAAGCATATTAGGTATATATAGGAGGTTGTGAATCTTATTTCAACATCATATTGTGAAGTGTGTTCTCATTGGAGATATTTGAATGTTACCCCTTCAAAGTGGCCTATTAATCTTAGTCAATATCAAGTATTTATATAATATTTTATATTATTTCTTCTATTCTAAAAATTATTTTATTACAAGTGGTATCAGAGCATGATCTTGGCACCATATTTTTTTTGAACATTGGAGCAATTATGGGAAGAGCATAACTTTCAAATCTTAGTGAATTTTTTGAAGTTAAAATTTTTTTTTTTAAAGACCATATTAAAGAATATATAGTCCAAAATTCATTGGAATTGGAGAAAATTTGGGAAAATTATTGCATAATTACTATTTCTACATATTTTTTTGAGATCTACATATCTATCACATCCTGGTGAATTGGAGTATAACTTAAATTGGGTTTTTGAATAAATAGTAGAGGAGCCTACATTTCAAATATTGAAGAAATTGAAGCAAAAATAAGCAAGTTATTATTACATTAGGAGAATTCTCTCTCAAGGTAGAAAATTTGTTAATTTTTTGGATTTTTTGAGTAAAGATATCTTGGTCCTAGTAAGTTACAGTAAAAAATAAATTAAAAAAATAGAGAATTTACATATCATTTGTGTGATTTATTTCAAAAATATTGGTTTCCATTGATTGGGCCTCCAAAAAGAGGAAAAAATAATGCTACCACACTAGGGAAATCCTCTAACTAGGACTAGGAAACAACAAAAGATAGTAAACCCAATGAGGAAATAAGTAAGTTCGAGAAAGATATTAAGAGGAATATGTGTGACCTACGAGGATATATATCAGATACAAAAAGCATGTTAAGCACCTATATATATGAAACAAAAAAGGAGTTTTCAAGAAATCAAGGGCAAACCTTCAAGTTGGCTATCGTGGGATCTACAATTTTTTTTCCAAAGGTGGATATGTGCAAATTTGATGGCAAGGATCCTCTAACATGGATAAATCAAATGGAGATTTTTTTTGAGGTACATCAAACCCCATATGGACAAAAGGTCATGATAGCTTCCTTATATCTAGAACCATATCAATTCATTTGGTATTTTTGGTTTTGTACTCATAGGAGGAAAAAGGGTCTCACTATATCATGGTCAATTTTTATAGAAGAACTCCAAGCCCAATATACAATAGTGTGACAGATAACTTCTTTAGCCAACTTTCTAAGCTTCAACAAACATGATCAGTTAAGGATATATTCAAAAATTGCAAAATCTATCCTTAAGAGTGGATATAATTACAGAGGAAAACCTAAATGATTTATTCTTGGGTGGTCTCAAAGATCACATTCAACATGAGGTGCACATGTTTAACCCTAGCTTAGTAAATGAGTCTTTTATATTGGAAGGTGTGGTAGAGAAGAAGTTCTTGATTCCTAGAAAGTGAGGGGCTAATGTGACAAGAGAAAAATGGTATTCAACACCTTCTCTTCCTCAAACTACTCAATTAACTCCACAACAAATTGAGGAGAAAAGATCAAAAGGGTTGTGCTTGAATTGTGATAGCAAATATAGTCAAGGCCATAAATGTAGTGAAAATAAATTGTTCTATGTTAAAGGTCCAAGTGAGGAAGAAGAGGATGAGCCAATATTAGAGGAGGATAAGGAGTCAGGTGAGAAATGACATGATTCTCAACCAATCATTTCTTCTCATGCATTTTCAAGTTTTAGTGCACCACAAACTCTCAAAGTAGTGGGTTTCTAAAGAAGTAGAAAGTAACAATGTTGATCAACTCAGGTAGTACTCATAATTTCATCAACAAATAGTTGGGAAATCTTCTAATTTATTTTATATATCTAGCCCTAGAGTTTTAGATTTTGATTGCAGATGGGGGTAGAGTTAGTTGTTTAAGGAAGTGTCATAGCATCAAATTATCCATGGGAGATTATCAACTAGATACCCCAATGTATGAGATATCCATGGGTTTGACAAATATTATTTTGAGAGTATAATGGTTTACTACATCAGGAACAATTAAGATGAACTTCCAAAAACTATTCATGAGATTTCAATCAAAAGGAAAGGTAGTGGAGCTAAGGGTGTTGAAGGAAAAATTCCCACATATGGTAAGCTCTCATCAAAAGAAAAAGATTCTTAAGAAAGGAGTAAATGGATTTTTTGCCCAGCTATGTTCATTAGAAGTCTCTCATTCTAATGCTCTTACTCATTTAGATTTAAAAGCAATAATTGATTATCACTTAATAATTCTTGGAGATATGCCTAAAGGACTTCCTTTTAAGAGGGATCATGACCATGCCATACAACTAGTTCCAGGGAGCCAACCACCAAACATCAATCATTATAGGTATCCACACATACAAAAAAGTGAGATAGAAAAAAATTGTTGAGGAAATGCTAGAAGTAAGAATTATCAGGCATAGCCAAGGTGCTTACTCCTCACTTGCGGTGATGGTTTGTAAGAAGGATGGAACTTGGCACATGTGTCTAGATTATAGAGTGCTCAACAAGTACACCATTAAAGATAAGTTTCCTATTCTAGTTATTGATTATTTAATAGATGAATTAAATAGGGCTATGTATTTTACCAAGTTAGATCTTAGATCAGGTTATCACCAAATTTGGATTAAGGAGGAAGATATTTGTAAGACAACATTTCAAATTCATGAGGGTCATTATGAATTTTCGGTGATGCCATTCGGTCTTACTAATTTACCATCCACATTCCAAAATTTGATGAATTACATTTTTAAGGAGTTCTTGAGAAAATTTTTGTTAGTATTTTTTTGATGATATATTAATTATAGCAAGACTTGGGAAGAACATTTGCACCATGTAGATCAAGTATTACAATTACTTGAAGATCATCAATTCTATGCTAAGCCATCCAAGTGTGCTTTTGGTCTTAAGGAGGTGGAGTATTTGGGACACATAGTTTCACATGAAGGAGTAAAGGTGGACCCTAACAAAATTAAGGCTATCATGCAATGGACTATTCCAAAAACCATTAAGAAGATAAGGGTTTCTTGGGATTAACCAAGTACTATAAAAGATTTGTGAAGAATTATGGTCATATAGCAACACCCCTCACCACTCTTTTGAAGAAGGATTTTTTTCATTGGAATGAACATGCTAATGTAGCATTTGAGCAATTGAAGGAGGCTATGTGTACAACTCTAGTACTTGCCACTCCAGACTTCACTAAGGAATGTGTTATAGAATATGATGCTTCTCAAAATGGGATAGGAGTAGTTCTCATGCAAGAATGTCGACCAATTATTTTTGAGAGTCATAAATTAAAAGGTAAAAATCAACTCAAACCTATTTATGAGAAGGAAATGCTAGAAATCCTTCACGAAATTAAACAATGGAGGCCTTATTTAATGGATCGACACTTTAAGGTTAAGACAGATCATGATAGTCTAAAACATTTTTTTGGAAGAAAGACTATCTTTGAAAGAGCAACAAAAATGGGTCACTAAGATGTTGAGATATGACTTTGAAATTGTATACAAGAAAGGGAAGGAAAATATTGTGGCTGATGCACTTTCTAGGAAGGATGAAAAAGATGAAGCCTTATTGTGTGCCCTTTTAATATTGCAAGAAAATTGGGTGATAGAAGCCAAAGAAGAGTGGAAAAATGATGTTGCAATAAGTAATCTCATCCAACAATTGAAAAGTGATCCTAGTAGTTCTAATAAGTTTTTTTAAAGGGGGATATTCTTTGGTATAAAGAGTGATTGTATCTCTACAAGAATTCCACTCTTAAACACAAGATTCTCATAGAGCTACAAGAGTCCCTAGTTGGTGGTCATTCAAGATTTTTGAAGACATATCATTAGGTCAAGCAAGATTTTTTTTGGGAAGGGCTAAAAGGAAATGTTAAAAAATTTGTGGCCAAATGTTTGGTTTGTCAAAAAAGTAAGGGGGAAAAAATTAAGACACCAGGTCTCTTGCAGCCTTTAACTATTCCTAGCCAACATTTGGAAGAGGTATCCATGGACTTCATCACAGGGCTTCCCAAATTTAAAAGTCATAATGTCATCATGGTAGTAGTTGATTGCCTCAATAAATATGCATATTTCATTACATTATCACATCCTTTTACAACAAGTATAGTGAAAAAAGTTTTCTTGGAGAATATCCAAAAGCTACATGGTACACCAAAGGTTATTGTCAGTGATCATGATTCTATTTTTACTAGGCACTTTTGGAAAGATTTATTCTCATGTTTGGGTACTTAATTGGCTCATAGTTCTTCATACCATCCTCAATTAGATGGGAAAAGTTACATTGTTAATAAATGTTTGGAAGGATATCTATGTTGTTTCACTTTCGAGAAATAATCTCAATGGGTACATTGGCTACCTCTTGCAGAATGGTGTTACAATACTTCTATTTCATAGCTTATAAAAAATGTCTCCATTTTTGGCACTTTATAGATATCATCCTCTTTCCATCACATCATCATTAAAGGTGTCACCAAGAGTTTAGGAAGTAGAGAACCACTTGCTTCATCAACAACAGGTACTTTTAGGACTCAAGGAGAATTTAGCTATGGCACAAAATTAAATGAAACAATAGGTAGAACAACTCGAAAGAAATTTTGAAGTTGGAGATTGGGTCTTCTTAAGATGGTAGACTTATAAAAAAATATCAATGAAGAAACAAAAAAAGAATAATAAGTTATCTCCACGATATCATGGACTATACCAAATCATGCAAAGGATTGGTAGTGTTTCTTACAAGCTAAAGTTGCCACCAACAACAAAGATACATCCAATTTTTCATGTCTCTTGTTTGAAAAAGGTAATAGGGAGGAATATTCCTACTCAAATGGTACTACTAGAGCTTGATGAAGAAGGAAGAATAATTTTAGAACAAGATTGCATTCTTCAAACATGCATGAAGAAGCTAAGGAAACCCAGTATCTCATCCAATGGAAGAATTAACTAGTTGAAGATGCCACATGGGAGGATGAAGAGTTCATTCAAAATAATCCACACTTGGTTAGCATTAAGAAAAATTCTAAATTTAAGAGAGGGGCATGCTATGCCTTTAATAGTTGACTTGTGGCTATCTTAATCCTTAATTAAGTCATGTTATCATTATTATATTATTATTTAGGTAGGTAGGTCAGTGTTATGTAGGGTTGTGTCTATTCAACCTAAGTATAATTAGGTATATATAGGAGGTTGTGAAACTTATTTCAACATCATTTTGTGAAGTGTGTTCTCATTGGAGATAATTGGGGGTTGCCTCCTCAAAGTGGCCTATTACTTAGTTATTATCAAGTATTTATATAATATTTTATATTATTTCTTCTATTCTACAAGTTATTTCATTACATGATGTTTGTTCACTATCTTACATATAAGATGCAATGAAAATATGTGTAGTTAGCTAGTGATAGAGGATAGTCAGTTGGTGATGTCAGCTAGTGTAGAAGCCCTACTATTGCATGTGTGAAGTTTTGTATAGATTGTGAGTTGACAGTGCTATTGTAATTGTAATCAATTATTTATCTTATTATAATTAATTGGGAAAGCCTCAAGGCCAACTCAAGGAATTATTTTGAAGATAAAATATACATGAAAGATGTTTTCCTTATTTGTAAAAGTGTGTAATCATTGTATGAAGTTCGAAGTGCAAAAAGGAGTAGAGTGTTTGGTGAATGCAAGTAAGTGATCTAAGGGATTATTGGATGCAATTTTTGTGATCTATTTACAAGACTAGAAGGAGTAGAAGCCCAATTGATAGGAAAAAGGAAGAGGAAGGAAGTAAATTTCATATCTATTATTCTACAACAAATAATACAAAGATCATTTGGATAGTGGGTTCATTGGTCTTATCCTTGAAGCTGTTTGGTCAATGGGTCTAGCTATCTTCAATAAATACTAATAGGGATTCAAAGTCTCCTAATAGGGACTTATATGTACTGAATGTATTCATAGAATCCTCATAGGTTCCATCCTCTAACAAGGAACATTTATGAAAGTACATCATCTTGTGTGTACCATTGCCACTGGGGTTTTCCCTTTATTCAAGGGTTTCCCTAGTTAAGATATGTAGTGTTATTATGTATGAGTATCTTGTTATGGCTTTTGATTATATTGCTCATATGGCTAAGTTTGTTTAAGGTTAATAATTTTAATAATAGTTGGATAGTTGATTCACCCCCTCTCAATTAGACTGGTGTACTATATATTCTAACTTACACATCCTAAAGGGAAACTGTTAAAGTTGAGGGAGAAAGAACTCTAAAAGCTATCCAAACCACCCACTAACATCCACCAAACAAGTTGAGAAGTACCCACTATTATGAAAACCCATATAACATTTCATAATACTTCCAGGAGACTTTACAATACTGCTAGATGATAATTTTCCAGCCCATGCAATATTTCTAAGTACTATGATTATATTGCTCATATGGCTAAGTTTGTTTATGGTTGATAATTGTAATAATGGTTGGATAGTTGATTCACCCCCCTCTTAGTTAGACTGGTGTACTCTATATTCTAACATACACATCCTAAAGGAAAAATGTCAAAGTTGAGGGAGAAAGAACTCTAAAAGCTATCCAAACCACCCACTAACATCCACTAGACAAGTTGAGAAGTACCCATTATTTTTCCCAGTACGTCAAGAAAACCCATATAACATTTCATAATACTTCCAGGAGACTTTACAATACTGCTAGATGATAATTTTCCAACCCATGCAATATTTCTGAGTACTTCCAAGGAATATTTCATAGTACTTCTAGGTGACACTTTTCTAGTATCATCCCAATTGGTTATCCTAATGTTGTCTAGACTAGGGAGAAAGTCTAAAAAGCTAAATTAGAAAGAGAATAGGGTTGTAACATCCACATTGGGGAGTATCAAAACCACTAAACTCAAGGAGTGAACACTCAAGAGAAAAAAAGGAATCTAAACACCCTAAAATATGAAAATACAGATCATGATAACATCTAACCATATAAGAAGCATCATCAATAAACAACATGTACATAAGAAATATCATAGTGAAATGAGGTAAAGAGGAAAAAGATGCTATCTCTAAAAATGATAATAAATAATCAATCATCAACATAAATCAAAAGGGTAACATACTTTGAAATCCATGGAGAATCCAAGTGAAGCATCAAACTTTGATCCAAAACTAGAAGAAAGCCAACTTAGTACACTAGTTTACAAAAATGGTACATGTAGCTACACCTCCCCACCACATGGTACCCATAGGACCACTCCTACCATGATGATGGAGGTAGTGATCTGACCATAAAAAAAAAATAGTGATCTAAGGCTAAAACTCATGCCATGCACAACAAGGTACTAAAACAAAGATAATGAGATAATCAAGAAGCCTAAGATATATATGGTGCAAAATTAAACCCCTCAAGAGGCCATCACACCAATGTGAAATCAATTTCAACATAAGGTCAACATACCACACCCTTGCATTAACTTTCTCTAGACACATGGAGAATATACACGTGTTCACTTATCTTATCTAAAGTTTTATTGCCCATTACTTAAGTTGGTCACACTTGTTAGAAAATATTTTTTTTACCTTGTTGGATACTTCTGGGGTGAGGTACATGAGAGAAGCTACTCCATATGTCTACCCTACATATTCATGCTCATCACATGATCAATGCTTGTAGGCAATGCAATTTCCCAACTTGACCCCAAATGAATCACATCTCAAATGGCCTAAATATAGGAGTTTGGATCTCATAAGATCACATAATATGAACACACAAAATTCTCATGTGTGGGAAAAACAAACATCATAAAATCAAGAACTAACATAGGTTAAATGAGAAATGACAAGAAATTCTAAGTAAAAAATTCATTCAATCATTCATACTACGGAGAGTATGATTCATCATGAATCCCACTGATGGAAAAGTAAAAATATGTTCATATTGGAAACATAATATATATTCCAAATCCATTATCATAACAAGTGCGAAGAAATACCTAAGTAAACTAGGTAGTATACAAATGAGGCAATGCAAAAATTGCTCAAAAATAAAAGTTGTCAAAAGTCAACAAAATTAAAACCCATTTCCCAAATGGAGGTCAAACACTCAAAAATTAAATGAAATTTGAGTTTCAAGATTTTATGCAAAATTGAACAAATAAGAACCACAAAACTTCAAATTAAAACACCAAAAAAACCTCATATGCTCATTCCTGCCCAACTGAGTAGAATTCGCATAACAAAATAGAGGGGAACACTAGTTCTCAACCTCCAACCAATTTGTAATAGATTGAAATCTTAAATGAAGAAAAAATGAATAAATAAGAGATCCTTAACTCACAACCAAAGGGGCTAAAATGAGAATAGATGGCACAAAATAATGAGACTGTCGAAAGCGATAAAACACTTGATAAAGGAGTTCCTTGCTATGAATCCAAGAAGCCTATCCCCGCAATGATCCCACAAGCATAACTCTCTCAACAAAAAAATTACCAAACACTCACAATAAGGTTTTGGAGAATTTTCTATAGAAACCATGTAAGAAGTGAGTAAAATCACTTTTTGTCCAATATATTCACTTTTACAAAGTGACATATAGAGAGAAAAAAAAAATCCAACTAATTACCCTTTGTCCCAATTAAAATTAGGTAATTCTAAATAAATTTAATTCAACTATGATAAGTTAGTCTAGATTTAAAATAAATAAAATAAAATATAAAAAATTCCCTTAAATAATTAAACCACATTAATTTAACAATTTCTACGATCACTACAAATTTCTAAATACATAGACACACTCACGGGTCTAGACACAAATGCATAATGAATCTAGATTTTACCAATTAACCAAAGGGTTTAAAAAAAAAATCAAAATAGATACATCACCCATAAAAGGACATCATTGGACCAATATAAATGACCAAATCATTAGCTCCATATGCCATTATTGGGTATATAAGTCTTGCATAGTAAACAACCCAATCAAGTGTACATGCACAATAAATAACATAGTTGAAAAAAAATACACAAAATTGTGTAAATAATCATTTAATTAAATTTATTAAAATAATATTTTTAAATTATTTATTTGAATCATAATAAGAGTCTATTGCAAGAACAAATAAATTATCCTATAGCACATGCATATCAACCATAAATCTAATAATATCCATCATATAAACATAAACATAGTTTATATTTGGATACAAAAAAACTAGATATTATCATAAAACATCATGCACATATGATCAAACTAAACAATATAGAATATAACATCTATCAACTATGATACTCACAATCAAAATGATGTCAAAAAATTGAAGCATCTCAAATGCACATCTACATGAATATCATAAAGTATATCTCGAATCAAAACAAGCCATAGTACATAACGAAAACATGGGAGACACTACATCCTCCCCCACTAGGGATGAGCTTACTCTTAGAAGCCTACTAAAATATATAGGTACACTTCTACCATCCGTGTGGCATCCTCCCAAGTAGTTAAAGTCTCATCATTTGGGTCTTATTGGACCCTTACCTTCTCTATGTTCCAACCTATGAGAGCCAACCTCTACTATTGAAGGATGCAAATGAGATCCAAAGAAATTTTCCCATCCACTACCTACAAGAAATCCCAATCAAGTATATTGATCCCATCAGGAATATACTATCTCAAAACAAAAACATGAAAAACATCATGGATGCATGATAGGCTAGGTGGTAATTCTCTTGCAATAAGAAACAAGATTGATCCTCTCAAGGATCTCAAAAGATCCCAAAAAAATGCAATGTTAACTTAGAGCCTTTCCCATAATGGATGGGGCTCTTCTATGATTGAAATCTCAAAAACACCTAATCACCCATAGAAAAGTGATGATCTAATCTATGAAAATTTTCATACTTCTTTTGCCTATCCTAGGTACTAGCCAAATGCTCTCTAATATGGACAACCTACTGCTCTATATCCTAAAGCATCTCTGGACCCAAAAATAATCCATCCTCTAAATGATCCTAACTCAAAGGAGTATGACATAGTATACCATACAAGGCTTGAAAATGAGACATTCCATGAGAATTATGGTACCCTTTTTTGTAAGAAAACTCTACCAAGTAAAAATATTCCTCCTACCTCATCTCTTGATCCATCACATACATGCAAAGTATGTCCTCCATAACTTGATTCACTCTCTTAGTCTGACCATTTGTCTTTGGGTGATAAAATAAACTAAAACTAAGATGCATGCCCAAAGAATCTAGAGATATATCTACAATACCAAAGTAAACACTAGATTTCTATCCAAAATGATCCTATGAGGGATCATCTACAATCAAATGATACCGTCCAAGAAAAAATGAGCCATTGAGGTGGCTGTGTAGGATGCTCTCATGGTAGATAATCATTCTACCCTAGAAAACTTGTCTATTGTTATAATAGTAACATCATGATGACATGATGATATATGAAACCTTGTGATTAAATGAATATATATCATGTCTCACTTCCACTCTAGAATGGAATGTGGTTGGAAAAGACCCAAAGGATGTTGATGCTCTGCCTTCACTACTTGGCACTGAAGATATCAAAAACAAAATCAGCAATATCACACCTCATCCTTGCCCTAAAGTAAATCTATCTAAAGTTAGCATGAATCTTCTTAACAATAGGATGTTAAGAATATGGTGCATGATGTGGCTTAGAAAAAACTAAGGAACAAAGATCCCTTGGTACTGACACACAAATGCACGCTAAGTGTTACAATAACCCATCAAACTCTAAGGAGTAGCTTGAAAACTACCCCTCAAGGCTACATCTAAACTCAATATCCACACTAAATTATTGATGCCATGTATCACTAGGCATATCCTTTAAATATGACTATGAAAAACCACCCCCAATGATACGATTGATATCTCATGCCTTCTCCTACTCAAGGAATTTTCAAAAATGTTCTACTTACCCTTGATGTAATGAGCATCAAAATCATACTCACATAAAAACTCCATCCAAGAATCCTATCATGCATTTAGGTTTAGCTGAGTGAAAATATATTGCAAGCTATGATGATTACTATGTAACTCAAACCTATGTCCTAAAATTAAAAGCCTCCAGTGTATAGGCACATGCACAACCACCGCTATCTCCAAATCATGAGTGGGGTAGTTCAACTCATGGTCCTTGATATTTATAGACTCATATACAATCACTCAATCATCTTGCATCAAAATTTTCCCCATACTCTCTAATGATACATCCATGCACACTATAAAATCACTTTACATGATTGGACATTATAAGGAGAGGTACATTGGTCAATTTCTCCTCAAGAGGCTCAAACACTAACTCACACTGATCAATACATATATACTTCTCTTTTTGTTGAAAAGAAGTGATAAGGTGAGCCACACATGATAAATCCTTCACAAATTGATGTTAGTAACTTTTCAACCCCATGAAACTATGAACCTTGGGAATACCAGTGGGTGCTAGCCAATCCATGATACCTTGGATCTTCATTGAATCTACTACAATACCATCACTTGTAATGATGATCCCTAAATATTTCACCTCAAACTGGAAGAACTCATACTTTCCCAGGTTTCCATATAACTGATGCTCATATAAACACTACAACACATCACACAAATAGACTTTAAGCTCCTCTACACTCTCATAATAAATCACTATGTCAGCTAGAAATACAAGAACAAAATCATCAAGGTAAGTGAAAATATCTCATTCATCAAACTCATGAACACTGATGGAACTTTGGCCAACCCAAAGGGTACAACTATGTACTCAGAATGCCCATAGCATGTATGAAAAGATACTCGATGAATATCACCCTCATGGATCTAAAGCTAATGGTATCTTGACTTAAAATCAAATTTTGAGAACACTTTCACTCCCTTTATTTGATTAAAAAATTCATCAATCCATAAGAAGGGATATCAATTCTTCACTATCACCTTATTCAATTGTCACTGTTCAATGCATAACCAAAAATATCCATCCTTCTTATTTATGAAGATAAATAGTACACCACATGGGGATACATGAGGATGAATATGGCCCATGGCTAATTACTCCTCTAACTACAATTGAAGCTCACTCAACTCTTGAGTAGTCATGCAATAAAGTGTCTAAGAAATAGGCTATGCTCCTAGGATGAGATCAATGTGAAAGTCAATATTACACTATGGTGGCATACTCAATATTTTATTAGGAAACACATCTGCATACTTACAGAGGAGTGGATGATCATTACATAATAACTCTCAAATATCAACTTCCTCTAGGTCATTGAAAGAGATTGCAAACATCTGACATCCATGTTGCACACTCTATTTATGCTCCTTAGTTCAAATCATCCAAAGTGAGACTAGACTCTAGAACCCTACAAGATCAACATGACCACTTGCATCATTGACACACTTAACCAACTTATATTAGAAATCAATACTCCCCTAATGGGATTCCAACCAATCCATACCCAACACAATTCCTTAACATCCTAAGGGTAGGATATGAAGATCAAATGTGGTGGTGAAGGTGTCCAAGTTCAACACAGAACCAATGACTAAGGAATCTACATTCACTATGCATATTGTGGCTAACTCAACCTACCACCTATCTACCTATTGTACTACCACTAGCCCACATTGATGAACAAGGCTTGGTGAAATAAAAGAATCTTAAGCACTAAAATAGAAAATTACTATGGTGGAAAAGATAAGTAACATGCCTATAGTCTCAACTGTGGTACCTAGATGATTATTTTGATGGTTGTCAACCACCTCAAAAACTATATAGGATCTACCTACATACCATACCATAGGCTTTGACATGGATGCACCTCTTCTTGATCCTAAGGAAGTCTTCTAAGGACATCCTATCAAATTATGACCCATTTGGCCACAAGAGAAACATGCCCCATCTCCATAATTATAACCCTAACTATGTCCTCTACAAGGAGCACTATAATTTTGCAAACTTCTATTAGAAACCTTATCACCACTTTCAATAGGGTGAATTTCCTATGACTATTTACCTTGGGTATTCTCATTCCCCTTTCACCCATGGTGCTAAAATTTAGACCACTCTAATGACCTTAAAAGAAGCATTGACTATGCTCACCTCTTGAAGGTTTTGAATGGGTAGGAGTCTATCCTAAGGATAATGTTTGTGAAGGAGGTGAACTTGAGCCTATAGGCCATGCACTATGCTCTTGATAATCCTCATCTTCTTGGTGGAAAATGAAATTATTCTTGATTAATGCATACAAACATCTCTAATGATGGAATCCTTAAGACCCCGAATGAAATGATGAGTGAAGAGTACCCCATCATGGCTACAGGTAAAGTACTACCTTAGCTCAAATAAACTCATCTCATACTACTCCACTAACATACTCCTCCACCTAATCTCATGAAGTTCATCAGCTCATGCTTCTTTATACCAAGGGGATATGAACTTCTCTTTGAACCTCTCTTCAAAAATATCCCAAGTGAGGTGCACTATTATAATATGAAGCCTATGCCCCATAATGTTCCACAAAATAATTGCATGGGCTCTCAGCTAGATTAATGCACAATGGGCTCTCAGGTTTCTTGTATAAGAATGCATATTAAAAAATTGCCCCATATCCAGTAACTAGCTTTTGGACTTGAGGTCACCTTATCTATCATCAAAGTATAGTGGTTTAGATTGTTGAAGGTCTCTCATCATATCAATCTAGAGGAAGTCCTCATCAACATGGTCTTATTCTCTCCTATGGTAGCCTTTTCCACCAGACAGTGTGCAAGAATGCTCATGCTCATGCACTCTCTAATCCCTATCCTCATACTCTAACATGTGAGAGTATGAAACTTTTAATCCCTCTCCTTGCTCACCACCTTATTGAGAACCCTCAACTTGAGGTCTTAAATTGAGCTCTAAGATCTTGTAGAAAAGACACCAATGTGTCAACTCCACCCTAATTATTTTCCTATCTTTTGCCTTCTTCCTAATGTTCTTCCTCATGGTGATCTTGATTCTATTCTTCTCTATGGTTATTATGTTAGGTATTCCTCTAACCACCATCTCTATGTGTAGGAGACATCCTTAAAGGGACAAAAAGATAAGAGTCAAATACTCACAAAAGCGTACAAGAATATCAAGTCACAAACCATTAATTATGATATCAATATATAAGCATTTCAATTTCCACTATAATAGTGGGAGCATAACATAAAGATCCCAATTTGAAAACATGGGCTTTGATATGAGATGTAATGCCTCACCCAATGATCCTTGGAATACAAATAAACATAAGCCAATAGATTGTTTTTTAATCAAATAATCAATCACACAAAGATCTCCAAATGTCAATACTAACCAACATGTGCCAAACTAATATATGTGAATTAGACATACAAGTTCATTTCTATCTAACTAGCTTTTGATAACAGGGCTCATTTTAAACCCAAATCTAAAGTTATTAAGTGTTTAATCCATAGAAGTCAATTTATCTTTAACAATGTTAAGAAGATAACAAAAAAATAACATCCAAACCCTACATGTCCCAAAGGAACATTTTCAAAGTTGAGGGAGAAAGAACTCCCAAAAGGGTACCCAAATTATCCATTGGCATCCATAGAAAAAGTCAAGAAGTACTCGCATAGTAGAACAAAAACCTAGACATTACAACCAGGTGATATTTTGCAGTACTTCCAGGCAACACTTTTTTAGTATCATCCCAATTGGCTATCCTAATTTTTCCTAGAATAGGAAGCAAGGATAAAAAGAAAAACTAGAAAGTGAATAGGGTTAGAACCTCCACATCGAGGAGTGTTGAAACCACCAAACTTGAGGAGTGAACACTTGAGAGAAAAATGGAATCTAAAAACCATAACATGCTAACATACAAATCACAATAAGATCTATCCATATAAGAAACACCATCAATAAAAATATGTACACAAGCAACATTGTAGTGAAATACTGTAAAGAACCATAAGATACTATATCTAAACATGGTAATAAAGAATAAACTATAAGCATAAATAACAAGGGTAACATACTCTTCTAGAATCTCTAAATAATCCAAGTGAAGCATCAAATTCTAATCTAGAAGTAGAAGGCCAACTCTGTACTTACGTCCCCAACATTGGTCTAGCTAGCTATGCCTCCCAACCACATGGTACCTATAGGCCCACTTTTTTCATACTTATGGAGGTAGTGATGCAACTAAAAACATAGAATAGACATACAAGGCTAACATTCATGCTAGGAAAAATAAGGGATTAAAATTAAGATCATGAGATAGTGCAGTACAATAGGTCTTGGTCAAACACTCTATATAATAAATATGCATGGACTCTAATGGAGTGTAAGTCACTTGGTTTCAAGAAGCCTAAGCTATATATGGTGTAGAATCATCTCCCTCAATATTTCATCATACTTGTGTGGAATCAACTCCAACAAGAGGTCATCAAACTATACCCTTGTACTAGCTTCCTTAGGATGCATGACAATCATACAAGTGTTCACTTATCTTAAGTTTTACTACCCATTAATTAAGTTGCTTATCACTTGTTATTACCTCTTCACATTACTTTTTTGGACACTTCTAAGATGGGGTAAATGAGAGAAGCAACTCTATATGTCTACCCTACATACCCTTGCTCATCACGAGTTGAGTGCTCGTAGGAAATACAATTTTCTAACCCAACCCTAAATGAATCACATATCAACCAACCTAAATTTAGGAGTTCAAGTCTAGTAGGACCCCATCATAAGCATGTGCATGTGTTTGTGTTTGAGAAAAAAAAACATCACAAAATCAAGAACTAACAAGGGTTGGATGAGAAATGACAAAAAATACTAAGTATAAAATTCACTCAGCTACACATATTGTCAAGAGTATAAATTTGACACAAATTTGAATGATGGAAAAGTAAAACCATGGATTTAAAACCTAACATATATTCCAAATCAATGACCAAAATAAGTGCTAAGAAATACCTGAGAAAATTGGGTGACACACAAAATGAGACGATGTAAACATCACTCAAAAATAAAAGTTACCAAAAGTTGAAAAAATTAAAATCCATTTCACAAAGGGGGGTCAACCAACCAAAAATATATAAAATTTGAGTTTCAAGCTTTCATGAAAAGTTGAACAACATAACACCACAAAACTTCAAATTAAAACAACACAAAAACCTCTTATGTTCATTCCCTTCAAACCTAGTAGAATTAGTATACCAAAACAGAGGGGAACACTAGGTGTCAACCTCCAACCAATTTGTAATCAAAATTGAAAGCCAAAATGAAGCAGAATTAAAGAAATAAGAGAGCCCTACCTTGCAACGAAAGGGACTAAGACAAGAATAGATGCCACAAAATAATAAGACTACTAAAAGTGATGAAACACTTGACAAAGGAGTCCCCCTTATGAATCCAATGAGCCTATCCTCACAATTATCCCACAAGTTCAACTCTCACAATGAAAAATACCAGACACTCACAAGAGGGCTCTAGAGTATTTGCCCCAAAAATCATGAATTAGAAAGTGAGAAGTGAGTAAAACTCACTTTTTGGCCACTATATGTACTTTTACAAAGTGACATATAGAAAGGAAAAAATAAATAATAAAATAATCCAACTACTTCCCCTTTAAACCAATTAAAATCAAGTAATTCCAATAAATAGAATTCAACTATGAAAAATTAGTTGGGTAAGTCAAATATTAAATTTATTTTAAACTATTAAATTATATCAATTTAACAATTTCTGCAACCATTGTTGATTCCTAAATGCAAAGACATACACACATGAGTCTAGACAAAAATGCATAATGAGTCTATATTTTACCAATTAACTAGAGGGTTTATTATTTTAATTAAAATGAATATGTCACTCATATAGGGACGGTATTGGCTCAGCATGAACGACAAAATAACTAACTCTACATGCTACTCCCAAGGATATAAATCATGCACAATAAATAATACAACCAAAGAAACATTGTGTAAAATCAAGTAACTAACTATTTAATTAAATTCATCAAATAATTCTATTTAAATCATTCATTCCCATCATAATAAGAGTTTATTTCAAGAACATAGGAAATATATGTAGCATTAGAACACCAACCATAAATATGATAATGTTCATATATAACCATAAATAGAGTTTATATCTGAATATAAAACAACTAGATACCATCATAAAATATCATGTCACATCACTAACATCATCGTGCATATATGATCAAACTAAATAATATATCATCTAACATCTATTAGCTATAATGTTGGTAATCAAAATATCACCAAATCATTGAAACATCTCAAATGCACATATACATGAATATCATAAAGTATCTATCAAATCAAAATAGGCCATGGTACAAAATAAAAATGCGAGAGGCACTACAAAACTCCACTACCACCTTGAAGGAAGAAGTTTGATACAAGAAGTAAATACTTGAGCTTGGTGAATTATTGAAGAATACCTTATGATTGTGTGTATACTTTCTCTTGATTGATTTTAGAATGGTGATGTGTGAAAATAAAGTTCCCAAGCCTCTTTATATTCTAGTTTTTGGGATAAAAATCAAAGCAAGCTAACCTATGAGTAGGATCAAATAATTTAGAGACCCTAGACACTTCAAGTCCTAGAATTCAAATACCTTAGGGAAGAGGTCAATATGGGTCATCCTCTTCTATAATATGATGACCTAGATAAACCTATTCCCAAAGAGGTCCAAAAATAGAGGCCCTCGAGGTCTTGGAGTAAGTCCCTCGAGGTCTTGGAGTAAGTGAAAAAAGATCTAGGAAATAATGAAGCTACTAGAATGAATGACACAAAAAGGTTATAAAAAAATGCCTAAAGGGCCATACTAAAAAATGAGAAATGGACTAGAAGTACAAGCAATATTTGGAGAAGAACAAGATAACAAAACCACACTAGGTTAAAAAATAGATCTGTATCACCTTAAAGGATATCTAAACCTATTTTGGTTAGATCTCATTTCTCTATCAGAACTCAACTTTCTTCAAAAATAACTAATATCCTTTTATAGATCTTAGAGTCAAGATCTTTATTTTAAAAATTTCATAATGTTTTAATTAGTTATAATATGTTACAATTTCAAAATATTCCAAGAAGATATTTCAACATTCAAGAAGATTTTACTTCAAATAAATAAATAAAAAGTAAATCATATTAGAAAAATTTAAAATTTATATTTAACACTAAAGGAGAAAGTCCTCTTCAAGAATATGTAATTATTTTTGAAAAGGTGTAATTTTGATAGGAGAAAAAATAGTTATTTCCTGACAAGTTCAATTTTGAGTACTTATAACAGAGAAAATATACATCAAAAATCAATTTTGTTTGCACCATCTATACATGTCATCTATACTATATTTTGATATTAGAGAAAAAATATTATTTGCATATACTTTTTTGATGAGAACTATATGTTGACCCTATGGTAAGACATATTGTCAATTAGTGACAAACTAGTTAAGCTATCTAGGAAGGTCAGTTAATAATACAACCGAGCTTTCCACTAGGGAGAACATTTTAGTATAGCTCAAGTAGATGAAGGTGTACTATGGTAATTGAGAGCTCACAATATGAACCAAGCTATTCAATCTTATTAGTGAGAAACAAGATTCATGAGTAAACTAAGTTTACAGAGTCAATCAAGCTCTCTATGTAAACTAAGATCCTATATCACTCAAATTTCCTAGTGCTATCAAAGAAATAATGTCACTTGAGCTCATTGTATTGCCTAAGTGTCAGCAGAACACCAAAAGTATCGTGTTTCCTCAGCATTCATACTTAAGCTGACTTAAAGGTATATTTTATTTTTATAAAGATATCTATTATGGAAGATGACTCAATGTAAAGTTATTGTTTGAAGAATATGTAAGGAAGACAAACTCATTTGTCTAAGAAGTAATATGGAGTATATATGAATATTTGAAGGCACAAGAAAGAAAATATGGAGCAGATTGAGTAAGTAGGATAAAAGGTAGTATAAAGGGAAGAGAAGAAACTCATCCATCATAGATGGGTGATCATACTATTTAAAGGATCTTATTCAAAAAATTAAGTTGCATAACAAAGATTATCTTGTTGATTCATCCTAAAAGATACATCAATCAAAATCCTCTAACTAGGTGGAGCTAATACTCTTTTGATAAATCTCTTAGTAGAGTAGATACTTCATTATATTGTAAAATCCTTTCACAAGGTGGACCTAACAATCCTTCATACTCCTAGTAGAGTAGATCGCCATAAGTGATCAATTGTAAGCCCTAAGAAGACAACTTTATTACTACAACAATGAAGCATTGTGGGTGTCACCCCCATCCAAGTTTTACCTTCTACTTGGAGAGTTTCTGGGTTACCATATCTTGTGTCAAAGTGTTATGGTGTTGATTTCTTTATTGATTTATATTAATGCATGGAAGTAGATAATCTAAAGAAGTAAAGTTGAAGTAATCTTAGTGAGGAAATTTTTTGTTGGTTCCTGATTCACCCCTCGTCTTAGTCATTTGTCATTACATTTCCAACAATTGGTATAGAGAAAGGTTCTTCTATCAGAGGCTTAACAAATAGAGAGTAAAGATCCAAGGAAATGGAAGTGTACAAGTTAGAGAAACACATTGACAATGAAAAATTGGATATACACATGGCTATGAAGCAAGTCAAGAAAATCAAGGAACAACTTACTCACTCTCTAAAAAGAAGAAAATAATTGCTTATACAGATGAATGACAATAGGTCAAACATCAAATGTTTTTTGGAGAAATTCTATACAATTGAATTTTAAAGGTTAGTGATTCAATTGTGACAAATATGGTCACATGAAAAATGAATGTAGAACCAAATCAAAATTTGAAGGGAATTGTTTCACATGTCATAAACAAGATCACAAATCTTTAGAGTGTAGATAAAATCCAAATACTCAATACAATGGAACCAGACACAAAGCATTTATTGTTTGGGACTACAATACATCGGGAATATGTCATTATTATGGAGAATATGGACACATTGGTATAAATTCTATTGAGACTCACATCAGAAAAATAAATACCAATATAAGATGCTATGTATGCAAGAAGATAGGTCACTTGGAAATAAATTGCATGGATAGAGATACAAAAAAATAATGGTGAAGAAAATAAATGAAAGTCAAAGATTGAAGAAATTAGAACTTAGACAAATTAGAAATGGGTAAGAAAATTAGAGGAAAGCTCAAGGAAAGAAACTATCATCATCCAATCCAATGAGTTGGGTGAAGCATCCACATCAAACTAGGCATTCATAGAGATAACTAGAACTAATAAATCAAGAAAACCTTACACCAGTTCTAGATATACTAGAGAGGACATTCAAATCAAGTGAGATGCATATGGTCAAGTAACAAAGTTATGTTTTAACTAAGTTATAAATTAGTTATAACCAAGTTACTTTTTATCATTGAGTAGAGACGTATTAGAACCTAGTCCTAATCAAGTTGTGAAAGGATTATTTCATATAGAGCTTGAATGACTCAACCAATATATTCTACCTACCACTGTATGATGCATTTAAGAGGCCCTAAAGCTTTGAATATTTGATAAAAGGAAAAAATTAAGGGTTTTATTGTTACCTTGCATTTAATTTTTAGAGTGATTTAAAGCCCCAAGTAATCCATTGGAAAATTAGTATTGAAGAGTGAAGTTTTAGTGAATGTTTTAGTTGTTGTGAATTCATCCTTCATTGAAAATCATGCCATCCAACTCTAGCTTGAAGGTAAAGAATGGTTTAAATTTTTTAGTGAAGAATGTAGTTTTCAAGGCACCCAAATTCAAGCTTTATCCAACAATTTTCGAGCAAAAGGATCCAATGGGAGTGCACTCAACCTTGTTTAAGAATGTTTGGTGAGCAAGAATAATTAGTAATGTGTGATGAAGATGATTGAACTAGCATAGGATTAGGTTATGATTTATCTAATCCTATGGGATAAATTATTAAATGAATGGCCAATTTTTTATGATAAAATGTGATGATATCCTTTGATGAAATGCAAAAATTATGCAGATCAACTAGGATAGTGATGGGTAGATCAAAGCCATGATTAGATTAAATGATTGATTAGAATTGATAACATGCCAAGGAAAAATAACATGGATTAAGAACATGTGACATTTAACAACCATTGTAAGTGCCACAATATTAAAATTTATTGATAAGGTTGATGATAATAACATCGATGAATATTGTCAATGTTATTAAATTGATTGGATAATACCACAATCCAACACTGAGGGACTTGACAATGTCAAAGATCAGATGATAACAATGAAATTTTGACCTAGTGCTAAGGGACATGATAGTACTAAGCTCATATTTGATAGGTTTGATAAGACTTGAGAGGCTTCCAAGGCACTGAGAGACATGACAATGCTTAGGATTTTCAAAAATCATAATTGGTTTGATATATCTAACATGTTTCAGGTTGATTAGGGTTGGTTTGGGATAATTCCAAGTTGATTTGGGATGTTTTTGAGTTGATTTGGGATAGTTCCAATGATGTTGATTTGGTTTTCGGTTGAGCGGATGAGATTATGAAATGAACTACAATTGATGTGAAAGGGGATATGAATGATGAAGGACATTTTCAAAACATTCTTGAATGATAATCAAGTTTGGCCAAAAGATTAGAATTAGTGAAATGAGAAAAAGGGATGACTTAGTGTGAAAAAGTGATTAAACCGTAGACATGACCCATTTTTGAGCATCTATAGGTCCAAGCCATTTGTGCTAAAGGACATATGGTAAGAACATGCCTCTTAGGTAAATTTGGTAAAGGCATTCAAGTAGTTCTTTATGTCTTCATATTTGATATGCACCTTAAATATGCATCATCTCTGGCCTAGTATTCCCAATATTAAAGCTTATGATGAGAAAAAAGAGGTGTATGAATTCTACCCTTATATCCAATTATGGATGATTTTTTGAGGAATATGTCAAAGTAAATGATGCCTTCACAATGAGGCTATGCTAGGAATTGTAAAGGTGCCCTGAGCAAAGATTTTCATGAGAAGCCATATCAATAGTCACCCAGTTTGGGTGTTGTTTCATCCAATTTCCATCTTTATCCTACCTAAGGATAGGTTTATTCAATAAATTCCCCAAGAGGCTCCCCAGATATCTCAAAGATAAAGTAGTTATGGTTGAATTGTGTAGGCAAATACTAGAAGTAAACAACTTATGCTCTAATGTAAAGAAGATATATGGGATTCCTTTTCCAATAGTGGCATGACCTTTCTCTTATGCCTCTAGATCTGATACCCATAATTTAATTAAATCCTTTGAATAATAATTAAATTGATTGATTATGGAGTGAGACAACCAAAATATGACCCAGTTAAGTTTGTAGAATATCATCTAAAGCTGGGATATACTCATAAGCATGTTCTAGATATTGAAGACTATTGGGCTGGGTTTTATGATGAATACCAAATGAGATAAAGGTGCTATTCATGATTGAAAATAATTAAAATTAAGTCATATAATGAAACTATTGATGTTAGTGATCTTACAAATGATGGCTCCTATATGCATCCCTCAACCTATGAGAAAATCAAGAATAGTCCCATAGTGTCAAATCTACCCGAAGGCCTTGTTATTGACATAATGGAAGTCCTGATGCATGATATCATCAAGAGGATGGAAAAATGGGTGGAGTGGACCAAAGCCAAGAATAAGAGAATTGGAATTGAAAATTCTATTGATGGAGTAGCTTTTGGGATAACCTAATCTACTACTGCTACATCCATAACTGCTACTAACTCAACATCACCCAGACCAACATAGTCTATCAGTGGAGGAGGAGACCTACCTCCTTAGAAGAATATTCAAATTAATCCAACCTATGGAGGAGGATCTCTGATAGATAAAGGAAAGGTTGGATATAAAGTGAAAGATAAAGAAAAAAAGAAGGAGAAAGAGAAACCAACAACAAAGGCATCCTTGCCTATGCCAGTCATTAGCCTTAATGGTGACAATTATCCTCTAGATGGCCAAGAATAGAAGGCATCTTAGAAAAGTGATACTCTAGCCATCTCTACTACTAAAGAAACTTATTTTCCTTTTGCCAACCAAAGCAAGGTAACTCCCTTAGTAACAAGGAAGCTATTTGATCCTACAGCTCTACAGTCAAAACTCAATGTCCTTTCAACTGAATCTTGGTTGGAAGAGGCTATTGATCAAAAGAAGAGAAGATGTGAGGAAATTTATCCATCTAAGGACATTATAGGGAAAGAAAATTCATCTCAACCAACATCAAAGAAGGAAAAAAATAAGAAAAATATAGCTGGATTGGCCAAAAATTCTTCAACTGGTCATATGCTGGTGGAGATTGTAGAACCTTAGAAGGAGGGAAAGTTTCATGTACTAAATCCTAATGATTTTTAGATTAAATTGGTTGACATAGGTATTTTAGTGCATGATTCCATGGTTAGCATATGGAAATGAACAAATGTGAAGATTGAAGATAGACTAGAAGAGTTAATGTTAGAAAAATAGGTACTCAAAGCCTCAAATAAAGAATTGATGGATTACATTAGAACTACACTTGGAAGTACATATACAAGTACATTTGACCCAATTGTAGAGAAGAATAAAAATTTTCTACTTAAGTTACAATAGGATAAGAAATTTGGTCAAATTGATTATGTCTAGATTGATGAAATTAAGGCCCAAGGTCCCCCTCTTATTGAGAACCTTGGGAATCTTCTATTAGACATTGAAAAATAAATAGAATAAGTGTCAAGCCACCAAACTTTGATGCACAAAGCATTAGAAAACCTAACAAAGAAATTAGCTTTGTTGCAAGAGGTGATTGACATGAAAAGTAATGTTTCTATGCCCCATGGGATACTCAAAATAGGTTAAGAACCATTTCTTTATTGGAAGTAATCATTAGAATTCAAAATTGAGAGCTCAATCAAGTTTGAGCATGTCTATGATTTAGTGAAGAAAATAATGGATAAAATATGTAAAAATTTGAAGGTTTTTCATATTGATTCACATGATACTAGTAATGGCCAGTTCCTATACATCGAATGAATGAAGACTAAGTTCCTACCATTCGTTGAAGAGGTTATTGATCCATCAAATTTCTAGGTGGAAAAGAATATGAAACTCTTGGAAATGGTTTGTATATTGAAGCATGCAATAGAGAAGCTACAATCAAATATTTATAGAGTTGAAGAATTGAAAGAAATGCATGATTATTGGATAATTAGAGCTGACAACATTCTCATTCCAAGTGCCCATGAGCTAAAGAGTGTAAATGATGCAATGAAGGAATATAGATCCAATGCTATAACTCCAAAGAAAAAATGATGCTTGATAGAGGATTATGCTCTCCTTGTGAATATATGACATGTGTCACCTTCTCTCCCTCTCTCTCTCTCACACACACTCTTTCTAATATTATAGTCATATTTGGCATTCTCCTTGAAGGCTAAAGTTTTGTAATTGATGATTGACTAGTCAATCCTATTTTTAGAGTGATTCAAAGATACTCTATTGAGTAATCATGAAATTTAACTAGCCATTTCTAAAAGGGCATAGAAATGTAACTTCTTGAGAAGTAAATAAGATCAACAAAATCTTGATTTGGGAAAGCCCCTATAGTTGGGACTATTGTGTGAGACTCTGCGGCCATATTTTGTTCTTATATGGTGCCTAGGAATAAAATGTGATGTTAATAAAAGCTATGGAATTGCAAATAATTAGGTTTTGTTTCTTTGTTTTTAGTAGTCATAAGCTTTATTTCCTTCATTCATAGTGTTATCTCATTTCCTTTTTTCTATGAAAATTAGTACATGTAGTATTTTCATTTCTATATGAGAAGTTTTTTCTTTGGTTAATGTATGCTCTTGAGTAGGAAGAAAATGGTGGTTGTGAAACCTCAGTAGCTTGGGTAATCTAGGCAATTCTTAATTGATCATCCTTTCTCTTCTTATGCAGTATGCATCAATAATTAGTATTGCAATTGTTGCACCTCTCATTTAGTTAGTTGGATAAATTAAATTTAAGAGATAAAAGATCTTAAGTTGACTCATGTGCATTCCTAGTTGTGGAGCTTTGTGAGTCAACATCTTGAAACTGTCTAGGTTGTTTAATATCTTTAGGCAATGTGGTCATACCTCTTCTACTCTTTGGTCAAGAGCATACCCCTAAATCTTGCTAATCTACTAAAAACAACATTCATTGCAAATATTTGAATATAAGGGAGTTGTACCTTTTCAATTCATGGGTCCTTGATAGAACACCTAAATTGACCCATTCTTTTGCTAACATCTTTTTCTTTCATCACATTGGACACATTAAGAGTTAGGGCACAAACCAAATCAAGGAAGACAACCTATTAACCAATAGTTTTTTGTGACTATAATAGGGATTTATGAAATCTCTAAATTTTATTTTTCCCAGTATTAGAAGTTATATGAAAGATAAATTCTTGTGCCTATTTCTTATTGCATAAAGGATTCTCAGTAAGTCTATCTATTGCTCTAGTAGAACAACTCTAAACTGGAAACTTAGATACTTGTTTGAGTTGTGTCTTTAAACCCATGAGGAAGAATGGTGCTACCACATGAAGGCCAAATCCTAGTAATTCAGCCCAACCTTGGCTTCCAAGACAATTACAAAGTGGTGGAGACACAACCCAACAACAGAATGGACACAATAGAAAAGGGAAATTATATTAACTGAGAAAATAAGCTAGTACAAATAGTGCAGAGAAAATAAACTTCAAAACATTCCCTACGGGCTTACAATAGCATAAATCTGGAGAATATTTCTCCTTTTAGCACCTCCTCTCAAGCTCCAATCCGAACTGCCTTTTACAATGCCGAAAATCTCCTTAAATAGACCCCGGAGGGTTAAGGACTAGGAGTACATTCTAGAAAGTGCTAGTAGGCATCCACCGACAAAATAGAAGGTTCCAGAAGCTGCGTTAGAAGTTGGTGCAAATCTAGAAGAATCCTGAAATGGTAGCCGAACTTTCGGGAGGCATAACTTTTGAACCGTAGCACCGATTGATGAACTGTTTACATTTTTGGAAAGCTCTCGAAGTTCTCTATAGCCATATGGACAAGCTTTTCTTGTCCTCCATTTTTTTCCCCTTTTCGAGGTCATCTAATGCCCCAAACCTGACTTTGAAGCATTCTTAGGAGGTCTCCAAAACTCGAAAAACTATAATAACTTTCAAACTGTGGGGCCGATTGACCTAATTATTTTTTTGGAATGCTCTAAATCATGATTACATTCATCTGGCCAATTCATACCTTCTAGTTTACCGAAATGATGGCCCAAATACATGCTCCTATTTTTTCAAGATTTTCAAACGCACTGATAGTTGAACTATGAGAGTTGGAACCTTTATTTGAGCCAAATGGGTATCCAAAAATGTAAAGACATAAAATAGAAACTAAGTCTAAGTACATTTTTTTGTGTGACACAAGATTGCACTTATACCTCTGGATGCTCCTGCATCAGACACCCAAGGTAGATTGAAAAGTGACCCTGTCACTTTATGGATGGTAGAGGAAATCCCAAATGGGAAACCTCAGCTGCTGAAATCCAAGTTGAGTCCTCGATCGGTCATCCTTTCCATTTGACCAATTACTCTTCATATTGCCTGTTTCTGGTACTCCTACCCACACGATGATCTAGAATGTCTTCTATCTCCTCCTTCGTAGAAGCAGGAATTGGACATGGCTCTAAAACCAGCTCCTCATCTGCACCATCATCATGATACTCTGTTAAATCTGCAATGTTGAAAATGGGAGAAATGTGAATACCATCTGGTAGCTCCACCTCATATGCATTTCCTAAGTTATGTTTCCTCAAAACTTTGCAGGGGCCAAATTTCTTCATTTTCAGCTTGTTGTAAGTACCAACTGGAAATCTTTCTTTTCGTAAGTGCACCATGACTAGATCCCCTACTTGGAATTCCTTATGTCTTCTCCTTTGATCAGCCCTAGCTTTATACTCTTGATTCATCTTGATAATGTGTGCTTGAACCTCCTCATGTAGACGCTTAATGTGTTCAGCAAATTCCTTAGCTTCAACACTTGTCCTCTCCCCTTGTTCTATCTTCCTCAATTCTGGTGCAGTCCTTGGGCTATTCCCATATACAATTTGAAATGGTGATTTTCCGGTACTCCTATTTACAGAGTTATTATAAGAAAACTCTGCCTGTGGTAGAATCAAATCCCATCCCTTGGGCTTATCTCCAACTAAACATCTCAGCAAATTGCCCAGACTTCTATTTACCACTTCTGTTTGGCCATCAGTCTGTGGGTGATGCGTGGAACTGAATTTCAAGTATGTTCTCAACTTCTTCCACAATGTCCTCCAGAAATACCCCACAAATTTAGTATCTCGGTCAGAAACTATACTCCTTGGAAGACCATGTAGTCTTACCACCTCTTTGAAAAACAAGTCTGCAATATGGACAACATCATGAGTTTTGTGGCATGGAATGAAATGTGCCATTTTGGAGAACCTATCAACCACCACGAATACTGAGTCATTACCCCTTTGTGTCCTTGGCAATCCAAGAACAAAATCCATACTTATGTCCTCCCATGGCCTTGATGGAATAGGTAATGGCTGATATAGGCCAGTATTTTGACTAAACCCCTTGGCAACTTGACAAACCTGGAAACTCTGTACAAAATTCTTCACATCCTGTGTAATTTGAGGCCAAAAATAATGTTCTCTAAGAATGGCAATGGTCTTATCCCAACCAAAATGTCCTACCATCCCTCCACTATGTTTCTCCTTAATCAGATTTTCCCTCATGGAACTCCTTGGAATGCACAATTGACTACCTTTAAACAACATGCCATCCTGAATCAAATAGTCTAACCACTTGGTTCTATCTACAACAACAGGTTCTTTACAAGCTTTCCATGCTTCAGCAAAATTAGGAACCTCGGGGTACAAATTCTTGAGTTCATCAAACCCAACTACTTCAATCTGCATTGTTGTAAGCAACAACTGTCTCCTACTTAATGCATCTGCAACCCTGTTAGATTTTCCACTTCTATGCTTCAACACAAATGTATAACTCTGCAAGAATTCTATCCACTTCATATGCCTCTAATTCAATTTACCTTGGCTATTTAGGTACTGTAATGCCTGACGATCAGTATACAAAACAAATTCCTTTGGCAATAAATAATGCCTCCATTTCTTTAAGGCCTGAACTATTGCATAGAACTCTTGATCATAAACAGAATACTTCTTCTTTGCATCATTCAATTTTTCACTAAAATATGCAATAGGCTTACCTTCTTGGCTTAATACAGCCCCAATAGCGCTACCACTAGCATCACAATCCACCTAGAATACTTTTCTAAAATTTGGAAGTGCCAACACAGGTTGTTCAGTCACCTTCTTCTTCAACAATTCAAAACTTCTCACAGCTGTTGCAATCCATTTGAACTCTTTTCTATCCCCTCTTATTGTATCTGTTAGAGGTGCACATATGCCACTGAAATTCTTAATAAACTTCTTGTAAAAACTAACCAGACCATGAAATGATCTTACCTCAGTAGCAGACCTTGTAGTAGGCCATTCCAAGATGGCTTTTACCTTCTCTGGATCCATTTTGAGACCTTCAGGTGATATAAAAAATCCCAAATAGACTAACTCCCTTTTTACAAAGACACACTTCTTTAGATTAATTAACAGTTTCTCTTCCCTTAGCCTTTCAAGGACACTATGAATATGTAGTAAATGTTCTTCCAAAGTCTTGCTAAAAATTAAAATATCATCCAAATAGACAATAACAAATTTTCCCAAGAACTTCTTAAGTACCTCATTCATGAGCCGCATGAAGGTGCTTGGGGCATTCGTCAATCCAAAGGGCATGACTAACCACTCATAAAGACCCTCCTTGGTCTTGAAGGCTATTTTCCACTCATCTCCTTCTCGAATCCATATCTGATGATAGCCACTCTTTAGATCTATCTTTGTGAAGTACTGAGCTCCACTCAAGCAGTCCATAAGATCATCCATCCTTGGTAAAGGAAACCGGTACTTGATGGTTATCCTATTTATAGCTCGAGAATCTGTACACATCCTCCACTCTCCATCCTTCTTTGGTGCAAGTATTGCAGGTACTGCACATGGACTCAGGCTCTCTCAAATCAAGCCCTTCCTCAACAGCTCCTGAACCTGTCTATTTAGCTCCTCTGTTTTAGTAGAAGTCATCCTGTGAGCAGCCTTGTTAGGAAAACTAGCTCCTGGAATCAGATCTATCTGATGACTGATTTGCCTTACTGGTGGCAATCCATCTGGAACATTATCAGAGATAATATCTCCAAATTCCCCTAGTAAATCTAAAACTTCAAATGGTATTTCACTACTACCTTCTTTATCTTTCCTAGGAATCAAAGCATAGCACATACGCTGATGTTTCATGCCATCTAAAAACTTCCTTCCATCAACAAGACAAATCCTAGCACTGCTACATACCTTTTCACCTTCCTTTTTCATGGGCTTCAATTTGTGGAAAACTCCATCCTTTGTCAGAGAGTATGTGTTTGCATGTCCATCATGTATTGCATGTTTATCAAACTGCCATGGTCTACCCAACAATAGATGGCAAACATCCATCGAAATAACATCACAGAGAACCTCATCATGGTAACTCCCAATTTTGAATTTTACTAAACATTGTTCACTTACCAGGACCTTATGATCATATTTTACCCAAGAAATCTGATAGGGCTGGGGATGTTTCTCCCTCTTGAGCTTCAGCTTAGAGATCATCTCTTCTGATACCAAGTTATCAGTGCTACCACCATCAATGATCACATCACAACATTTATCCTCACACTTGCATTTGGTACGGAACAAACTCCTCTGTTGTCCTGGTTCATTCTCACCACTTAGTAGGACTCTTTCATTTACCAAGATCTCTCCTCTTTCTGCATCCTCTGAATGTGATGATTGTACATCCTCATCCACATGAGCAACCCTAGCTTGGCCCTCAGCCCTCCTATTGGTCCTTCCTTGTCATTGAGGGCATTCAAAGGCACAATGGCCTTCTTCATTGCAATGGAAATAGGTACCACGGAAGCCTCCTCTTCCTTGTCCATGTCCTCTACCTCTTCCTCTTTGATTTCCAAAGTCTTGATCATGGGAGTGGTTGAAACCCTCATTCCTCTGGTTCCTGCTAGTACCCTCATCTTCATTTTTCTTTTGAGTTTCATTGCGGCCTCCAGATGATCTACCGCTTCCCTTTCCTCCTTGATCATGCCCTCTTTGTCTTCCTTCAAACCTTTTACTCAGCTTCTCTTCAACTCGTAGGGCAAACTGGTATGCTTCTTCAACGCTGGTCATTCTTACCAGACTTAATTCTTCCTGGATGCTAGGTCACAACCCACTGATACAACGAGCAACCTTCTCCTTATTTTCTTTTGCATGCCCTGCTCTAATCAGGAGTCGGTAAAACTCCTCTGTATATTCTTGGACTAATCTTCCTGCTTGCTTTAACCCATGCATCTTCTTAAACAGATCAAGCTCGTAGTCCATAGGAATGAACTGCTTCTTCAATTTGTCCACCATGCGATCCCATCTTGTGATCTTCTCCTTTCCTCTTCTAAGTTTTTACAGTTGAATCTCTTGCCACCAGATTTTGGCATGGCCTTTCAGTTTGGCCTTTGCAAACTTAACCCTATATGGGTCCCTTATATCCTCATACTCAAAGTATTCTTCCAGTTCATTAATCCAATCGATCAACTCATCTGGTTTCAAATTTCCTGAAAATATACCCACTTCAATTGTAGGTCTTTTCCCAACTTAGTAATGGCCCTAAAAAGCCTTTCCTCTATAGAATTCAAAACTTCTCCGTCAACTTCCATTACTTCCTCTTCATTGTCATCCTCACTATTGTCATCTGCGGCAATATTTGCTCCTCTACGAAGCTCCTTTTGCAATGCTTGTACCTGTCTCTGGAGGGCTCTAACCTCCTCAGGATCAATAGCTCTGGCCCTTCTGCCACACTCTCTTCGTGGAGGCATCTTCTAACTCGAACCCACAACCACATAGTCCTGGTCCAAACTGCCTCATAGTCGGCACTCTGTCTACACACTCAGGAAAACCCGCTCTGATACCACTTGGTGGAGACACAACCCAACAACAGAATGGACACAATAGAAAAGAGAAATTATATTAACTGAGAAAATAAGCTAGTAAAAATAGTGCAGAGAAAATAAACTTCAAAACATGCCCTACGGGCTTACAATAGCATAAATCTGGAGAATATTTCTCCTTTTAGCACCTCCTCTCAAGCTCCAATCCGAACTGCCTTTTACAATGCCAAAAATCTCCTTAAATAGACCCTGGAGGGTTAAGGACTAGGAGTAAATTCTAGAAAGTACTAGTAGGCATCCACCGACAAAATAGAAGGTTCTAGAAGCTACGTTAGAAGTCGGTGCAAATCTAGAAGAATCCTGAAACGGTAGCCGAACTTTCGGGAGGCATAACTTTTGAATCGTAGCTTCGATTGACGAACCGTTTACATTTTCAGAAAGCTCTCGAAGCGCTCTATATCCCTATGGAAAAGCTTTGATCATCCCCCATTTTTTCCCCTTTTTGAGGTCATTTAATGCCCCAAACCTGACTTTGAAGCATTCTTAGGAGGTCTCCAAAACCTGAAAAACTGCAATAACTTTCAAACCATGGGGCCTATTGACCTGATTCTTTTTTTGGAATGCTCTAAATTATGATAACATTCATCTAGCCAATTCACACCTTCTAGTTTATCGAAATGATGGCCCAAATACATGCTCCTATTTTTTTGGGATTTTCAAACGCACTGATAGTTGAACTATGACAGTTGGAACCTTTATTTGAGCCAAATGGGTATCCAAAAATGTAAAGACATAAAACAGAAACTAAGTCTAAGTACATTTTTTTGGGTGACACAGGATTGCCCTTATACCTCTGGATGCTCCTGCATCACAAAGACATAATGAACTAGTTGAATAGACTCAATTTGGGAAAACCCTATAGCTGGGACTACTTTGTGAGACTCTGCATCCATATTTTTGATTTCTTCATTAATGTTAGTTTAGTTTTAGTTCTTGTATGGTGCTTAGGAATGAAATGTGATGTTAATGAAAGTTATGTGATTGCAAATAAACTAGGTTTTTTTTCTTTCCTTTCAGTGTTTATAAGCTTTATTTCCTTCATTCATAGTGTAATCTCATTTCCTTTTTCTATGCAAATTAGTGCACATGTAGTATTTTCACTTCTGTATGAGAAGTTTTGTATTTGGTTAATGTAAGCAATTAATTAGGAATAAAATAGTGGTTGTGAAACCTTAATAGCTTGGGTAATCTAGGCATTTCTGAATTGATCATCCTTTCTCTTTTTATGCCATATGCATTGATAATTAGTCTTGCAATTGTTGCATCTCTCATTTAGTTAGTTGGCTAAATTACATTCAGGAGATATAAGATCTTAAGTTGACTCATGTGCATTAATAGTTATGGGGCTTTGTGAGTTAGCATCTCAAAAATTCCTTGGCTATTTAATATATTTAGGCAATGCATGGTCATACCTCTTCTACTCTCTAGTCAAGAGCATACCCCTAAATCTTGTTGATCTACTAAAAACAACATTCATTCTAAATATTTTCATATAAGGGAGTTGTACCTTTTCAATTCATGGGTCCTTGATAGAATACTTACATTGACCCATTCTTTTGCTAACAACTTTGTCTTTCATCATATTTGGGCACATTAAGAGTTAGGGCACAAGCCAAACCAAGGAAGACAAACTATTAACCAATAGTTTTTTGTGACTCTACTAGGGATTTATGAAATCTCTAAATTTTTTATTCCTAGTATTTGAAGTTACATGAAAGATAAATTCTTGTGCCTATTTCTTATTGCATAAAGGATTCTTAGTAAGTCTATCTGAGGCTTCAATAGAACAACTCTAAACTAGGAACTCAGATACTTTTTTGATTTGTGTCTTTAAACCCACGAGGAAGAATGGTGCTACCTCATGAAGGCCAAATCCTAGTAATTCAGCCCAACCTTGGCTTCCAAGACAAATAAGAAGACATAAGAAACTAGTTGAATAGACTTGATTTGGGAAAACCCTATAGTTGGGACTACTTTGTGAGACTCTACGTCCATATTTTTGATTTCATCATTCATGTTAGTTTAGTTTTAGTTCTTGTATGGTGCCTAGGAATTAAATGTGATGTTAATGAAAGTTGTTGAATTGAAACTAAATTGGGTTTTGTTTCTTTCTTTTTAGTGGTTATAAGCTTTATTTCCTTCAATCACAGTGTTATTTCATTTCCTTTTTTCTATGCAAATTAGTGCATGTAGTATTTTCATTTCTATATGAGAAGTTTTTTATTTGGTTAAAGTAAGCTATTGAGTAGAAAGAAAATGATTGTTGTGAAACCTCAGTAGCTTGGGTAATCTGGGCATCTCATAATTGATCATCCTTTCTCTTCTTATGTAGTATGCATCAATAATCAATCTTATAATTGATGCATCTCTCATTCAGTTAGTTGGATAAATTACATTTAGGAGATATAAGATCTAAAGTTGACTCATGTGCATTCATAGTTATGGAGCTTTGTGAGTCAACATCTTGAAATGACCTGGGTTGTTTAATATCTTTAGGCAATGTGGTCATACCTCTTCTACTCTCTGGTCAAGAGCATACCCCTAAATCTTGCTGATCTACTAAAAAACATTCATTGCAAATCTTTGCATATAAGGGAGTTGTACCTTTTTAATTCATGGATCCTTAATAGAACACCAACATTGACCCATTCTTTTTCTAACAACTCTTTCTTTCATCACATTGGGCACATTAAGAGTTAGGGCACAAACCAAATCAAGGAAGACAAAATATTAACCAATATTTTTTTGTGACTCTACTAGGGGTTTTTGAAATCTCTAAATTTTATCTTTCTCAATATCAAAAGTTACATGAAAGCTAAATTCCTGTGCCTATTTCTTATTGTATAAAGGATTCTTAGTAATTCTATCTATGGCATTACTAGAACAACTCTAAACGGGGAACTCAGATACTTATTTGAGTCGTATCTTTAAACCCATGAGGAAGAATGGTGCTACCTCATGAAGGCCAAATCCTAGTAATTCAACCCAATATTGGCTTCTATGAAAAATAAGAAAACATAATCAACCATTTGAATAGAATTACTTGGAGAAGTAGAAAATCTGTAAATAAATATAGAAGAGTCAGCTTTGTGCTAGAACAAGAGGAAGCCAATGCTAAGTATTGGGAAGGTGTGGTACAACAAGGAAGGTTGAGGTGAGCCTAAAGGTAACTACCAGTAATGAAGTTAATTCACCCTAGTTCCTAAGTATACTAGGAGTGTTTGTGATCATGGTCAAATCAATCTAGTGTTTGAAGAACTCAGGAAAGCTAATTTTCCCACATTAGAAGACCCCTTGAGAAGAGGAAGAGATTCCTTAAGAGAGCTGATATTCCAAGGTATCCATGGGGCCATATTTCCACCACCCCATCCTACTTATCGAAGACATAGTTAGTCCTCTTCTTCACCTATTATTTGAACACAAACTATGTCATTGTGTAACGTTCTCACCTTACACAAAGTTGTAGCCCCTACTATTGTTACTTTCTAGCCAATACCAGTTATTCTCCCTACATCAATGACAATGCCTTGGAGTATTGTTATTGGTCCATTATGCCTTGCTACTATCAATGAATAATGAAGAGCCTCTTGGAAGAATTTTCCAAAATTCAATTGAGATGGGAAGGCTTTTGTAAATGAACATATTGTTGCTTTCTTTGCAACTTGTAGTGTTGTCTCTCCTCAACATGAAGATATACTTATAAGGATGTTTGTTGAGACACTAAAATAGTAAATTTGAATTCAATTTTTGATGAATTTTGGTCAAAATTTTAACCAAGTAGTTCGTAGTAATTTTTCTTGTTGAAATTTTGACCAACCTATAGGTTGGTCAAAATTTTGACTAATACATTCATCAATTTTTTTAAATTTTTGCTAGCTCTCATTTGTCATTGTTGGTCAAAATTTCCACCAATATTTGGTTGAATTTTTTTTGAATTAGTGGAAATTTTGACCAATTCTTGGTAGAAAACTATCAAGAATTGGTCAAAATTTCCACCAATGTTTGGTTGATTTTTTTAAATAATTGGTCGAAATTTCAACCAAGTCTTGGTAGAAAACTATAAAGAATTGGTTGAAATTTCCACTAATGTTTGGTCAAAAATGTTTTAGAATTGGTGGAAATTTCGACCAATTATGGGTAGAAAACTATCAAGAATTGGTTGAAATTTCCACCAATGTTTGGTCAATTTTTTTATATATACTATATCAATAAATTTTTTCTTATCCAAGCTATTTAATTTGCAACCTTTTAAATCTTTGCAAAGATAAAGTTGGAGTAGGAAAAAATTTCTTCTCAAAGGTATCCTTTGATTGTAAAGCATCCATTCCATTATTTGTTCAACAAAAAAGACATATCATGTTCAATAGATAATGGAATGGACACTTTACAATCAGAGCACATCTTCGAGAAGAAAAATTCTCCTACTCCAACTTTATCTTTTTAGAGATTTAAAAGGTTTCAAATTAAATAGCTTGGATAAGAAATAATTGATTGATATAGCATGGAACAAATGGACAATTATGCATAGGGAACCATCAATTATGCGAGTAATGCAGCCAAATTTTTTGGGGTCAAAGCCACCAATTAATATAAGGTTTCTAATCTCCACGAGGTTGAAATTATGGTTGTAAGGGCTATGGGGAGGGGATTTCTTCATTGTTTTCTTCGTCACTGATTAACTTGTACCACAGATCGATGATCTTCATCTTTGTTGTGGGCTCCTATCCCCTATGTGAGTTGAAAATTTAAACTGTTGAAAAATTAAATGGTCTCCATCTTTTTTGTGGGCTCTTATCTCCTATGTGACTTCATCTTTGTTATGGGCATGAATTAGTATTTTAGAACTATTAGAACTTTTGAATGCACATTAAACAAAATAAAGTATTAAAGGCTAAAGAGAGTAAGCATAAAGATGCATACATTAATTTATTCACATAAAACCCTTATGGGTAAAAAACCACACCATACAAGAGCTTTTTATTAACCAAAATGAAAAATGGGCACCAACAACCTAGAATACAAATGTGTGCACCAAATCAAATGCAGAACTTAATACCACTTTTCAAAACATTCTCATCATTTTAGATAACACCCCTTTTTTTATCAGCAATAATAGAAAAATGAATGCTGCACTGCAAATATCATCTTCAATGATAACATCTCAACTACAATGAAATGCACAACATAAAATAACATCTATCACACAACTCATTCATTTCTCCTGTAATGTATATTTTCACCTCCCTATCTACAATAAATTTCTTATCTGTATATATCTACTCCTACTACATCATATGCTTGACTCGACTTATTCACAGGAATAAAACATCAACTATATTCTCCAAGAGCTGGATATATAGAAGACTTGTATCTAATGGATACTCACTTAGTACACACATGATAAGAAGAATCATAGTTAGCCAAATCTTGAGCTTCTCACACATGCTCCAAGAACTAATACGACTCTCTTTATGCAAAACTTCAACAACCCTCTTAGTACTTCTTATGTGCTCTTCACCTCATACACCAAAGCTTCAACATGCCCACATTTTCTTCCACCATCTTCCCATTAAGTATAATAAATATCCATAGAAGTGCATCTTCCCCAAATCAACTCTTCGTTATGCATTTCTCATATATACCAGCTACCATTAGACTCGTATGGGAAAACATGTAGTAAAAACCTTAAAAATAGGTATTTTCATGGATATCATATGCATAATGAAAAGAAGATTAGGAAAACTAATATTATATACATAATGTGTTTTTTCTAATTGCATGCAGAGTAGAACTATAGTCCAAGAAAAAAAGAGTTTTTAATTATTTATCCTATAAGAGAGATGTTAATCTTGGGTTGCATTATCCCTTCACTACAAGACTCAATACCAATAATACTGAAGAAGGCCTTAAAAAAAGAATTCGATGACCTGTACACGTAAAAGATGGCTCTTTAAATTATTTAATTAATATATTTTGTGAAATAGAAAACTTTACTACATGATATGTTTTGGCAACTATCTCCCTATAACTGCATACTAACAGAAGCCAAAAAGACCTGAAATAGACAACTAGATGGATTGCAAATGTGGGTACATGGTACTTGGGAAGCAATTGCTTTCCCTCACCACATCACTAACCATTCAGATAAATGCTACCTTTATAATCATTATATCTTTCCATACAACCACTTAAGTCTCCAAACCAATAGACTAGATCTTTGAAACTCATGTGGTATGCATTTATTTGGCTAATCTAAAGGTTTCAAAGTACTTCAAGACCTTGCTGTCTGAGATGTCCTCTTATGAAAATAATGGATGTGAAAGGAGTATACATTTTCACAAGAAGATAACTATAATAAAAAACAACAATATTATTATTCAGTGTCCAGGTTGTATAGTACTTTAATTTCAATCTAATAGAAATGATCTTTAATGAGGAAATTTTTTTCTCTAAAAGTACAACCTCATCTGACACCAAAATGCTACTAAATTCAGCTATTTTATTAAGAATACCATCAAATTGTGCCATATCAAAAGATAACATTCCTCTCTGGAAGAGGCTAAAATTATTCAAAGTTCACTTTAAAAAATTGGAATATAAATGCATAACCCAATACTTTTTAACCAAAAAGAGTAAAAAAAGAAACACATATAAACCAACTATGTGTTCTAATAGTTTATCATTTATCTAGATGCATGTTAGTGCATATGAAAAAAACATCAAGTAGAAATGATTATTTCATTAAATTTATACCCAAAAACTTTGACTATGAAAACCAAGTTATTATAGACACAATATGCAACATTTCCATTTATTTACTATTGATGAGTTTCAATAGAAGCCAAGAAGCCCATAACTAGCATGGTTAAAAAAAAAGGAAAATAAACAATCTGCACACTACAAAATTGAAATACTGGGAGGCAAATGCATTATTGGCCAAGTGGCCAATAGCCCAACAACATTTGAAATTTAATAGGCAACATCTCAAAAGCTGAATGAGACATCATCTTGTACAATGATTTTGGTAGGAAATCTATATAATAGTAATACATATTTATCATTTTTACAAACTATTATTATATATTCTGAGAAAGAATGTGAATCCAACAATTATCCTTCTTAATTTGTTTAAGATCATAAATTAGTTAAAAAGTGTAGTCACAAAAGAATTCTGACCAATTTCTAACTCCAATTTCATTTCTCACATTTGATGGAAAATGTTTCCTCTATGATTATATTTGTGATCCTCTAACACTACTGCATTAAAATGGAAAATGATGAATACCATAGGACATAGGTGTCTTAATCTTTTTAAAGGAAATATCAAATAAGTAAGGAACACAGAGTATGCAATCAAACAAACAATAGAGAGCTAATTATCATAGAGCACTAAGAAATTATGATATTATAAAATATTTAAAAAAATTCATGGAAAGAGAAAGTTGAATAGTATCTCATCAGAATAGTATGTACACTTCCCTACCTGTAGTAGCACTATTTGTGTGCTTTGTTGAGATAAAATTTGGAACTATTTGCCCTAATCCAGTTGATAGAACCTTCACCCATAGCATCATACAAATTAAATCAATTCAGTATTTTCTCAAGCCCAACCCCATATGAACAAGACAAAGATGTCTTTACCAAAATCACTTCCATTAAAAACACTGTATTCCAAAACTGAAGCCAAAAATATACAATGCTAGATTAATTGTCTTACTTACAGTCATAACAATAAGTGCACTAAGAGCACCAAAAAAGACAATGGACTTTGGATGACACATTGCCATGAGTGCAACAATAATGAAAGTCTCATCTTCAATCTTGTAGGGGGGAAAAACATGTAATTAGCATACTAGAAGTCTTAAATGTCATACTGCAAGAAGCAATTATGCTGCAATGATCCTAGTGAATTCTATTTAAAAGAAAAATGTTTAAAACTAGAATACTACCTCACTAACAATGATCATAGAAAAACTAAAACTAAAAAAACCATCAAGAACACCCAGTCCAAGGGATTCCAAAGCACCATTTATTATATGCAAAATTGCACCTCTACAATTCAATGCAAGTATGGAACTCTCTACCTGCATCAGTAGAAAGTCTAATTTAATAGATTTAAGCAATGTCTTCCCTATAGTTAATAAAAACATTTAACTTGGTTTATGAAAAACATGCCAACTAATATACAAGACATTCTATAGGAAAACACAACATCAATGACTTAGGTAGCCAAAAGCTAAATTAAATCACACTTTTAATATCTTCCTAAAGAAATATCTTAACATGTATTCAAGCTATTTGTTGGATATTAGAAACAATCTCCAATCTATTTCCTAACAACATCCCTGATTTTGAGCACAAATATATTACCAAAGAATAATCAACTTGAGACATAAGCAAATAAGCACCAGTATGGAGATAGAGATGCCAATCAAATTAGAGTCCACAAGCAAATGAATAAGATAAAACTAATATATGTATATATCAAAAATTCAAAATGTTAAGAAGGGGATAGAGGTTCAGTCTTTGTTCCTATAATTACTTTTCCTAGTAACTGTGATCCAAACTCAAAAGTCAAGAATAAAATTTCCAAAAAACAAAATATTAGATCTCACACATGATATTTCCAACTAGAAAAGGAAAATCCAAAGTAACTAACCTTAATATAGAGTATCAATTCTCTATAGGGCTACCATGATAGGCAAAGAATGATCCTTTTGTGGCCCTACAATGCTTGTAGTATTCCTCCCTTTCAGAGTCATATAAAATTACAAATTGGTAATGGAAATGTGGCATTTTCAAATTAAACTCATTGTACACAAATATGAGAACATTGTATGGAAGCCATAAATCTTTAACAAACTCTTCCCTCAAACTCTCGGACTTATCAATTGTTAGAAAATTTTTAAGTGATGTTGATAGCATCAATCTTAATCCAAATTCACTTTGACATTTTTACATATCTACAATTGGAGGAAATGAATTTATCAACCCCATCAAGACATCCATCTTCTTATTATCCCTATTAAATGTCTAGCAATTCTTGACATCAAGGTGAAGCTGCATTTTGCCAATAGATTGAGTGGTCTGTAATGATTCTACACTTCTATTTATATTAGTGTTGAAGGACCTAGACCAACCTCTAATTTCATGTTGCATGAGAAGAAAGGTTGTGTTAGATTGTGGTGACTGATCAGGAAAGTACTGTACATACTTCATAAATAGTAGCCGACATATTATGGCCGACATATGGCTGACATGTTATAACCCTAAAGCGGTTTAATACTTGTATAAAAGGGCTTAGGGTTGGGTATTTTTTTATAATGTTGTGATATGAAATTGGTTCTTGTGGCGGTATTGAGTTGTAAGGGATTACGGATTGTAATCAGGTTGTAATCACTGGATTGTAATAAGATCGGACTTGTTGTTTGGTGGACGTAGCCCAGGGATTGGGTGAACCATGTTAAATCTTGGTGCCTTGTGTTCATTTCTGTGTGTTCTATTATTTTCTGTTATTGGTTATATTTGCATGTAGTTTTTATTTCTGTCCGTGGTTTACCCTAACAAGTGGTATTAGAGCAAGGTTGTCTTTCAGTTATCCTCTACAGGAAAGTCTCACGGTTAAGTGGGAGTCTCACAGTTGAGTGGGAGCGATGGCAGATGAGGGTAAGTTGAGGGTTGATAGGTTTAATGGGCAGAACTTCCAGTTATGGAAGATGCAAATGGAAGACTATTTATATCAGAAGGATTTATGGAAGCCATTGGAAGGAAAAGCCAAGAATCAGTGAACTATGTCAGAGGCTGAATGGCATCTTTTGAACAGAAAGGCACTTGGAAGCATTCGGTTATGCTTGGCACCATCGGTGGCATTTAATATTACAAAAGCAAAGATGACAGAAGATTTGATGAAAACCCTAGCGACACTGTATGAAAAGCCCTCCGCTTCAAATAAGGTATTTCTCATGAAGCGTTTATTTAATATGAAAATGGTAGAAGGTGGATCTGTTGCAGATCATTTAAATGAGTTTAATACTATTACTAGTCAATTATGTTCTGTGGGTATCAATTTTGATGAAGAAATTAGGGCTCTCTTGATTTTGTGTTCTTTTCCTGAAAGCTGGAATGGCTTGGTAATGGCGGTGAGTAATTTTGTTCCTGGATCTAGTACCCTAAAATATGATGATGTGATCAGTGTTATTTTAAGTGAGGAAACTCGTAGAAAATCCTTAGGTGGATCTACATCAGGAAGTGCTTTAAATGCACAAAGCAAGGGTAGAACGAATGAAAGAGGAAGTAACTCTGGAAATTGTGGGAAATCAAGAGGAAAGTCAAAGGGGAGGAGGTCTCAATCGAGAGGACCAAATGATTGCTGGTACTGTGGGAAACCAGGGCACAAAAAGAAAGATTGTTGGAATCGAAAGAAAAATGAAGGAGATAAATCAGATGGAGACAAGGAGGCAAATGTGGTAAGTAAAAAATCCGAAGAGGATGCTTTGCTTCTGTCTTTAGAGAGTCTTGATGATTCATGGGTTTTAGATTCTGGTGCTTCATTTCATACTACACCTCATAGAGGTTATTTCATTGATTATGTCCAAGGGGATTTTGGGCTTGTTTATTTGGGGGATAATGAACCCTGTCAGATTGTTGGAAAAGGAAAAATTAAGATTAAGTTGCAGAATGGGAATCATTGGCTACTACATGAGGTAAGACATGTTCCAAAACTAAGTAGAAATTTAATTTCAGCAGGGCAACTCGGTGATGAAGGTTGTGTAGTTACTTTTAATGATAAAAATTGGAAGGTTTCAAAAGGTTCCCTTGTAGTAGCAAAAGGTGTGAAAGTAGGCACCTTATATCTTTGTACAGGTCATATTGTTCCTTCTACTTTGATTGTTTCAGAGAAAAATGAATATTCAGGAACAGTTACTGCAGTTGAGTAGGGAGAACAAATAGCTGCTGTAGATTCTGATAAATCGTTGTGGCACAATAGACTTGGGCACATGAGTGAGAAAGGTATGAAAGTACTTCATTCAAGGAAAGTTTTACCAGGTCTAAAATGTGTGAATATGGATTTTTGTGAAAGTTGTGTGTATGGAAAACAAAAGAGAGTGAGTTTTGTAAAGACAGGGAAGGAAAACAAAAAGGAGAAATTAGAGCTTGTGCATACAGATGTATGGGGACCAGCCCAGGTATCTTCCCTTGGTGGCTCTAATTATTATGTTACATTTATTGATGATGCAACTAAAAAAGTATGGGTTTATTTCCTTAGATAGAAATTTGATGTATTTCAAACTTTTAAGAAATGGAAATGCTTGGTTGAAAATGAGACTGGTAAGAAATTAAAATGTCTTAGATCTGATAATGGTGGTGAGTATTGCAGTCATGAATTTGAAGATTATTGCTTCACTAATGGTATTTGTAGACAAAAAACTATTCCAAGGACTCCACAGGAAAATGGAGTGGCTGAACGCATGAACAGAACTATAATGGAGCGCGCAAGGAGCATGAGGTTGCATGCTGGGTTGCCCTTACACATGTGGGCATAGGCTGTCAATACTGCAGTATATTTGATTAATAGAGGTCCCTCTACTCCTTTGGGCTTTGGTATTCTAGAGGAAGCATGGACTGGTAAGAAGGTGAGTTATTCTTTTCTCAAGACCTTCGGTTGTGAAGCTTTTGCTCATATAGACTCTGAAAATAGAACCAAGCTAGAAGCTAAATCAAAGAAATGTGTCTTTGTTGGATATGGAATTAATGAATTTGGTTATAGGCTTTGGGATTTTGAAAATCTTAAAATTATTAGAAGTCGGGATGTCATATTCAATGAGAAAGTGTTGTACAAAGATCTGTTGCAGCAACATGAGAAGAAAGAAGATGATTATGTAGTGCTGGATGATACTCCAAAAGCTGATGTTCTAGCCATTCCTCATGATGTGCAACAACTGCAACAACAAATACCACACACACCAGTGAATGTTAGACGGTCAACAAGGCAAATTAGACCTCCACAAAGGTTTTCTCCCTCTTTGTATTCTATTTTACTTACTGATGCTGGTGAACCTGAAAGTTATGATGAAGCTGTGCAGGTGGATACTAAGATTCAGTGGGAGTCTGCAATGAAAGATGAAATGGACTCTTTGCTGAAAAATAAGACATGGGATTTGTGCAAGTTTCCTGCAGGTAAAAAGGCTTTACAGAATAAATGGGTTTATAGGTTGAAAGAAGAGGAAGGAGGTAAGAAAAGATTTAAGGCCAAGTTAGTTGTAAAAAGATTTGCACAGAAAAAGGGAATTGATTTTGATGAGATATTTTCTCTTGTTGTTAAAATGACTTCTATTCATACTATTTTAAGTCTTGTGGATACTGAAGATTTGGATTTAGAGCAGATGGATGTTAAAATAGCCTTTCTTCATGGTGATTTGGATGAAGAAATATATATGGCTCAGCCACAGGGTTTTGAGGTCCAAGGTAAGGAGAACTTAGTCTGCAAATTGAAGAAAAGTTTATATGGCTTGAAGCAAGCACCTCGGCAATGGTATCTGAAATTTGACAGTTTTATGCATGAACATGGATATAATAGGTGTCATTCAGATTACTGTGTTTATTTTAAGAGGTTGGATGATGATAGCTACATTATTTTATGTTTATATGTTGATGATATGCTTGTAGCTAGGTCTAACATGGATCATATTAAGGGACTAAAATGCCAATTAGCACATGCATTTGCTATGAAGGATTTGGGGGCAGCAAAACAAATCCTTGGTATGAAGATTTGCAGAGATAGGAAGAACAGAACATTGATGCTATCTCAAGCTAATTATGTTGAGAAGGTGTTGCAACGTTTCTCTATGGAGAATGCTAAAGCTGTCAGCACACCTTTACCTGGTCATTTGAAATTGACTAAGGAGATGTGTCCCAAGACACAGGAAGAGGAGGATAAGATGTCTAAGGTACCCTATGCTTCAGCTGTAGGAAGTTTGATGTATGCTATGGTATGCACTAGGCCAGATATTGCACATGCAGTGGGAGTCATTAGCAGGTATATGAGTCATCCAGGATTTGAGCATTGGAATGCTGTCAAGTGGATTCTTAGATATTTGAGAGGAACATCCAATAAGTGTTTACACTTTGGGGGCTCTACTACTGATTTACAGGGCTATGTTGACTCAGATTTGGCTAGGGATATTGATACCAGACGGAGTACTATAGGTTATGTCTTTACTGTTGGTGGGGCAGCCATGAGCTAGGTTTCTAGGTTACAGAAGATTAATGCTCTCTCCACTACAGAGGCAGAGTATGTTGCTGCTACAGAGGTAGCCAAAGAGATGATATGGCTTTAGTTCTTCTTGGAAGAATTGGGACATCCTCAGAAGGATAATTATTTGTTCACAGATAGTCAGAGTGCCATTCATCTTGCTAAGAATTCAGCTCTGCATTCTAAGACCAAACACATACAGTTGCGATACCATTTCATTCGGTCAGTTTTGGAGGATGGATAGTTAAAGATGGAGAAGATACATACCAATGACAATCCAACAGATATGTTGACAAAGGTTGTAACAAGGGAGAAGCTAAACTCCTCTTCAGCTTCGGTTGGTCTTTTAGACTGAACATGAATAAAAGAACAGTAGAGTCCAAGATGGTTTGATCCAGTGGGAGCCCCATGTGGTAGTGGTATTGCTATAGGATCAGTCTCCAAGTGGGAGATTGTTAGATTGTGGTGACTGATCAGAAAAGTACTGTACATACTTCATAAATAGTGGGGAAAATTTTTTTTTGGGCAGTAGCCGACATATTATGGCCGACATAAGGCCGACATGTTATAACCCTAAAGTGGTTTAATACTTGTATAAAAGGGCTTAGGGTTGGGTATTTTTTTATAATGTTGTGATACGAAATTGGTTCTTGTGGTGGTATTGAGCTGTAAGGGATTACAGATTGTAATCAGGTTGTAATCACTCGATTGTAATAAGATCGGACTTGCTGTTTGGTGGACGTAGCCCAGGGATTGGGTGAACCATGTTAAATCTTGGTGCCTTGTGTTCATTTCTGTGTGTTTTATTATTTTTTGTTATTGGTTATATTTGCATGTAGTTTTTATTTCTGTCCGTGGTTTATCCTAACAGGTTGGGTATGGTTCAAAAACATCACAAGCACTTGTTGATGCTACCATTGCAAGAAAGAGCTCTAATTTAATTAGCTTTGAATTCTGATGTTCTTGAAAAATTGATACTCCTACGCCCAACTCTTCATGCCTAAATAAATTGATAAGAAACAAATCAAATGCTTGTTTTCAGTTCGTGAACTAGACAATTTAACTATTTAGAGATTAGTAGTGCCTATCTCCTTCAATCATTTTGGATCAGTTCAAATACTTAATCCAAATGAAATGAAATATATGATGTGCAATAAAATGAAGGAGAGCAGAATTTTCATATTTAAGACTTGTGTCTACCAATTTTGTCCTTCTAGAAATAGTTTATAGAATATTAAGTTTATAAGATCTCCACAAGATTGTTTCTTTGTCTCTAATTTCTCTACTAAGTGAAGTTGTCCTTTCACAAGTACAAATGTTCATAGAATGCAAACTAGAATCAAGGAATGGTGTGTAAATTTACATTTAACTGCATTGTAAAATTTATAGATGAAGAGCATTCAAACACCTTAAGCAACTTAAATGACTGCAATCATTTGCCATCATTATACAAGAAGGCACATAATGGAAGTATTGGCTATCAAAATATGAATAGACAATCTAAACAAGGATGATGGATGGATCTTAAAGCAAATTTTGAAAATCTATCATCGATAAAATTAAGGGTCATAAAATCTATTCAAAATACATATGCAATCAAAACCAGAAGTTCATGCATCAAAGCTATATAGTCTATTCATCAATTCAATTTTATAATTTTCTTCACGAGCTATCCTCACATCTTCCCTTCAGGCTTCAATAAAGTCAATATTTATGGATGACAATTTCTTTATAGAAATCCAATCACACTTTGATTTATGAGGGATCCAAAAATATGACAAATGTAAACATCACCTCAAAGTGAAATTGTACCTTAATTCAACACTAAATTCTATACTTTTGTAAATGATACTTCAAATCTTAAGCAAACTAGAATAATTTGATATACTCAGTAAACAAATTATCCAATATTTCTATATTACCACACAAATTAAAAAATCTACAGTTTAAAAGAATGTCAGTTGTAAAAACAACCTTGAATTAACCTCTTTACTAAATCTACCATGGCCATCAAAGCACTTAGTTGAAACAAAATAGAAAGAAATATTTACAAAACAATTTCACAAATGAAGCTTGAGGATGTCAATTACACAACAATAATTCTAGAGATGGTTTGACATTAAAGGTTGAAACATGGTTCATCTCGCTGAAAGGAGAATGAAAAATAAAACTTGATAGGTGATAAACTTATTGAGCACATAGATTGGTAGGGTCATCAAATAAAAAAAACTAAGTATCAAAAAAATGTCACAATGATCTATGGTGCCTATTAAAGCTCAAACATACTTCAAATTTAGCTTTAAAAATTAAATCCCAAAACTTATGTAATGAATATTCATTAGGGAAAAGCCAAAACATGGGACCTTATTTTAATGAATGAGCTCAAATGCATTTCAGGCCTATATCCTATGTTAAACTATATCTCTAGACACTAAACCATTTACTTACAGAATTTTATTGACTAAATTATGTTTTATCAAAATATCATACTTTTTCCTACAATGAGATAAGACCAATGCAAATGATTGTATATACACAATCCCAAAATAAGACCATACAAAACTTGTTAAAAGGATGGTAACATGTTTGCAAATCAACAAATAGATCAAGATTGTATATACCCAACCACAAGATATGAAGAAATATGCAAGTAAACATACATGGTTATTCCCTAGAGATCAAGAATGCCTCATAGACAACAAAAGAAGATGATTAGAAAAGAGTTCACAATACTTCAAAATTCCCATTATACACTACTCAAACCTTGTTATAGTCATGAAAGAAAAATTGACAACTAACAAAAATACCCCTCATGAGCTATCTCACATTACAGAGCTAAGAATTCATTACTATGTAGGTTTATAATTTTATTAGATTTATAAGAAATCCTATTAGATCAATGATTCAATTGGTTTGATGGTTGTGTTTGGTAGAGCCCATTGTACACTATCATATACATCTCTAGAAAAGGTTAGCATGGAGAATTAGCCATTAAGTGGTTTGAATTTTACTCTCTACCTATTGCAGCCAGCTTGGTGATATTTTGGGCTTATGATCAAGTATATAAGATAAAGTTTTTGAATAATAAGCAATGTGATGAGAAAACTTGTTGATGTGGGTCATGCCCATAATTGCACATGGCAAAAAAAACACAACAAACAATTTTTTTTGAAAGGTTAATGATATAATTAAGTTGAAAGACTTGATGTTAAATTTGAATGGGTTTAAACTCAATTAGGTTGTGATTATACTTGAATGGTACATAGTTACAATTAAAGGTGTTTAAGCTACATTTAGGTTGTGTCAAGGATTCATATATTAATGACTATTTTGAATTTATGACTAGATAAGAAATACCTAAGCTATAATTTAACTTGGGATGGTAAAGTTTGCGGATGGGATGAAGATCACTCCACTCAAAATTTGGAATCAAGTTTTCCATAATGAGTTGCTTGGTTGTCCATAATGTTTGCATTACTATGTTAAAATGATATTTAGTTATCATTATTACTTATTTGGTTATAATTTAAGGTTACTTATTTATTTATTTACTTGTCTAATTTTAGGTTACAAATTAGGCATTGAAAATTAATTTCTTTATTCATTTATTTATCCCTCAATAGTGTCAACCCCCAAATACAAGGGTGAAATAACACATTTGATTTATTTGAATTAAAAAGATACGTCACAAAAGATATAAATAATTAAGGCTAACATTACTAATAATCTTTTTATTTGTTTGTTTAATTAAAGGGAAAATTAATAACTTCCACTAATATAATGTATTCCTAAACATCTTATTAAGGAACATAATCTATTAATTTAATACCCCTTAATTCCACTTATCTATAGTTACCCACTTACAATTATCTTTATGCAAGTTAGTTCCCTTATAACTGCTATACTATTCCTGTAACTCAAGTCTATTCACTAACACATATTTAATACATTATCTAATGAAATACTCATAATTCAAATTAATATAATACATTCCCCATTAATTCCTTATGATTATTAATTTTATCTAGTTCCTAAACATAATCTAATCTTTTAAGTCAATACTAACCAATGCTTACATCCTAATCTGTAATGCCCCGCCAAGGGATCCAAAGAATTAACCTAGAATTTCACTAAGTTTGGTAACATTTTTATTTTTTACATGAAAGTAAATACCATACATAACTTATTCCCAATAACGGAAGCAATAGCAATGTCCATATGAAAAGTAAACATAACATACATAACAGATTACATTCTTTAAGATCCCTTAACGTTGAATTACATACATGAATCCATCTAGTACAACAACCACATGAAATAATATTGATAAGTCCAATGTTTATACATTACATTTCCAAATGCTCAATCATCCACTGTACATGTCATAGGGTATGAAGGCTTAAAAGAATATACATATGTGAAATAAGGTACATCATCCTATTCTAATCCATGATACATCAAAGACAATCACATGATACATCCATCATAAAGATCAAACAAAATAAGCTAAGTGCACGTTTCCTCCCAACCATTAATAGCATCATTAGACCATCGTGGGCCCTAGCCATCCCTCCGTGTGTAACATCCCAAATCACCGAAGGGATCATCGGTATTAACATAGTAGGAATGTCACTCCTAACATATACAAAATCATATGTAGAAAGTAATCTAACATGCAAATATAAGCATAAGATAACATCATCTAACATATGCTAATCATCAATGAAAGGATACATATCCACCATCACGAAGGACGCATCAGCCACGATGTCTCAATGAATCTCAAATGATAAGAGTGGAAAATACACTACCACCCGACCGCATGGTACCTAAGTGGTCCACTCCCACCGTGCTGAGGAAATAATCTCAAGTCCCAAACAGGCTATTCATAACACATAACACAAATCTCTATAGTCTAGAAATACTAAAATTATACTAACTCAAAGGTTCCAATCACGAAACTGACATCTACTTCCTAGAGGCACACAATGACATGTAGGAACCTACTATGCAAGCGAAAAAGTGTCATCGCAATTATCACGTACAAGTTACCCTGGTAGTTAGCTAAACTCCATGGGTCCATACTGATTTCATGTGGCCACTAGTATCCTCTCATACTGATGAGGCACACTACGAAATGCAAGGTCGCAACCATGCGTCTCACTACTCCCATCCTAGCCTGTACAAGCACTCAAGGCATGGGCGAGAACAAAAAATTTATCTTTTTAGGTTCATTTTGTTAGTATTAGGTGTGAATGTTATCACTTATTAATCCAACTTACAATGAGTTACCTTGGAAACCTCTTAGGGCCCTAGCCCCCATTGCAAGCCACTTCCTGCCACTACATGCAGATATCCTACCCTAATGCTCATGGACTCATAAATCTCAAAATCACAAAAGATAATCCATAAAATCATCAAATATTCATAAAAGCATCAAATCTCCATGAGCAAACATCCATAGAAAATCATGAACACAATAGCTCTCTATTGGCAACTGAAGTATCACTAATAATCAAAGTATCCAATGGTTCTCAATAACCAAAATATATATCTAAATCATACTGATCGAAGACTCCAAAAATGGTTGAGTCAAACATGTCACAATATGACATCATCAAAAATAAATCCACATCTTAGTTCCATCATGGCGACTAGAAAATAATCAAGGATAACTGATCGATAACTCAAAAATGATTAGCTCAAGTGTCTCATACACATACATCTTAGCTTCACACATGAAGACTGATGAACAAATACAAACAATAAATACAAACATTTCATAGAGCATACAATCACATTACCATGGTTGGGCTTATAAAGATCGAGACCAAATAAGATCAACATGCCAACACATCTCATAACCCCCGAGCCTCTGGTAACAACCTAGGACTGGTCAACACTAGTTAACCCAAAACACAAAACAAGAAGCATATAGAATAGACGATGCCAACACATGTTTTGGGTTTGCTAAGTTTTCAAATTTGAATTTAAAAGTCTTAGTTTATGTATTCTCAAATTATATTAAGTGGAGAAATTTCACGTTTTTCCTAACTCATGTATTTGTTTGATAGATAAAAGTTTCTCCTCAAAACTATTAGACTCTATTTGGTAATTGTATTAATAATATTTTGTCTATATAAACGTTGTTTGAAAAAGATCCCTATCACAAACCAATAAGACTCATTCTAGATTTTAACATGAATAATTTTCAAATTCTTAACATTATCATCTTTATTAAAAAATTCTAAAATTGTTTAATATATATTAAATAGTATTCAATATACATTATAAAAATTCCACTATAAAAAATCTCTTTTCTTTTAATTTTCTCTCATTTAAAAAAATCCATTTACTTAGATTGACTAATAATTAATTACACTTCTTCTACTATTAATTAATCTTAATTAAATTTGATTTAATTAGATTAGATAATAAACCATATAAAATTAATGCATATTAATAAGATTCTAATAAGGGAAGATTGCAATAATATCTTTAATCCATTCCATGCTTTGGTATATTATTTTTTTTTTGTGAAGTTTTAGCATAAAGAACTCTTGGTTATGAGAAATGGAGAAATATCTGTCCTTGAATAAAATAGTCTCAATACGACGGCCATATCTCCCTAATGAACCATTAGATCGGGCTGAAATTGAAATATGTTGGAGAGAGCCAAGTCACGCCAATTCTGACCGGAGCGATCGAATAAATTTGATCACAATGAAAATGTATGAATGACTGAGTTCGGGTCTATCCAAGGGGCAACGATAGGGCAGATTTGTGATGAATTAAAAATTTTCTCTTAAAATAATTGTTCTCTAAATTTAACCATAAAAGGGTTTATTCATACGCATCCAAAAATATAATTGATAGAAAGATGACATCTAATACTTCAAATTTTCACCATAAAATTTCTATTTTAATTCCAAATCTTGTCTTTCTAATTTAATATAAATTCGAACCCAAATCCGATTCATATCTAATTATTTCTCCTTAATTAGATCTAGGGTTTTTCTATTGTTTTCTTCTCAACCAAATAGCATATCTAGATTCCAATTTCAAATTATAGATTCAATCATAGAGAAGTTTCAGACACATATAACAGACACGATGAAGGCAAGAATGCATGATGCGGAAATAGCATAAGTAAAATCATAAGAATCTACCTGGATTCTGATGCTAATTCACTCTTCCTTAAAAAATCCGCAGAGCAAGCTCCCTTCTTCAGAGTTCTTGAGTCCTCCAATGCTCCAATTGCTCTCCACGCTATCTCTAAGCTTCTATGAATGCCTGAATAGAAAGAGCTCTCAAGAAACCTTTGGAATGCTTCTTGAAATAGTTGGAAGGTGTCACCAACTAAGCATGGGTCTTTTCCAACCTTTTTGATGAGTAATAGAATTGTAGACACCTTGTGCTTAATTGATGCACTAACCGCCGTGTTGATGACACATGTTAACTCCCATGCAAGCTTATAACTCCAATAATTTTTTATTTAAATTTTATAACTTTTATTTTAATTTTTTATAACTTTTATTATTATTATTTTATTTATTACTTTATTATTATTTTATAATTATTATTAATTTTAATTTCTAGTTTTCTTTTATTTAATTCCTTTTCCCCAATAATTCACATTTAATTAATTACAATCAAAATATCAAAGATCATGATATTTAATTAATTTTCTCAAATAAATAATTTATTAATTAAATCTATTTTTTAAGACTTAATTAACATAGACCTCCAAGATAAAATATGAAAACCCATCATAGAACAAATCACACAAAATAAATCTAAAGGGTTAAAAATCACGAAATATGTCATCCGACACATTCGGTGGGTTTTCAATTTTGATACTTGTCCTAACTCACTAGGACAAATGGTTTTTAGGTTTGGAATTTGGGCTTGAGAATTTATCTCCCTTCTCTTATCATTTAGATAGTATAATAGGATACGCTCATCCTGGCAATTCAGGAAAGTCGATACCCGGTACCTACAACCTGTAGAAAAACCATGCATGTACATACAATATATAATGCTAAGCTAAACAGACAATGGCAGGAAGTGGTGCATCGTGTAGATCCCGACTAAGAAGGTGACTACGACTCCCTTCCTTAACCACATCAGAAACATCATACAATAAGAAAACACGCACACCATACACATGCAAGTATGGGGTAAGTAATTATAATAAAACACATGAGATAATAAACCATCTAACTAATCATCATTAATAACTGAAAACAATGTAAAGTCTAAATGATCTCATCATATATCAACTGAATCCCTATCATAATATCTGATAATGTCAAAACAACACCACTAAACCATCAACATAAAACTAGTCCATCAAAGTCTCATAATAATAGAAACAATAAGTTTAGAAAAGATGTGAACGAGGGTAGGCACTACATAATCCATGTGATTACATAAAAATCTAAATGTAATATTAATGCACATTCCTTTTTTTTTAATATTATGTTTAGCTCCTAATTTCTTACCATATGTATACCTCTTCCTCAACTAGGCGTGGGTGGTTAGAAAACTTCAAAATATGAAAATTTTCCCATGCTCAAAGCTAGGCACCTAGGTAGGAATTTGGTCATGTTAGATCATGCAATTATTAAAACCTTTTAAACACTCCACTCACTTCCATGCACGGTTGCCTACCCCTTCATTCCTCTCTCTCTCTCTCTCTCTCTCTCTCTCTCTCTCTCTCTCTCTCTCTCTCTCTCTCTCTCTCTCTCTCTTGCTTCTCACATAATACTAAGGCAAGGTGGCATGAGGAAATGGGAAGTGGGTTTGACAAGATAGCCCCTCCCCCCCCTCATTAAATGATATTTCCTAGTTTGAGGCACCTTTAATAGGGAAGTCCTATTTAGGACATGGAAATGTATAATATGTTTGACTTTTAAATAAAACTTTGCCTCCCTTTTGTAAATTGATGAGTAGGGGGTGGGTAAGGATGTGACCCATCCCCTACTTGCAATGTATTGTATTTTTTTAAAATTATGAACCTTGTCAGCATTTAAATGCCCTTGGTTGCTTCCTTATTGAACGGGTATATATATATACTCCTTGAGGTTTCTATCATAATCATGATAGTGACTTATACATTTTTATATTGCAATTGAAGAAATAAGGTTATTTTATTGACTGTCTCTTAGAGGAGGTTATTTTTTGTTTGCCCATACATTTTTCAGAGTATATTTTTGCATCTACAAGTCTTTTTTTTTTTGAGCTTAACTTATTTTCCTAGATCTTTTCATGTAATCTGTAAGATTTTTTAGATTTGAGTTGATGATCATTTAACATTGTATCATGCGTTATAATTTCTATTGCATTAAAAAAATTTAATGTAAAAGAAACAACTATCATATTACTAACAAAAGCTATTTGCAAGATACACTAGTATGGAACTTAAATGAAATCCTTGATTATAATTTCATGAACATCAAATATTCCATATGCATTATTGACATCCAATTTCATAATTTTAACTATTTACAAATCTATCAGCTATCAATTGCATACTCTACAACTAATTGAGAAACAATACTGGACACCGATGCAATAAAGTTATTCTTATGAATTTTGAAGAAATAAGAATAAAAAAATGATAATATCCTATCCATTCTTCCAATGTATATTATAATACAAATTTATTTTCTTTGACACATTCTAATTTCAAGTAATGATAAGACAAGATCAAAACAATGAAATTTTTCCTTGATGTTCCTCTCAAGATTTGCATTCAACACAATATCAAGCAAGCATTAGGGTGGTGAAAATCATCATATACAGATACATAATGTAAGGACCTTTACAAGCATGATAATTCATAATCTCTCTAATGACATATATATGAAATCAATAACATCATTCCTACAATACAAATAAGTTCACATAACAAAAATGGAATTGTCCTCCACTACAATACAAAAGCAATAGGGTTCTCTTCTTCTACACAAGGTAAAACTTCTCAACTTCCAAATGTCCAAGACTTCAAGAAAATACCTACAAACAAAAGACCAAATGCAGAACCATGGAGCCTCCCAACCTAGGCCTCAAGGAGGCCACCCACCAAGCTTGGGGAAACAAGGCATAAATAGTTGCACACTACACATTCAAAAAACATGCATGATCTCATAATTATAACAAAACACTGCACAATACATTACAATACAACCCAACCCAACGCTTCCACAAAGATTCAACAATTGAATCAAGTTTTAGGGTGAAGGTGGGCTCTCTCCATAAGGAGGATTTCCAAACAATGATTCACAAATATGCACATATTCTCATTATCAACATGCCCTTTCAAGGCTTATAATGACTTCCCTCTTTATACAACTCCTTATACCTCCAAAAATGTAAGTAAACAAGAAGTCCATATTCCATTGAACACATAAAAATCATCTCCACACATGGGAGATTTTCTCAACTACATGAGTGAGCCCAACTAACCCCTTCACCCAAGCATCTCTTCCCTCCCAAGGGTGAGTGATGCTTCACACTGATTACATAATACACAACATAAAACAAAAAAATATTGAAGGAATGAATCACATAAACTTCTCACATGCAAAACTCAAACAAAAGATCTTTTTCACAAATCACATCCACAATACACCAAATTCCATGAAATGATTAACACCGCATCAATGCTACATGCAAATGAAGAAAATCATGGATCATGGGTACCAAAATGACTCTTAAGCAATGACAAATGGAAAGTTGTAGTAGAGCTCCTTATCCTCCTCCTCCAAACCCTAGTTGTATAAAAGATAGAGAGTGGTCAAGTGAGTTTCCAATTTGGCCATGCCTCTATATATCACTCTCATTTTCTGATTTAATAAAAAATGTATTATTTTGGGGTCTTCTAGGAACCCTAGTGGTCATTATTAGCCCCTTAACTTAAAGTATTAACATGGGTAGGGTTTGTTTTTATCACAAATTCACCTTAGAGCTACTTTATGACCCTCACAATGCTAGGTAAGTTCAAATTCCAAATTTTCTATGGTGGTAACCTTGTCCTCTTTACTAATTTAAGGCAATAAGTCAAATTTCTCAATTAAGGTGTTTAACTCAGTATAAGGTGGCCACATGATCCATCATCAAAGAACATGTCATTTTCACATAATGAGTACAAGTGTCAAGTGACAGACACAAAATTCACTATACATTACACATGACACATTTAGAATCCACACATGAAACACATATTACACCCATACATCGCACATTTCATAATAAGGTTTACAAATCTTATAAAGATTCTCCTTGGCAGAGTCATATTATCACGTGTTTATACCTTGTTTCTCCATTATGTTTTTATGGTCCCTTTCTTGCACACTAAACTCAAGCATCAATAGTCCAATCAAAAGCCAAATATAAAATACTTTTGAAAGTAAAAGTACACGATAAATTTATTATTCTACCATTCACATACAACACATTCCATAATTAGCCTCCTATTCTCCATCATTTACATATTAAATATATAATCATTAACCCTCAAAACAACTTGCATATTACTAACTTTCTTAACAAGATCAAATTAAGCACTTAATCACTTCATAATTCTATTTCTTTTCATAATAGTGAAATACTAAATAATATCCATTAATTTATTGACTAAGCCAAATAAGTCCAAATGCATATCATAATGAAATATCACAAGGTAAATATCATCATATAAGTATCAAAATTTATTGTCCATCAAGTATCAAAATATATATGCCAAGATATCTAGTCCTAAGTAAAAAAATGGAAATACAATATCTATGCAATGATGGGTCAGGGTGAGACCTCACATACTCCCCCCTAGGCATGAAATTCGTCCTAGATTTCATAAAAAAGATAGGGGTATTGTGCTCTCATCTATGCTGCATCCTCCCATGATGCCCGACCTCAATATAACAGTCCCACTGGACTCTAACCTAGTCTAGCTCTCTGCCCCAAAGTGAGAGGGTCTACCAAGCCAATATGCAAATGGGCTCCAAGGCTATCTATTTGTCTGACTGTACCTACAATACATCCCAATCTATGAGGTGAGACTCATCATAAATACACTTCTACAATACAGAAATATAAAATACATCATGGATATGCGGCAGGGCTAGATGGTAGGTGATTGGTCCTATCCACTCCAAAATCTTGAAGTATTTAACAAAATGAGGTGCTAACTTAGAGCCCTTCCCATAATATATTAGACTCTTATGTGGTTGCACCCTCAAGAATACTTTATCACCCACCACATACTCCCTATATGCCCTCTTGGCATCTGCATACTTCTTCTATCTATCTTGAGCCTCTATGAGTCATTGCCTAATCTGTGTCACTTTTTGTTCCATGTCTTTGACCAACTGAGTCTAATGGATACTTTGTCCTTGATCCTATCCAAAATCAAGGGTGTCTTGGAAAGTCTACTATACAAGACTCGGTAGGGTGGCATACCAATGGAGGAATGATGCCCATTATTGTAGGCAAACTTGGCAAGGTGCAAATATTCCTCCTACTTAACCTAGTTATCCATCACGTACATCTACAACATATCTTCTAAAATTTGGTTAACCCTCTCTATCTTTCCATCTGTTTGAGGATGATAAGTAGTGTTGAAGTTGAGCATAGTGCCCAAAGCTCCCTATAATTCCCTCCAAAATGATGATGTAAACAAGGAATCTCTATCTAAGATGATCTTATGAGGAATTCCATGAAGCATGAAAATATCTTGCAAGAATACCTATGCAACTACAGGGGCGATAAAGCTAGTCTGAACTAGTGAAAAATGGGAAGCTTTGGTCAAGGTGTCAACCATCACCATGATGGCATCATGGTGGTGAGAAGACATTGGAAGACCAACAATGCAATCCATAGAAATAGTGTCCCACTTCCACTTTGGTAGCTCATGGGGCTGCAAGAGTCCACCTAGATGTCCATGTTTTGTCTTAACCCTCTAACACTCAAGACACCTGGCTGCAATATTAGCAATCTACATCCTCATAGTTGGCTAATGATATAGTTGTCTTAAGTCAGCATGGTGTTTCTTAACTCCATGATGAACTGCATATGGTGATTAATGAGCCTCTAGGATAATGAACTCATGCAAGTTACCTATGGAGCGTACATAGATGTGCCCTTTATGTCATAATAATCCCTCAAAATCTAATGAATAGTCAACAAATTTACCTTCAAGAGGTCTCTGGGAGTGGACTATTTAACAAAATTCTACATAGAGTTCTTCCTCTGGTAGGTGGTGCATAATTTTCTCCCTCAAATTTGTGCCTGTAACCATGGAAGTGAGCTCATGACATTGTCTACTCAAGGCATCCACTACTACATTCTCCTTACCCTTAATGTAATGCACCTCAAAATTTCCTAGCATTAAGATTTGGCTATGTAAAAACATACTACAAGCTTTGGTGATCTGAATGAAGTTTAAATCATTGCTCTAGAAGGAAATGTCACCATCATGCCAATGCATGGACTACTATTGTGAGTTTGAGATCATGAGTAGGGTAATTGAGCTCATGCCCTTGAGTTTCCTAGACTTGTAAGCTATGGGTTGACCCTCTTGCATAGGAACAACTCCAATTCCATCCAAGGAAGCATCTGTGCATACTAAAAAATCCTTTGAGGGGTCAAGTACTAATATAATGGGTGCACTAGTGAGTTCCCTCTTAAGCTTCTAAGAGGCCTCGTCAAAATTTTCTATCCACTCAAACTTCTTCTCCTTTCTCTAAAGAGAGGTAATAGGGTGAGCTACCTTAGAGAAACCTATGACAAATAGCCTATACTATCCTACTAATCCCATGAGACTTCTGACCTCTATGATGTTGGTAGGTGTTGGCCAATCCATGATGGCTCAGATCTTGGATGGGTCCATTGAGATCCCATCCTCTGATATCACATGACCCAAATAATGCACTTCCCATTTGAAAAAGACACATTTTGACAAGCTACCATAAATATGATTCTCCCTTAACCATTGTAATACCTATTGTAGGTGCTTTTTGTGTTCCTTCTCATCACAAGAATAGACTAGTATATCATCTAGGGACACTACTACAAAATTGTCCAAGAATGTGCAAAATACCCCATTCATGAGGCTCATAAATATAGCTAGGGCATTTGTGAGATGAAAAAGGTACCATCTTGAATTTGTAGTGACCATATCTTGTACAAAATGCAATCTTGTGGATGTCACTTTCCATGATGTGCAACTGATGCTACCTTGACTTCAAATCTATTTTGGAGAATACTTGAGCGCCCTATAACTGATCAAATAAGTCATCAATCATAGGTAACAAGTATCAATTCCTAATAGTCATCTTATTTAGCTACCAGTAATCAATGCACAATCTAAGTGATCCATTCTTCTTCTTTACAAAAATCACTGGTGCTCACCAAGGTGATACACTAGGTCGGATATGTCCCTTCTCCAAAAGTTCCTCTAGCTAAATCTTAAGCTCATTGAGCTCATGGCAAGTCATCTCGTATGGTGCTCTAGATATAGTTTTAGATATTGGTATGAGATCAATATGAAATCAACCACCCTTGGTGGTGGCATACCATGAAGCTCTGATGGAAACACATATGCAAACTCCTGTAATATTGGATAGTCATCAAGGGAAGGTTCCTCCCCTACATCCTCCTCTCTATTAGTGATGGTGATGGAAAATAGCTAACACCCCTTCCACATACACCACTTAAGATGCATGGTAGAAATCATATGGAGGTATACTGGCCTCTAAACTCCTGAAATCACCCTAGGTGTACCATGATCATCTACACACTCAATCCTCTTCTATCCATAATCCACCTTGGCGCTGTGGGTGCTAAGCTAATCCATGCCAAGGACTACATCATAGGAGCCCAATGGAGTAATATGCAAGTCTAATGTGGTGATCATGTCTCCAATCTAAATTGGACACTTATGGATCAAGGAATCAATTGACACCCTAGCCCCTAAAGCTAACTCAACCTCTTAGTCAGTATCTTGTCTAGCTACCACTAGCCTACATCACTCCACTATAAATGGGGATATGAAAGAGTCTACAGCCTTGGAGTCAAATAGTATAGTAACCTCATATCCTCTAATCACACCTATAGCCTCAATCACCATGGCCTGGTGCTCGGCCTGGCAATTATCAACCACTACAATCACCCTGTGGGATCTGCCTATATCACCTACTATAGGCTCTACGATGGTTCCTCACTGATTGCCTACTATGGACCCTGTGGAAACTCCCTCACAATATGATCCATACCACCACAAGCATAACATGGCCCATAGGTCAGAATATGCACTCCTTGTGGTTTGGACTGCTGCTGACCTCCAATCTTGCTAGACCCACTAAAGCCTCCCCTAGAGGGCTGTTGAGTCCTAGCTAACTATGTATACTAGTTATGTGGCTTCTGATCACATTTGGGGCCCTGTGACTACCACTATTTGGGCTTAGTGCCCTGGTAACCCTGTGATGACCTCTATCTAGTGTCCTACTACCCTCTCTACTATGTCTATGGGGCCTTTGAAGACCCTACCAAGTGGCTCTAATTAACCTTCCAAGAGGGTTTTTGCTATGCTAGCTGTTGGTAAGGGTTTCAGTTATGGGACCTATCTTGAGATTCCTATCTAGTACGAATATCTTTGGTAACCAATGTGATCTCAACTGCCTCTCTGTAGGAAAATTTAACCACATTGATCCTTGGAGAGATAAGTTAAGGCCCTTAATGAACCGATGGATGCATAGTTTCTCATCTCTCATGTACTCCACATAAGGAAGTAGCTCTAAGAGCCTGCTCTGATACTGGGCCATAGTGAGACCCCTCTACTGAAAATCATTTAACTCCTCAACCTGCCTCTATCTAAAATGCTCTAACAAATGTTTGTCTCTAAAATAGTCCAAAAAGTACTCCCATGTGAGTGTCTCTATGTCTACTCTCCCTATAGTCTCCTCCTGCTACCACCAGGTGGAGACATCCTCTCGTAATAGTTGTATGGCTAGTCGTGTCTTTAGATTGCTCCCATGGGTATGCAATCTAAAGTGCCTCTATAAGCTCTATAGTCATACCTTCGTATGCGTGCCATCTATGGTACTGGTGAATATGGGTGGCTTGAGTCATAGTAGATCACTAATCTCATCACCAATATCTTGGGGTGCTCTCACTGGTGCTCACTCTAATGTAGGAGGTGGCTCGACCTGGTATACTAATGCTTCCCCCAAATCCATTTCAAGTCTATATGGGGTACTTCCACTCCTTTCTCTAATATTGGCCCCATAGCCCTCTACATCTTGTTGTCTTGGTTGTGGAATGACAGGTGGTAACCTTTGCTATACTACCCCAATTAGATTATTTATAGCATTCAAAACCTGATCAAGATTTGGACCCAGTGGGTGTCCTTTCACATTCTACCCTGACTCCTCTTAGCCTACTCAGTTCACTCTAGGAGGTCTAGCCCTCTGGCGACCATTGTAGGTGATTACAGGCATCCTACACAAAGTTGTAGTTCATAGGTTAGATGTAATGGGTTAGGCTCCTAGTATTGTAACCCAATGCTCTGATACCAAAATGTCATGCCCATAATTGTACATGGCAAAGAAAACACAACTAGAAATTTTTTTTTGAAATGTTAATGATATAATTAAGTCAAAAAACTTGATGTTAAATTTGAATGGGTTTAAACTCAATCAGGTTGTGATTATACTTGAATGGTACACAATTATAATTGAAGGTGTATAAGTTGCATTCGGGTTGCATCAAAGATTTAGACATTAATGACTGTTTTGCATTTTTGACTAGATAAGAAATACCTAGTCTATAATTTAACTTTGGATGGTAAAGTTTTCGGATAGGATGAAGATTGCTCCACTCGAAATCTTGAATCAAGTTTTCCATACCGGGTTGCCTGGTTGTCCATAATGTTTGCATTACTATGTTAAAATGATATTTAGTTATCATTATTACTTATTTGGTTATAATTTAAGGCTACTTATTTATTTATTTACTTGTCTAATTTTAGGTTACAAATTAGGTGTTGAAAATTAATTTCTTTATTCATTTTTTTATCCCTCAATAGTGTCAACCCCCAAATACAAGGGTGAAACAATACATTTGATTTATTTGAATTAAAAAGATACTTCACAAAATATATAAATAATTAAGGCTAACATCACTAATAATTTATTTATTTTTTAATTTAATTAAGGGAAAATTAATAACTTCCACTAATATAATGTATTCCTAAACATCCTATTAAGCAACATAATCTATTAATTTAATACCCCTTAATTCCACTTACCTATAGCTACCCACTTACAATTATCTCTATGCAAGTTAGTTCCCTTATAACTTTTATACTATTCCTATAACCCAAGTCTATTCACTAACACATGTTAATAAATTATCTAATAGATACTCATAATTCAAATTAATATAATACATTCCCCCTTAATTCCTTATGATTATTTAGTTCCTAAACATAATCTAATCTTTTAAATCAATGCTAACCAATGCTTACATCCTAATTTATGTTGTTATATAAAAATCTCAATGGTAATATTAATGCACATTCATTTTCTTTTAAAAATGTTTAGCTCCTAGTTTCTTACCATATGTATACCTCTTCCCCAACTAGGTGTGGGTGGTTAGAAGACTTTAAAATATGCACTTTTTTCCCATGCTCAAAGCTAGGCACCTAGGTAGGAATTTGGTCATGTTAGATCATGAAACCTTTTAAACACTCCACTCACTTCCATGCATGATTGCCTACCCCTTCATTTCTCTCTCTCGCTCACTTGTTGCTCACATAATCCTAAGGCAAGTAGGCATGCGGAAATGGGAAGTGGATTTGACAAGACAACACCCCCCCACCCAACATTAAATGATATTTCATAATTTGAGGTGCCTTTAATGGGGAAGTCCTATTTAGGACATGAAAATGTATAATATGTTTGACTTTTAAATAAAACTTTGACTCACTTTTGTAAATCAACAGGTAGGGGGTGCGTTAGGATGTGACCCATCCCCCACTTGCAATGTATGGTATTTTTCTAAAATTATGAACCTTGTTAGAATTTAAATGCCCCTGATCACCTCCTTATGGAAGGGGTATTATAATTTGTTTAAAAAAATTTACTCCTCGAGGTTTCTATTTTAATCATGATAGTGACTTATACATTTTTATATTGCAATTGAAGAAATATAGTTATTTTATTCTTATTTTATTATTTTATTGACTATATCTTAGAGGAGGTTTTTTTTTTTTTGCCCATACATTTTCCAGAGAATATTTTTGCATCTACTTTTTTAGCTTAACTTATTTGCCTAGATCTTTTCATGTAATCTCTAAGATTGTTTAGATTTGAGTTGACGATCATTTAACATTGCAACATGCATTATAATTTCTATAATATTTAGAAAAATTAATGTAAAAGAAAAAACTATCATATTACTAACAAAATCTATTTGCAAGATACACTAGTATGGAATTTAAATGAAATCTTTGATTATAATTTCATGAACATCAAATATTCTATATGCATTATTGACATCCAATTTCATAATTTTAACTATATACAAATCTATTAGCTATCAATTGCATACTTTACAACTAATTGAGAAACAATATTAAACACCAATGCAATAAAGTTATTCTTATGAATTTTGAGGAAATAAGAATAACAAAATTATAATACCCTATCCTTTCTTCCAGTAATACAAATTTCTTTTCTTCGACACATTCTAATTTCAAGTAATGATAAGGCAACATCAAAATAATGAAAATTTTCCTTCATATTCCTCTCAAGGTTTGCATTCAACACAATATCAAGCACACATTAGGGTGGTGAAAATCATCATATCCAAATACATGATGGAGGCACCTTTACAAGTAGGATAATTCACAATCTCTCTAATGGCATATGTATGAAATCAATAACATCATTTGTACAATACAAATAAGTTCACATAACAAAAATGGAATTATCCTCCATTGCAATACAAAAGCAATAAGGTTCTCTTCTTCTATGCAAGGTAAGACTTCTCAACTTCCAAATGTCCAAGGCTTCAAGAAAATACCTACAAACAAGAGACAAAATGTAGAACCATGGAGGCTCACCTCCCAACCTAGGCCTCAAGGAGGCCACCCACTGAGCTTGGAGAAACAAGGCATAAATGGTTGCACACTACACATTAACATAACATGCATGATCTCAACATTATAACAAAACATTGCACAATACATTACAAGACAACTCAACTCAAGGCTTGCACAAAGATTCAACAATTGAATCAAGTTATAGGGTGAAGGTGGGCTCTCTCCGTGAGGAGGATTTCCAAACATTGATTCACAAATATGGACATATTCTCATTATCAACATGCCCTTTCAAGGCTTACAATGACTTGCCCCTTTACACACCTCCTTATACCTCCCAAAATGCAAGTAAACAAGACGTCCATATTCCATTAAACACATAAAAATCGTCTCCACACATGGGAAAGTTCCTCAACTACATGAGTGAGCCCAACTAACCCCTTCACCCAAGAATCTCTTCCCTCCCAAGGGTGAGTGATGCTTCACACTGATTAGACAACACACAAAATAAACCAAAACAAGATTGAAGGAATGAATCACATAAACTTCTCACATGCAACACTTAAAAAAAAGATCTTTTTCACAAATCACATCCACAATACACAAAATTCCTTGAAATTATGAACACCATATCAATTCTACATGCAAATGAAGAACACCATGGATCATGGGTACGAACCTCACTCCAAGAAATGGAAAATAGAAAGTTGTAGTAGAGCTCCTTATCCTCCTCCTCCAAACCATAGTTGTCTCTAAGGATAGAGAGTGGCCAAGTGAGTTTCTAATGCAAGAGCATCCAGAGGTATAAGGGCAATCCTATGTCACCCAAAAAAATGTATTTAGACTTAGTTTTTATTTCATGTGTTTTCATTTCTGGATACCCATTTGGGTCAAATAAAGGTTCCAACTCTCATAGTTCCACTATCAGTGTTCTAGGATAGAGTATTTGAACACCTTGGGATATGTGTAAATGCTAAAAAAATAGGAGTATGTAATTGAGCCATCATTTTGGTGAACTAGGAGGTGTAAATTGGCCAGATGAATGTAATTGTAATTTAGAGCATTCCAAAAAAAGAATCAAGTCAAAAGCCCCCACTGTTTGAAAGTTATCGCAGTTTTTCAATTTTTGGAGACCTCCTAAGAATGCTTCAAAGTCAGGTTAGGGGCATTAAATGACCTCAAAAAGGGCCAAAAAATGGGGGACAAGCAAAGCTAGTCCGTAAGGCTATAAAGCACTTCGAGAGCTTTCTGAAAATGTAAACGGTTCGTCAATCGAAGCTACGGTTCAAAAGTTATGCCTCTCGAAAGTTTGGTTACTATTTTTGGATTCTTCTAGATTTGCACCAACTTCTAACATGGTTGTTGGAGCCTTCTACTTGGTCAGTGGATGCCTACTAGCACTTTCTAGAATGTACTCCTAGTCCTTAACCCTCCGGGGTCTATTTAATGACATTTTTGGCATTGTAAAAGGCAGTTTGGAGTGGAATTTGAGAGGAGGTACCAAAAAGAGAAATTATCTCTAGTCTTGTGCTATTGTAAGCCCTTAGGGCATGTTTTGAAGTCTATTTTCTCTGTACTAAATGTACTAGCTTATTTTCATAGTTAATACAATTTCCCTTTTCCTGTTGTGTCCATTCTGTGCTTGGTTGTGTCTCTATCAGTTTCCAATTTGGCCATGCCTTTATATATCACTCTCATTTTCGGATTCAATAAAAAATGCATTCTTTTTGGGGTCTCCTAGGTCTTCTAGGCACCCTAGTGGTCATTATTAGCCCCCTAACTTAAAGTATTAACATGGGTATGATTTTTTTTTATGACAAAGTCACCTTAGAGCTACTTGATGACCCTCACAATGCTAGGTAAGTTCAAATTCCAAATTTCCTATAGTGGTAACCTTGTAATATTTACTAAGTTAAGGCAAAGTCAAATTTCTCAATTAAGGTATTTAACTTGAGATAAGGTGGCCACTTGATCCATCATCAAAGAACATGTCATTGTCACATAACAAGTACAAGTGTCAAGTGATACATACAAAATTCACTATACATTACACATGACATGTTCAAAATCTACATAAGAAATACATACTACACACATACATCTAAAGTTTACAAAAAAACACATCATAAGAAAGTTTACAAATCTTATAAAAATTCCCTTTGGCAAAGTCATATTAACATGTGTTTATACCTTGTTTCCCCATTATGTTTCCATGGTTCCTTTCCTACACACTAAACTTGAGCATTAGTAGTCCAATGAAAAGCCACATATAAAATACATATGAAAGTAAAAGTACATGATAACTTCATTATTCTACCATTCACATACTACACATTCCATAATTAGCCTCATATTCTCCATCATTTACATATTAAGCATTTAATCATTAACCCTCAAAACAACCTGCATATTACGAACTTTCCTAAAAAGATCAAATTAAGCACTTAATCACATCATAATTCCATTTCTTTTCATAATAGTGAAATACTAAATAATATCCATTAATTCATTGACTAAGCCAAATAAGTCCTAATGCATATCATAATGAAAAATCACAAGGTAAATATCATTGGATAAGTAGTAAAATTTATTGTCCATCAAGTATCAAAATATATATGTCGAGATATCCAGTCCTAAGTAAGAAAATTGAAATACAATATCTATGCTATGATGGATTGGGGTGAGGCCTCACAATGTGTTTGTACTACATTGTTTATGGAAAAGGTAGATTTCTATGGTCAGGTTGATCAAATTGCAATTATAGGGAACTGTTCATTCATAAAGTTCTCCTATTTTAGGATTTGGATTGTTCATCTAGGGTTATAACTACAACTTGGGATAAGAGTTGCAATATATTTATTAATAAAAATATACACATTTCTTTGTAATATTTAACTTGAGTCTACTTCAGAAGATAGGACTTATCTTTTGAACCATGTAACTAAGTGATCTTCAAACCATAAATGCATTTGGGTCAAGACTCATAGCTAATCACAGATATGTATGTATGTCAAATAATTAACATACATTTTTTGTTTATTTATTCAATCTAACAATAGATGAAACACTTAAGGCTGTCTAAAATATTTCAAAATTAATCACGATGTATACGCTATCAATTTATATCTAGATATACTAAGGCCCTATGGTATCTCAACCTTGGGTCACAAGCAATACCCATATTCATGCTTCATTGTCTAGCTATAGATCATAAGAGCAAGGGAATTATTACATTAAGTACCATCGTAGATTCAAAAATAAAAACAACATCAAACATACCTTTATTCTTGTGGCATTCCAAAATGAATACAGATTGATGGAAAGTTGCACTTCACAAGAAGCTTGTTCAGCTTTGCAGCTCCATTAACTCTCTTGACAAATATCAAAAGTTTATTGAAATCCAATACAACAAGAAGATCATTTAGCTTCTAGTTCTTCTCCATCTCACTCATTTTGATGTAGTGGTGGAAGAATCTCAAGACATAAATACCAAACACAACAAAAGAGTGAATGGTTTACTATTTTATCAGACATTATTAAACTCAAAAAAATTTGATACCTGAACTAAATCATGAAGTATCAATTTTTCCTTATCCTCAACATATATATCCATAGGCTATAAATAGAAACAAATGTGTGTAACATTAGGTGGTGTGATCACTATCAAGAGCCAACAGTGCCACAACATCAACTCATTGATCCAAGGAGCACATGTTGAATGAAAAGTACTAAAAATGTTCAACTTGTAGCTTCGTGGTCCAATATACCATCCCTAAATTCTGAATTTAATACGTCACTATATCATTGAATTAATTATTTGTATTGTTGTTACAAAACTAGTAATAGAGGCTAGATGTAACTCATGTCTCAACCATGTACAATGAATGAAAATTGGCCAACATAGAAAACATAGCTCTGCACTACCTCTAAGGTAGCTCTATTCTTGTGAATGTAAATAAAAGGATTTACATAACATGCAATCCCAACTTTGGAATTATAATAAAGCTATGACAATCGAGTATTGATGAATGATGATGAGAAAGCAGAGGAAAACAAGGGCTTGGCTAAGAAATATAGAACTTCAGGGAAACATGAGTCGCCTTTGCAAATGTGTACTACCAACTTATGGCCAAAATATGAATCACCTTTGCAAGGGTTAAATAAACATCTTAAGATCAATACTATAGAAATAATCATAACTAGTATTCACCTAAAAAAAACCAATTTAAACAAACTACCTAGTTTCCCTAATCATTAAAATAATATGTAATGTAGGATTAAATAGGTCAACTTATATAGACGACATAAAATCTTGCATGAATCTCTTGTAGATGGGCTGAATCTCCTTCCTTAGAGTGGTAGAGAACATCATAACTTGCTTGTCATGAGGGGTCATCTTGAAAATCTCCTAGACATCTCTTTGCATGTCTATAATATTAAAAAAATAAAAAACCATACTAAATAGACTACGTAATCAGAATCTATTTTAAAAGATATCTACTGACATATAAAGTAATTATGACATTCTATCACACTCATCAAGGATAAAATGTTTGACATTTTTGAGACTCAAATCTTTTTCCCTTGCTAGAGCAAGTATCCTTCCAAGAGTACCCACCACTATGTGTGGACACTCATTTTTTAGCAATGCTTTATGGACTTCAATGTTTACCCCTCCATAGAATACAACAACCTTCAAGTCTATTAAATAAGTGATAAATCTCTCAAATTCATGGCATATTTGCATTATAAAATAGAACTGGTAAGAAATAATTATTATTGGGGATCCTTATATAAACCTTTAGATGGTGTTGTGTCCTTATACAAACCTTCTAACTTGCCAAACAAATGGGGGTGCAATAGATTTATGGGGGAACACTATCTAGCAAAAATTGTATTAGAATCCTAATGAAACCAAAAGCAACAAGTACATCTCTAACATATAGTAGATTAGGCAACTGTTCCTTTGAAAAAAATAATACTATCCATTCTTAGAGATTCAATATTGAACTTTTCAATGGTAAAAAATATACTCTTGGACGTATGGGGTGTTCCAGCCTTTGATGGCGTGTTGCAAGTATTTTCCCTTGCAATTTCCTCATCTCCAATTTATGATCTTTGAAATGTAATAATCAATATTGAAGGAAATCAATGAGACACAACATTAAAGAAGCATAGCAAGGAAAAACTACAAAGGTTGCAGAAAAAAAAGGGTATTTTCTTTGAGGAAAACCATTTGAACTACAATGCAACTCTTCGATTCCTCTATCTACACTTTAAATTTTTCAAAGACAACTACTAAGAAATTAGAGCAACACAATTCTAAATTAATATTAAAAATGAAAGAATAGAAACCTACCTTTTTATCATTTTGGTATTTGGTTATACTCATAGGGTTCTGTGATCACTAAAAATCATGAAGAACAACGTCTGTATGTAATCAATCTAATCTCAAATATCGTGCCTTGGTAAATACTTTTAAAAGACACTACAAATTCACTAGTAAACATACATCCATTATGGCAGCTTGAAATTTTTGATTTTGAAATGCCATGGAAATATTAGGATTTTCCATGATTTTTGAAATCACCTCTTCTAGTGTGAGTCTTATTTTCTCTACATAGAATAACCACACAAAATTAAAAAATCAAGATTTCAAAATTAAGGCTTCCATGCATGATATTTCAGTGACAACAGTATATTGTTGAATCAAATAGCATGCAAAAGAGGCTATGGAGTGTCTAAGGTGAACAAGATGAAGCTAATAATGATAAAAATATAATTTATGATTGAGCCTTTCAAAGGTTCCCCATAACACAATCTTCCTATGACTCAAATACATAGGTTATACACATGATATTCTAAAAAAAATTCAAAATTTTGATCTCAAACAATGTCTAGGTATTCTTCCTATTTCCTCAAAGGTGGTAAACATAGAGTATCAAAAGTTAATATTTTTAACTTTGAAAATAAAAATAATCTCATTTAGAAATATCAAGATTAGAAAATAACCAAAAATAATAATCATCATAAGTTTCAAATGAAATGCAGAAACATTAAGAAAAGACAACCCTATTGCTGAAATGTGGACCCACTTGAGGCCAACATGCACAATTAAAGAATGTGATTAATAAAATAATGTATGTGACAAAAAGAATATTTCTCAATCACATGTTTGGAAATTATAAATATATTGCCGACACAATAACACTGAGTGAAAAATGGAAAGAGGGACATATATTATTGATGGAGTATAAAATCTTCAATCACTTTGCCTCAAAATTATCGAGCATAACTCTGAGTTTGTAGGAAGCCTTACCAATGATGTAGTGACTGGATAAAAATCTACAATAATAATTGGAAGTGCCAAAGTGGTGCACAGGAAATATACTCCTTGTAAAGACCTAAATGTTTCTATGTGATATCCCAACAAGGGTTATATTATTCCTTAGACTTGGCAATAAAAGACCTGCGAGACCTGAGGTGGGAAGTAGTAGATTGCAAACAATACATTGAGGAAAAACAATGGGATAAATTTCACCTCAATGGTATTCACCAAATTTTCAAATCAATAGGGAATCCATCAGTAGTGTATGACATCATGCACTTCACAATAGAATGGAGTGATCAAACACATAAATAGGAAAATTATTGAAATGGCTAAGTGTATAATGCATATTCAAAATGTACCAATACTAGGTAGAAGTAGTACAAACTACTATACACATTCTCAATTGATTTCCTAATGAGTGTTTGCAAAATACCACTCCTAAAGAGTTTGGATAGGTCTTAAGCCTACCATTGATTATTTTTGTATTTTTGGGTCTATTTCTTTTGCTCTAGTTAAACATAACACTGAAGATAAACTAGATGTAAAAAGTTATAATTTCAACTTTGTTGTCTGTAGTGAAAAATCAAAAGCATATTTCTTAATTGATGTAACTATTGATAAATTAGTTGTTAGTGGAAATGTAATTTTTCATTAAAGAAAATACATCTTACTTTGTAGATGATGATTCATGAAAGAGTTTGTAAGTACAAAAGATGATTGATCAAGTAGCCAACATTTAGAGTCTAGTGATGAAAATGATGAGGATAAACCACAACTCCCTTTGGATACAATAAGTTCTCTTCTAAGTCAATCTTTTGACTATCCATGAGAAATGCCCTGAACTTGTCTAAAATGGTTTGATAAAATCATCAAGGATGTTAAAGAAGATGGAAAAAATGCTCAAATAAGACAAGTTGCAAAAGGAAATATCCAAAGTTGTTGAGATGCAAATTTTTCCTGAATCCTGAAATTCAAACCAACCCAATTTAAACAAGCCTTTGGGTAAACCAAAATGGGAAGCTGCTATGAAAGTACAACTTGATGCCTTTATAGAGAACAACACATGGAAGCTTTGTGAATTACCTCATGCAAAGAAGCCTACTAGCGAAAAATGAGTGCACACTGTGAAATATAAATCAAATAGGCCCATTAATAAGTTCAAAGCTCCACTTGTTGCATCAACATAATAATGGAAAAGGATTTTTGATTTATTTTTAGTTCTATTAAAGAAAAGCATATGTATTACTACTATGTAGGTTTATAAACCTTCAAGAATATTTCAAGCCTGATCTCAAAAGAACCTATTAAAGTATACATAGAGTATAATGTCACATGAGTAGACATGAGAATAATCTTTATGGACTATTACACATCCCTTCCCCTTGCAAAAGTGGATGTTTTCTACTACCTATTTCAAGGAAAAGACAAAATCTCAATTCAAATTTAGTACTAAACCTATTGGTTTATCAATGCCTTGTATTGGAAATTATTAGACAATATGTTAAAGATACCATTCTTGATTCTTTCACTAGGGAAGTGATTAAAATAGATTAGGTATATGACTCAACTCTTACTGGACAAAAGACTTGTCTGCACGTCCACTGCATTGCATTTTTAGCCTTTTACTTTTGTTACTCTTCAATAATTGTATGGAATTTTTTATTTTTAAGAAATTGTTCAAATTTTAGTGTAGGGTTAGGGAGTATTTTAAAGAGAATGGATGTCAGGGAATTTAGATTAATGGGCACTAATTGATAAATTATACACTTTAGTAGAAACATAAGCTGCATATTGTAGTTTGCTATATAAATTTGGTAGAAAAATCTTAGGAACTTGTTCAACCATTTTTAGGATTCAAGTAACATTGGAAAGAGATGTGAGGCAATAGAACTTGAACTAATGCCCATTAAAATTAAATATGCATAACCATTGAGTAACAATGACAAATATGCTTCATAGTTTTGATTAATTGATCAAACTTATGTGATTATATAGAACCCTAGAAAGGGTGAGAGAATTAATGTGATGATTATAACAATATTTGGGTGTTCAAGTTGGTTTATGAAAAGCTATGAAACTATTTCAATAGTAATATGTAGAGCAAGATGGAGATGAATTATTCAGAGAATACTTTCACAACAAACTTCTTGCAAGTATCCTATGACTCAAACAGATAGGAGACTGGTACAATAAAATCCATAATTTAAATTAAACACTTTGGCTAAATCTATGATTCACATTAGACATAGATCTATCTATTTGAAATGCCCACAAAAAACAATAGTAAGAGATGAATCAAAGAAATGATCAAATTAATCTAAATCATTTTTCTTCTAATTGGAGAGAATGAAAACCCACAAACATAGGGAAAATGAAAAAAGATTCTCCAATGAATAAAATGATGTTGAAGATACCAGAAGGGATATTGTTCACCCTAAACTACCAGTGTCAAGGCCAGAAGAATGAGCTCATAGCTATGGATAATGAAGGTAGTTGAAAGCCATAGAATTTTTCAGAGAAACATTATTTAGTTTTTATTGCATCATACAAGCTTGATTCCTTCTACCTCAACAATAAGAAAATGTGTTTTGAAAGTGGATCCTCATGACATTGAATAGGCACTCACATATATTCATTCTCAAAGTAGCTTCCAACAAATCATCACTATGCATAATATGTAAGCATAACATATAAAGAGGTAATAATTTATTTTGATGGCATATCAAATGATTTGTTTGTAATTTGCAAAAGGATCTCCAGATCTAAAATCTTCTCCATTTTTTTCCTGATGCACATCTATAATTGTTAGTACGAGGGATATGCCATTTTTGAAATGTCCATCTTGTCTCTACTATTTTTTTTTTTGCACAAATTGAAATGAGAATTCCCATGCTGAAATGTGACCTATTTGATCCATCAAAAATTTGGAAAGCCATAGGATTGGAATGACACAAATGAATTGAAAATTTTCTGCCACAACACCCAATGCGTGAAAGGTTTAGAACCCATATAGAGTTAGCCTATTTGGATGGTAATACAAATGATATAAAAAGAGGGAAGAATATTCTTTCTTGACCAAGAAAGGATGGAAGGAAGGCCTCCTGCATCTATACAGAGTTGTGTTGCCTACCTGCCAAGCTCTCAAATTTCTATCACAAGATCTATGCAGAGTAGATCAAAACCTCTATCCCAGTGCACCAGCACAAGAATTGTTGAAATGTGGTGAAGAAAGGAATGAATAAAATATACCTATCTCAGGTGTGCGAATGAATGTTTCCTGCACTCATGAATCTTGCTTGTGCTCATACCTTACTATTACTTGCGAATGAATGAATTTTTTTTACCCATGAATGAAACTTTTTCTTTTCTTGTTATAACATTGAGTTGGTCAAAGTTCAACTTGGGAAATTTTTTTTGACCAACATGGGAATGAAAATAAAAAATAAGGAGGATTCATAGCTTTGGTCAAAAAAATTTGGTAGAAAAATAGGTGCAAATGTATTAGTGCTAGTTGAAAATGATGTTGATTGCTTCCAAAATCTTCCTATTTGATGTATTAGAACTTAGGATGACATGCAAAATTTATTTAAGGCACTCTATAAGAGCACAAAAGATGAGCATACCTTGTTGTCTCAGCTCACTCAAATCAAGAAAGAATCAAGTATTCCCATGAGAGATTTCATTGCAAGGTTCAACAAATTGGTTAACAAAATTCCCACTATAACTAGACCAATTGTGGATAATTAGAAGATGTTTTTCATCAATTCTATGCCTCTTGATATTAGTTTTCAAATTAGAAGAATACACATGGAAAATCTCCTAGCTACTTAGACTTTGGCCATAGAACTAGAAGACGATTTGATAGAAGCCAAGAAATGGAAGAGAGACATTTAGGATGGAGCTTTCGCAAGCTCTATTACTAGTGCCACTAAAAAAATGTATGAAATTCTTTAAAAAATTTCAAATGAGATGATTTCCATAAAAAAGAAAATGGGTAAGCTAGCTCCTTCATTTCAACAACCTTATCAAGACATATCAAGAAAGCAACATGAAGGAAAGACATTACAATTACCACATTCTCAATAAAGGCTTTCCATTGAAGTAGCTCATAAGAAGTAGAGAATCTAGACATTCCACTTAAGATTAGATCATGATGGAGATTCTTTCCCTAAAATGAGTAGATACAAGCAAATGAATGTAAGCAATGAGCTAAAAGTGGAATATCTGGAAAGTGAAGATGATTCTACTCTTGGCAACTCTGAAACATTTTATTTGGAGTATTAATTAGATCCAAATAGAGGAGGTGATTGTTTCACCAATTTGGATGGAGTACAAATGACTGTAACCACAAGAAACTAGAAGGAAAAAGCTCTGGTAAGCTCAATTCCCATCCAAAACATTTCTCCTTCTACTTCATCAACCATGTCTAGTGCTTCTACCCCCTCTATGTCAAACAAAGGGCTATCAAGGTTAGAGCCAAGTGGTAAATCTAATTCTTCAATTGATATTATTTACTATTATAAAGATGCTAGTATTAAGGTCACTTCTCTAGAAGACCTGAAGTCTAATCCCACTAAATTGCAAAAGCTAGTTGACTTTTATAGAGGGGATATTAGTAGAAACTCTCACTTGAATAGAAATGCTTCTAGTGGTAATGAGCCTAGCACTAATGTTTACCCCATATTAATGAATAAAAAATCCTACTTGTGCTATTTAATGTAGAAGAATCTTTAGTTCTAGCTACCTCCCCTAGCCAGAAACTTGATCCTTTCTATGTGTCTTTATATGTTAATGGTCACAAGGTATGTAATTACATAATTTCCTTGGGTGCATCAAACAAAGTCATGCTTTCTACTATTTCTCATGCCTTAGACTTAATGCTAACCAATACTTTTGGGCTTTATTATTCTATGGATGCAAAATAAGTTCCCCTAATAGGACAAGTAAAAGATGCCCATGTAGCGTTAGCTGCACATCTAGCAAAACGAATAAAATGGACTATCCTTGTGGCTGACATCTCTACTAGTTATGGCACTTTGTTAAGTAGGATATTTTAAAAGGAGATGGGAGGTGAAATAAAATTATATTAGTCCTATACTATTATTCCCATTTCCAACAAAAAGATCAAGCTTAAACTTGAGAGGAAAAACCCAAATTTACTGTGATATAATCTAATGATCCCAAGGCTCAAATCTTGTATTAAGAAATAGAATATTGGAATTATATGATGTTCACCAATTTAAATACTCTTAAAGAAGACTTAGACCCTCCTAATGACCAAGGAATTTAGACCTTGGAATTTGATGGCAACTATGCAACTACCATATTAGGAGTAGGTGTGGTGCTCATTTCCCCTAAGGGAGAATCGACACAACTAGCATTCAAGATTAAGTTAAAAAATATAAAAAACACTATAGAATACGAGGCTTTTCTCTTAGGAATTATTGTAGTAAATAAAAGGAAAGTGAAAATTCTAAAAGCTCAAGGTGATGCAGAATTGAAAGTGAAGCAAGTCCAAGGTCAGTACAATGTGATAAACCCAAGTCTGTGGAATTATAAGAATAGAGTCTAGGATGAGATAGAGAATTTTGATGCCTTTTCCATAAAAGCTATTCAAAGGGAACAAAATGTAAAAGCTAATATGTTAGCTACCTCTTCATCCCTTCTCTTACCTCATTCAAAATTCAACGATAAGGAATACAAGGTTGAAGTCCTCTTCAAGCCTAATCTACCTAATAATGCTAAATCATGGCAAGTCTTTAATGATCATAGGAAAATCTAGTGCTTTCTAGAAGGAACTAAACCCTTCACTTACCTATACTTTGAAGGGAGTGTTACCCCTACCAAGAGTTTTCTCCAAACAACAAGAAAGACTTGGAGCTAGGTGCTGAGCAACTAAAAGGTAAAAAAATGCCTAGGAACTTTAGATGATTATGAGGGAATCAATGTAGGTGCTAAAATTAAGCCTAAAATGATCAATATTGGTAGTTTTTGTTCAACCAAAGAGATGATAAGAGCTAAAGCACTACTTTTTGAATATCAAGATGTTTTTGCATGGGATTATGGAGACCTAAACACCTTCAGGAATGGTGAATTTAAGCATAAATTCCCCTTAAGCTAGATGTAGTTCCTATTAGGAAAAATAATTGCAACTACAACCTAATGATTTTAGATGCCATCTTTAGAGAAATTCTTAAAATATTGGAAGCTAAGATTATCTATCCCACACATCATTCAACATGGATAGCTAATGTTGTCCCTATCAAGAAGAAATGTGGGGAAATAAGAATCTGTGTTGATTTTAGAAATCTTAGTCAAGCATCTCTCAAAGACAACTATGCTCTCCCCAACATGGATTATTTGTTGCAAATAGTGGTAGGTTTTTAAATTATGTCTATGTTAGATAGGTTCTCTCACTTCAATTAGATTGAAGTACACCTAGATGATCAATTTAAAACAATGTTCACCACTCGTTGCATAACTTTCACTTACAATAGAATGCCCTTTGGGCTTATCAATACTAGAGCCACTCTTCAAAGAGGCATTAATTAATCCTTTTTATATTTAAAGGAAAAAATCATTATTGTCTACTTAGATGACTTGAAAAATTTCTCTAAAAAATAGAAGATCATTTGAGATATTTGGAGAAAGTGTTGACAACATGTAGGGAATATGGAATCTCCATCAATTCTAAGAAGTTTGTCTTCTGTTAATAGAGGGCAAGTTGCTAGGTCACATAGTGTCTTAGGAAGGGATCAAAATTGACCCTAAATGCATCAAATATATACAAAAAATTGACTTACTAGCAAGCAAAACCAGAGTTAAATCATTCTTCAATTAGGTAAATTTCTTAAGGTGTTTTGTTCCTAATTTCTTTGAAATTACAAAGTGCATAATTTACATGATGAAGGGTAGTCAAAATTTTAAGTGGAATAACTCTAGAAGAAAGGATTTTGTTGAGATCAAAACTTCTATAGCTCATGCCTCTATCCTAGTCCATATAGATTACACCAAAGAGTTTATGTTATATCTCTATGCATCAACCCATACATTGTCTGCCATACTCATGCAAGAAAACTAGGAAGGCATCTAAGTAGCTATTACTTTTATGAGCAACCCTTTCAAGGAGCATGAACTGAGGTACTCCCAAATGGAAAAAAAAATGCTTATGCTATGGTTAGAGCCCTTAAGTACTTCAAATTATATGTCCTACATTCATAATAAATTATTTATGTTCCTGATTTAGTAGTCAAAAGTATCTTAACTCAACAAGAAATAGGATGCAATTCAAGAGGATCTTAGATAGCCAAAGTCCAAGAGTATGACATTGGGATGAAACTTAATAATCTAGTCCATGGAAATGGTTTGTGAAACAATATTACAAAAAACTAAGAGGTGAGTGAAGAACAAGTCTCAAGAGCCCTAATGGTAAGCCTCAAATTACCTTGGTTTTCAAATATTGCTTATTTCCTTACTTATGGAGAATGCCCCAATGGACTAACCTATAATAAAAGAAGAGATATTAGGATTAAGTCTACTAAATATGTCATTTATGATGATCTGCTATATTAAAGGTCAATTTATGGCACATTCCTGAGATGTGTGGATAAGCCTCAGCAAGAAGGGTTTCTCAAAGCATTCCATGATGAAGCTTGTGGTGGGAATTACTTTTCTATAGTCACATCATATAAAATCTTGAGGCAATGTTATTATTGGCTAGGTATGTTTAATGATGCCTATAGATGGGTAATCTAATGTGAAAAATGCAAATTGTTTTCTAGTAAACCTCAGTTGGATGCCTTGCCTCTAAGACCAATAGTCATAGATGGCCCCTTTTAGCAATGGGGAATTGATTTTGTTGGCCCAATTACCCCGCCTCATCTGAAGGACATTTATACATCATCAATGCTACATATTACTTTACTAAGTGGGTGGAAGTAAAGTTTACTAAGAGAACTACCTCCCAAGTTGTATGTATTCAATAGGGAAAATATCCTTGTAAGATTTGGTGTCCCACTGAAGTTGGTCATGTATAATGCTACACAGTTGTCTTTAGTTGAAATTTTTGAGTTATGCTTTGATAATGGCATCCACCTTAGTCACTCTTTAGATTATCTCCCTCAGGGAAATGGTCAAGCAAAATCAATCAAAAAAAAATTGGTCAATATCATGAGAAATCTTGTCTCTAATAACCAAAAGAATTGGAAAAAGAAGCTATATGAAGCTCTTTGGGAAGATAGAGTAACACATAAGAAAGATATTGATATCTCCCAATTTGAGCTAGTATATGGAGTTGAGACCAATATTCCTCTCCCCTTGGACTTATTAGTTTGCAAGTTACAACAAATAATTTAAGATCACATATTTTAGACTACTCTGGAGAAGAGAATAATGTACCTAACTAAACTAGAAGAGGAGCATGAAAAGCTAGTTGACCACATCACAAAACATCAGAAGCATGTGAAGATATTCTTTGATAAAAGAGCTAGGCCAAGAAGGTTAATGGAAAATCATCTAGTCCTACTATGGGGTAAAAGACATGAAACCAAAGGTATGGATCACAAATTTGACTCCCTTTGGAAAGGTCCTTTCAAAATTGTGGAAGCAAATCAAAAAAACTCCTTCATACTAGCCTATCCCACCAGTAAGTTTCTACCATTTTCTTGTAATGGCTAGGACCTAAAGTTATATCAACTTGGCAATTAAAAGTAGGTAACCCCTGTAGTTAGTGTTAGCTTAGGTAGTTTTCCTTAGTGCTCTAGTTTAGTTTTATGCTTTCCTCATGTTGTTTTCTTTGTGTTGAGTATTTTTATTTGTATTCCCCCACTTAGGTTTGTTATTTTGGTTTTGGAAAACCAGAGATGCTAGGTCTCTTCTTAGACATGTCCATGTCTAAGTCCCCATTTAGAGCCAACTATTGCCAAATTTTATTCCCTCCCTTTTAAGCCTCTAGCTTGGTCAGATTTCACTACATATATGTTTGAATCCTAGTCTAGGTATCCCCTAGGTGGATTCCTTCTTATTAAGCATCCGCAAGGCTTGCCTTTTGGGTCTTACTGGGTTTTCCATGCTCCACTTCCATCGAAACCTCTATGCTAGATTCTTTGTTTTTCCTTACATCAAGGTCTTAGGTGATCTAGGTTTGGATGGGTTTCTATCTGAGCATCTTCTTAATGAGAAGGAAGCCTATTTTTAATCTACAATTAACTCATAATGCTAGCTTGGTGTTACTTTCATATTCCAACCCATGTTGTCCAATTTCCATTGTTTGTAGAGTGTGTTAGTTAAGATCTCAAATAAAAAAAGTATATCCACATCTCCAAGTGATTTTAAAGATTGATTCATGATGGGAAGATCAGATGCATAAGGATCCATAGCCATGGAATTCCCATAATACCAATATAAAGTCAAAGTGTCTATTTTTGTAGAGGAACAAAGTTCCATTAATTTGAGGGCTTTCCCCTTAGAAGAAAATGTCTTCAAGTTAATTTCCAAAGCAATGTTAGGAAAAGAAGAGAAAAACTTCTAATTTTTCAAGTCCCTAAAAAACATATGCTTGGATGATAATTTCCATCTAAGAGAGATTACAAAGCCTTTATTTGAAATGTAGAAATACTAAATCTGGATGTAAAAACAATCTTTCGAAAGAACACAAAGTGGTTTATGATGGAGTAGCTTGTGAAGTATAAACCTAAACTAAAGAAGATAATAGTCCAAGCTCTCAAGGAGGAAAGTTCATTTCGTGACTTCTCCAAGGAATGAGCTAAAATAAAAAGGAAAATCTTTGTGCTAAAAAGAAAGTGATAGGCTACCCTAGGTGCTAATGGAGTGTAGCTCATTATGTAATCCTAAATTGAAATAAAAGGAAATCTTATAGAAATATAAGCGAAATATTCCTTCCCCACACATAAAGAATTGTGGTACTACCGTTGTTATGGTTTGTGAAGTTAAAAGGGTAGCTTTTGTTAGAGGAAAAATCAATCAATTCAAAAAGTGAATAATCTCACTTCTATAGGAGATTTAAGTAAATTTTATGTTCATCAAGTTTATGAATCATGACATGGGTAGGGGTAAAATATTTTAAAGAGTCATTACTCCATCTAATTTATTGCAAATCCAACCATTACAACCATTAGGTATGAGTTATTTTATTCATGTGGCACCAACATTTGAATTTATGAGTCTATATGATTAGATTTTTTCCAAACAAAGTTCTTCATGTTGTAATGGCTATTTTATCAAAGAAAATTTTCTGCTCTAAGTATAAGATAATGGAAATCAAAGTAGCTAGGTATGATTGCTTGATTGTATTAGAGAGTGGATTGAAGAACTTTTCTGACACTTCCTTCAAATTTCATGACCTAGGTGATCTAAACAAAACACCCAATACCCAACCCATCCATCTAATTACTAAAAAATTGAAAAAAGTGGATTAGTTGAGGTTGTCGAGTTCCCCATGGATATGCAAGTAGAAAAATTGATAAAGGAATGTATCAAAAGGTACAGTCTAGAGACAGAGTAGATATTGTTGCCTTATCAGTCAATTTTTCTTTTTGTGAACAAGGAACTAATGCATTCTACTTTTGGGATCCCAATGAGGGAAGAGTATTGTGCCATCAATTTTTCTACCTCTGCATCAATGCTCAATGAGAATAAAAATTTGAGGAGAGAAGACATGTAGAGGACATGGTTTCAAACTCCTCGTAGCAAAAATATCAAGATGCAAAGGACTCTATTTCGAACCAATCTAAAGAGGGAAATCATGGATGTCTTGGCACTATTTCTAATATCAAAAGGATAGGAGGTGATTCTAGATTTCATTGAGCATCAATTCTACTTGGTCTAGGAAATTAGTGCTAAAGGATTATAGATTGCATAGGATTAGATTATATGTGAAGAGCTCACCTCCTAGATAAATTTGGTAAAGGAATTCAAGAAGTTATTTATGTCTTCATATTTGATATACACCTTAGCCACATATTATCTCTAGCTTGGTCTTGCCAGTATTGAAGATTATGATGAGAACACCAAAGTGTATGAATTCTACCCTCATCTCCAATTGCAGAGGAGTTTGGAGGAATATTTCATAGTAAATGATGCCTTCACAATGAGGCTATGCTAGGAATTGCAAGGGTGCCTTGAGTAGAGATTTTTGGTAGAATCCATATGAGTGGTTAGCAAGTTTAGGTGTTGTTTCATCCAATTTCCATCTTTCTCCTACCTAAGGATTGATACATTTGATGGATCCCCCAAGAGGCTCCCCAGATATCCTAAAGATAACATAGTTCTTATTGAACTATGTAGGAAAATACTAGAAATAAACACCTTATGCTCCAATGTGAAGAAGATAGCTGGGATTCATTTTCTAGTAGTAGTAGGACCTTACTCTTGTGCCTCTAGATTTGATGCCCATAATTTAATTAAAGCCTTTGAGAGAATAATTAAATTGATTGACTAGGAAGTAATATGACCTCAATATGACCTAGTTAACTTTGTAAAAGATCATCTAAATCTAGGATACACTCATAGGCATGTTCTAGATAGTGAAGACTATTGGGCCAGGTGTTATGATGAATACAAAACTAGAGAAAGGTACTGGTCTAGATTGACAACAGATGAAATTAAGTTGTATAATGGCACTCTTGATGTTAGTGATCTTATAGATGATGGCTCCTATATGCATCCCTCAACCCATGAGAAAATTAAGAATACTCTCATAGTGTCAACTCCACCTAAAGACCCTATTATTGACAAAATGGAAGAATCAATGCATAATATCATCAAGTGGACCAAAGCCAGGAAGAAGAGAAGTGGAACTACAAGTTCTACTAGTGGAGTAGCTTTTGGGATAACCCAATCTACTACTGCTACATTCACAATTGTTGGTACATCAACATCAACTCAACTAACATAGTTTATTGGTGGAGGAGGAGACCAACCTATTGATAAGAATGTTTAAATTACTCCAACCTATAAAGGATGATCTCTTCTATACATGGGAAAGGTTAGAGATGAAGAGAAAGATAAAGACAAAAAGAAGGTGAAAGAGAAACAAAAAAGGCATCCTCCCCTATGCCAGTCATCAACCTTGATGGTGACAATAATCCTTTGCATGGACAAGAAAAGGAGGCATCTTAGAAAGGTGATACTCTATCCCTCTCTTCTACTAAAGCAACTATTTTCCTTTTCCCAATCAAAGCAAGGTGACACCTCTAGTAGCGAGGAAATTATTTGATCCTATAGCTTTGTAGTTAGCAGTCAATGTCATTTCAACTAAATCTTGGTTGGAAGAGACTACTGATCAGAAAAAGAGAAGATGTGAGAAAAGTGCTCCATCTAAGGACCTTATTGTGAAAATAACTTCATCTTAGCCAAAATGAAAGAAGGCAAAGAAGTAGAAAACTATAGCTATATTGGCCATAGATTCTTCTACTAGTGACATGCTAGTTGATATTGTAGAACCTTAGAAGGAAGGAAAATTTCATGTAATAAAATCTAATTATTTTCAAATTACACTGGTAGACATAAGTATTCTAGTGCACAATTCCATGGTCAACATATGGAAATCAAAAAATGTGAAGATTGAAGACATACTGGAAGAGTTAAGGTTAGAAAAAGAGGCACTAAAAGCCTCAAATAAAGAATTGTTGGATTACATCATAGATACACTTGGAAGTACCTCTACAAGCACATTTGACCCAAGTACAGAGGAGAATAGTAATTTTCTACTTAAGTTACAACAAGAGAGACAATTTGGTCAAATTGGCCATGCTAGATTGATGAAATTAAGACCCAAGATCACCCTCTTATTGAGAATATTTTATTAGACACTGAAAAATTAAGAGAAGTAGTGTCAAGCTACTAGCTTCAATGCACAAAGCATCAAACAACCTAACATAGCAATTGAATTTGTTGCAAGAGGTGATTGACATGAAAACTAATGTTTCTATGACCCATGGGATACTCAAAATAGGCCAAGAACCATTTATTTGTTGAAAGAAATCATTAGAATTCAAAATTGAGAGTTCATTCAAGTCTAAGCATGAGTTGAAGGATGTATATGATTTAGTAAAGAAAGTAATGGACAAGATATTGAAATATTTAAAGATTTTTCACACTAAATCATATGTTACTAGTAATGGCCATTTGGGAGACATCAAAAAAATGAAGAATATGTTCTTGGCATTGGTTGAAGATGCTAATAATCCATCAAATTTATAGGTGGCAAATATTTTAGAACTCTAAGTAGTGGTTTGTGTTTTGAAGTGTGCAAAAGACAAGCTCCAATCAAGTATTTCTAGAGTTGAAGAATTGATAGAAATGCATGATTATTGGATGATTTGAGATGACAAAACTATCATTCTAAGTGTCCATGAGCTGAATAGTGTAACTAATGTAATGAAGGCATAGAGAGAAAATATTGTAGCTCAAAATAAAAAATGTGTTAGAATTCTTTAGAATAACTTAGAGGGGGGGGTGGGGGTGGGGGTGAATCAGTTATTCAAGGTCCAAATGCCCTATTAATAAATTTTTACTACTTTTAATAAATCCATACACTTTTCATCCATCCAAACTTAAATCAATCATATAAGCAAGTTACAATAAATCAATATGCAAAGATAAAACATCCATGATCAACACATGACACAATGATTTACGTGGAAACCCAATTTTGGAAAAACCACCAGTAACATGCTACTTGATTCTTACTCTTCTGAAGTGATGCCCTATTAAAATCCTACCCTGTTAAAGGCTTACAACACACTGTTAAATGTGACCCTGTTAGAGGATTTCACCAGACTGTTAGGAATGGGCCTGGTTAAAGGTCTTTAGAGCATTCACTTGGAATGTCACCCTGTTAAAGGATTTATCTTATGGCTATTAAACCAACCTAAGTCCATAGGATTTAAACTTACTGTTACAATTGCTAGAAAGTAATGATAATGGTCTTTTGATCTGATATAACTTACAACATACTTTGCAGATTTCAGATCACACTTTCAGTTCAATCTTTATGCTTGGATTCAATCACTCCATCTTTGACTGCTTGTCTTCCTCTCAAGCTTCATCTCCTTGAGTCTTATTACTCATTTTGCCAATGCAATCATCCTTGTGGTCATCTATCCAAATAGAGTTCTTGTGCTTTCTTCTCCTTACAACCTTCTTCAGTACTTCATGCTTTTATGCTTGACCACCTCTCTCTCCCTCTTTCTTTCATTAACTTATGTCTTCTTAAATAGAAATTTGATTTGCCTTTGGTGCTCGATTCTCCCTCTCCAATTTTAGGGTTTCAAAATGGATTAGGTAGGATACAATGTATCTACCCCATATCTTGTTCTCTTCTAGAAACTTTGCTAGTTGTATCCTTAAAAATGTTCTACATGGGGTTCTGCGCCACCAGCTCATCATTCTTATCTTCCTTTTAATTTAAAAATTTCTAGATAACAACCTTGTTGACTTAGATCTGGTGAATCTTCAATTTCAAAAATAATGTAGCAACTTGACATTATTGAGTTACTAGTGCTCGGCACCTCTGTGTTACTTGGCACCTATACCTGCTCAGCACTTGGTTCTTCTTGGCACTTGATAAACTCTGTGTCACTCGACATCTGAACTTGCTCGACATCTAAAGTTTACTTGGCATCTGAAGTTTACTCAGCATCTAAAATTTACTCAGCATTAATTAGGAATTTTCTTGACTCTTACTAGCTTTCTTAGCTCCTTCTCTCTAATGAACTTAGTTGAGTTTTACAAAAGACTTAGCTAAAACCTTAAATCTTTGATATGTTTCAGTGTGCTGATTCTTTGTATCTTATAGTATGTCATCAAATACACTTTTTCATCAATGGCTTAGCTGATCCTTGTACTTCATTACAACATCATAACTTCAACCTTTCTCTAGGTGTTCTAGTTACATCTTATTGATTGCCTCCTCCTTGACAATCAACTAATTGATAGTATTTGGATCACTAAAGAAATTGTCATTCCTGCAAGTAGCAAGTTTGATATCAATGAAAAAATAATGATTGAGGACATTCTTTACCAGTTCCATATATTCTTATGATCATTTCAATCATTTCCAACAATCTCCCTCTTTGGCATTGATGGCAAGCCAAACTGATCAATTAATCAACTTAGTTACCACCAAGATTGTATACGTTGTCTTGTTGTATTTTTACTACTGATCTCATATATCTCCCTCTTTCATATATATCTCCCTCTTTCTTTGTATTGATTAGATTTTTGCATATTTCTCCCTCTTTGACATAAATGCCAAAGATGTAGCATCTTTATTATGCAAAATATAAGCTTTGGCTTCTTGTTGATTTTCTCCCTCTGTCACCATGCTTGTGACTAATTTGGAGTTTTTGCTCCTACTCTCATCCTTTGCATCAAACTGTTAATATTTCAATGATTTATTCTTGTTGATGCAGGGCAGCTTCCTTGTTGCCTTAAACTGCTTGAGTTAGGGGTATGACCCCCAACTTTCCTCTAAGATATTCATAGGCATCCTTGGGCAATGGTTTGGTGAAGATATCTGCAGTTTGTTCCTTTGTGTGAATGTATTCCAACTTTACTTGTTTGTCTTCTACCAATTCTCTGACATAATGATACTTGATTGCAATATGCTTGGTTTTTGCATGCATCACTGGATTTTTGGATATGTTTATAGCACTTGTATTATCACAATATAATATCACAAGTTTTGTTACTTCTTCTTTCATTCCATTCAATAGATGTGTGAGCCATACAATGTTTGTGCAATTGACTGCAGCTGCCACATATTCTGACTCTGCAGTGGACTGAGATGTACATGTTTGTTTCTTTCTAGTCCAGGTGACCAGCCTTTTGCCTAGAAATAATGCACCTCCACTTGTACTTTTTTTATCATCAATGTTTCCTCCCCATTCTACATCTGTATATGCATTGAGCTCAAATTTTCCATTCTTTTTGTAGTATAGACCAAAGTCATCAATTCCTTTAAGATATCTCATTATTCTTTTTACTGCTATGAGATGATTTTCTTTAGGATTAGCAGAGAACCTAGCCACTATTCCAACTGCTAATGCTATGTCTGGTCTACTATGTACAACATATTGTAGTTTTCCAATCATGGATTTGTACATTGTTTGATTGACTTCAACTGACTCATCATTTTTGGACAGCTTATTTCCTATTGCCATTGGTGTGCTGACTAGTTTGGATTCCTCCAATCCAAATGTTTTAAGAATTTCTTTGATGTATTTTGATTGTGTAACAAATATTCCATGTTTGAGTTGGTGTACTTGCAACCCAACAAAAAAATTGATTTCTCCAAACATAGACATCTCAAATTCATCTTTCATTTTGTCAGCAAAGCCTTTGCAAAGTACTTCCTTACCACCAAACACTATGTCATCCACAAAGATTTCAGATACAATAATGTCTTTACCTTCTTCTACTTTGATGTACATGTTGCTGTTATCATCAGTTCTTTCAAATCTAATTTGCACTAGATACTTGTGAAGTCTCTCATACCATGCTCTAGGTGTTTGTTTCAAACCATAGAGTTCTTTATGTAGCTTACACACCATATCCCTATTGTTTTCATCAACAAATCCTTCTGGTTGTTCAATGTAGACTTCTTCTTCTAGTATACCATTTAAGAAGGCAGATTTTACATCCATCTGATAGACTTTAAAATCTTTGTAGGCAGCATATGCAAGTAAAGTTCTTACTCTTTCCATTCTAGCAATAGGAGCAAATGTTTCCCCATAGTCTATTCCTTCGTCTTGAGCATAACCCTTGCATACTAGTCTAGCTTTGTTTCTGGTAATCTCACCATTCTTATCTAGTTTGTTTTTGAATACCCATTTGGTTCCAATCACATTCTTGTCAGTTGGTCTAGGAACCAAACTTCAGGTTTTGTTTTTTCTTATTTGATCAATTTCTTCTTCCATAGCTTTATACCAGTCATCATCTTGTAATGCACCATATACTGTCTTGGGTTCAGATTTTCTAATCAAACATGATTCATGTCTTAGTCTATTCCTTGTCATTGGTCTTACATCTTTATGACCAATTATCTATTCAGCAGGGTGATGTCTTTTTACATATTTGGATAACCTTAGCTCCGTCCTTGTTTCCATGTTTGATCTTTCAGATTCAGGATCACTATGCACTTCATTTTCAGGTTGTTCTTCATCATGTGTACTATTTTCAGAATTAGATTGTGTATTTTCTTCATTCTGCAACTTGGCTTCCGAATGCAACTCGACATTCACTGGTTGAGACTCGGCTGAGATTGAAATTTGTTGTTGAGTTTCAATTTGGTTGACATCATTCTTATCATCAGTCATTCCTTCATAAGAATACACAAAGGTTCTATACTCTTCCATTTTCTTTGGTACTTCAGCTTGGACTTCTGTGTGCTCATCAAAATTTACATTTGCACTTTCCACAATTTTATTAGTGTTAATATTCAAACACTTGTATGCCTTACTTCTAGTGGAATAACCAAAAAATATGCCTTCATCACTTTTTGCATCAAATTTTCCATTTCTAGCATCTTTAAGGATAAAGTATTTACAACCAAAAACTTTGAAATGTTTTACATTGGGTGAGTAACCATACCATAATTCAAAAGGTGTTGTATTTGTACCTTTCTTGACTTGTACTTGGTTTAGTGTATGAAAAGCTACACTTACTACTTCTCTCCAAAATTTTAGAGCAACAGTCTTTTCTATCATTAATGTTCTAGCACAGTCAATCACAGATCTATTTCTTCTCTCAGCAATTCCATTCTGTGGAGGAGTTCTAGGAGCTAACATTTGTCTTTTGATTCTTTTATCATTACAGAATATCTCGAATTGATTTGATGTAAATTCACCACCTCTATCTAATCTTAGGCATTTCAAGCTTTTTCCAATTTCCTTTTCAACTCTAGCCACATACCACTTAAACATTTGAAAATCATCAGATTTTTGTTTTAAGAACATAACAGTCATCAACAAATAGCATTATGTATTTATCTCCTCTATAGCTTTGTATTGCCATTGGACCACATCAGTCAGTGTGAACTAACTCAAGTATCTCTTTAGATGTATAGTTTTTTCTTTTGAAACTTGACTTTGTCATCTTTCCTGGCTGACATTGTTTGCATATGATATTATCAGGCTTCTTCAATTTTGGTAAACCTTTGACTTTCTTCATTTTACCGATGTTGACTAGATTGTCAAAGTTGACATGACATAATCTTCTATGCCATAACCATTCATCATCAAATTTTGCAAATAAACAAGAAACATCATCCGTATTAAGGTAAAACAAATTAATTTTTGTTTGATCTCCTTTTCCTATCAATTTTCCATCAGTATCATAGATTTTTGTAGTTTTGTTTCCAAATTCCACTTTGCAACCTATATTGCCTAACTGTGAGACACTCAGTAAATTGTAGTTTAATCCTTCAACATAGTATGCATTGTCACATGAAATTTGTTTTGTGAGCTTAATGGAACCTTTTCCTTTGATTTGACATGGAGCATCATTACCAAATCTAACACTATTTCCATCATACTGAGTAAAGTTAACAAACTTACTTTTGTCTTCTGTCATGTGATGTGAGCATCCACTATCTATGATCCATCTGTCATTCTTGTTTATACATGTTACTAGTGTTGTGGGCTCTTCTTCATCATATTGGTCCTTCATGGCTACATAAACAACTTCATCATCATTGTCATCAGAATTTTCTTCAACAATATAACACTTCTTACCTTTTTCTTCGTAATCTCTCTTGTCATCATCTCTTCTATTCTTGTATTTGTTGCCTTCCTTGGAATCCTTTTTCTATGGAAACCTTGCAGCAATATGACCTACTTCATTGCAATTGAAACAAATGATAAGAATCTTACCTTTGAATTTTCCTTTGCCCCTGTGAAATATTCTAGCGAGCAATGCTTCCAATTATTCCACATATTCCTCATTAGTGCTACTGTCACTGGATACATACTTCATTTTTCTTCCTTTCTTTGATTTCACCTGTTCAGCATCTTTTAGTGATAACTTGGCCTTAAAAGCAGATTCAACATTTTTAGGTCTGTAGTTGTCAAAGTTAGATAACTCAAATGTAGTGAGTCTACCTATTATACCTTCAAAACTTAGATTATTTCCTGGTATACATATTAGCTCTTGTATTGCTGATACTCTAATAACATAGATAGGGAGCAAGGTTCTTAAGAACTTACTATTAACAGTATCTTCATCCAGTTGACCACTCAAGCATCTTATTGCACTTACCACTTCCTTTATTCTTGTACCATACTAAGCAGCATTCTCATTTTCTTCCATTTTCATGTCATCAAACTTTCCTCTGAGACTTTCTCTTTTTTCTCTTTGTACATTCTGATCTCCTCCATAGATGTTTGATAGGGCTTTCCACATTTTGAATGCAGTGTCACATCCTTTGATATCATCAAATTCAGCATAGCTAAGTGCAAAGGCAATTTTCAGCATTGTCTGATTGTGTTCTTGCTTGTTTTTCATATCTTCTGCAATAGGAGCACCTGTTGGATCTACATGTTCAGTGACAATTGAATTTTGGGCATAATCTCCTATGGATCCAAGATGTAGATTCATCAAAATTTTCCATACAACAAAGTTGTCTTTGTTGAGCTTGGGAACTTCTCTCTTTGGCATTTTGATCTTTTCTACTTGTAGTCCCTTTAAACTGAATCAACAATTAGGCTCTGATACCAATTGTTAGAATTCTTTAGAATAACTCAGAGAGGGGGGGGGGGGGGGGGGGGGGGGGGTTGAATTGGTTATTCAAGGTTCAAATGCCCTATTAATACCTTTTTACTACTTTTAATGAATCCATACACTTTTCATCCATCCAAACTTAAATCAATCATATAAGCAAGTTACAGTAAATCAATATGCAAAGATAAAACATCCATGATCAACACATGACACAATGATTTACGTGGAAACCCAATTTGAGAAAAACCACCAGTAACATGCTACTTGATTCTCACTCTTCTGAAGTGATGCCCTATTAAAAGCCTGCCCTGTTAAAGGCTTACAACACACTGTTAAATGTGACCCTGTTAGAGGATTTCACCAAACTGTTAGGAATGGGCCTGGTTAAAGGTCTTTAGAACATTCACTTGGAATGTCACCCTGTTAAAGGATTTATCTTATGGCTATTAAACCAACGTAAGTCCATAGTATTTAAACTTACTGTTACAATTGCTAGAAAGTAACGATAATGGTCTTTTGATCTAATATAACTTACAACATACTTTGCAAATTTTAGATCACACTTTCAGTTCAATCTTTATGCTTGGCTTCAATCACTCTAGCTCTGACTGCTTGTCCTCCTCTCAAGCTTCGTCTCCTTGAGTCTTATTACTCATTCTTCCAATGCAAACATCCTTGTGGTCGTTTATCCAAATAGAGTTCCGGTGCTTTCTTCTCCTTAGCACCTTCTTCAATACTTCATGCTTTTATGCTTGACCACCTCTCTCTCCCTCTTTCTTTCATTAACTTATGTCTTCTTAAATAGAAATTTGATTTTCCTTTTCGCTCAATTCTCCCTCTCCAATTTTAGGGTTTCAAAATGGATTAGGTAGGATACAATGTATCTACCCCATATCTTTTTCTCTTCTAGAAACTTTGCCATTTGTATCCTTAAAAATGTTCTACATGGTGTTCTGTGCCACCAGCTCATCATTCTTACCTTCCTTTTAGTTCACAAATTTCTAGATAACAACCTTGTCGGCTTAGATCTGGCAAATCTTTGATTTCGAAAATAATGCAGCAACTCAGCATTATTGAGTTACTGGTGCTCGAAACCTCTGTGTTACTCGGCACCTATACTTGCTTGACACTTGATAAACTCTATGTCACTCGACATCTGAACTTGCTTGGCATCTGAAGTTTACTCGGCATTTGAATTTTACTTAGCATTTGAAGTTTACTCGACATTAACTAGGAATTTTCTCGGCTCTTACTAGCTTGCTCGGCTCCTTTTCTCTAATGAACTTAGTTGAGTTTTACAAAAGACTTAGCTAAAACCTTAAATCTTTGATATGTTTCAGTGTGCCCATTCTTTGTATCTTATAGTATATCATCAAATACACTTTTTCATCAATGGCTTAGCTGATCCTTGTACTTCATTACAACATCATAACTTCAACCTTTCTCTAGGTGTTCTAGTTACATCTTATTGATAGCCTCCTCCTTGGCAATCAACTAATTGATAGTATTTGGATCACTAAAGCAATTGTCATTCCTGCAAGTAGCAAGTTTGACATCAATGACAAAAAAATGATTGAGGACATTCTTTACCAGTTCCATATATTCTTATGATCATTTCAATCATTTCCAACAAAATGATGCTCTGATAGATGACATGTGTCACACACACTCTCTCTGATATTGTAGCCATGTTTGGCATTCTCCTAAAGGCTAAAATTTTGTAACACCATCCACTCAATCTTATTTTTAGAGTGATTCGAAGGTGCTCGGTTGGGTAATCATGACATGTACCTAGAAAGGGCCTATAAATGTAACTTTTTGAGAAGTAAATAAGATCAACAAAAGATTGATTTGGGAAAACCCTTGTAGGTGGGACTATTATGTGAGACTTTATTCTCATATTTTGGATTCTGTCAGTCATGTTAGTTTAGTTTTAGTTCTTGTATGATGCCTAGGAATGAAATGTTTTGTTAATGAAAGCTATGAAATTGCTAATAAACTGGGTTTTGTTTCTTTTTTTTTAGTGGTTATAAGCTTTATTTCCTTGATTCATAGTGTTATCTCATTTTATTTGTTCTAGGAAAATTTGTGCATGCAACATTTTCATTGTTGTATGAGAAGTTCTATATTTGGTTAATGTAAGCTACTAAGTAGGAAGGAAATGGTGGTTGTGAAACCTCAATAACTTGGGTAATTTGGGAATTTCTTAATTGATCATCCTTTCTCTTCTTATGTAGTATGCATTCATAATTAGTCATGCAATTATTACATCTATCATTCAATTAGTTGGATAAATTTCATTTAGGAGATATAAGATCCTAAGTTGACTCATGTGCATTCATAGTTGTGGAGCTTTGTGAGTCAACATGTTGAAACTACCTAGGTTGTTTAATGTTTTTAGGTAATCTGGTCATACGTCTTCTTCTCTTTGGTCAAGAGAATACTCCTTAATCTTGCTAATGTACTAAAAACAACATTCATTGCAAATATTTTCATATAAGGGAGCTATACCTTTTCAATTTAGGTGTTCTTGATAGAACACCTACATTGACCCTTTTTTTTGCTAACAACTTTGTCTTTCATCACATTGGGCACATTAAGATTCAAGGCACAAACCAAATCAAGGAAGATAAATTGTTAACCAACACATATCTTCTATCAAAGTGTTATGGTGTTAATTTCTTTATTTATCTATGTTAATGCATAGAATTAGATAATCTAAAGAAGTAAAGCCGAAGTAACCCTAGTGAGAAAAAGTTTTATTGGTTCTTGATTCACCCCCACTCTCAGTACTTTCTTGTTATTAAATTTCCAACACTATACCCCATTATTTTACAATTAAAAAAGGACTTCAAAAATTTTGAAATTATAAATTGATAGTGAAAAGAATTTGAAAAAATTATAAGCATAAACTTCATCCAATTTCACACATGTCATCAATTTACACCATCTTCAAATTTTAAACAAAAATTCTACTTTTATGTAGTTAAAGTTGAATAGTTTGTGCTTTATCATCCTTTACCTTTACAAAAGGGTGACATAGGTTTTCATATTTCCTAAAGAGAGATAAAAGGTCTCAAAATGAAGCAATTCTATTTTAAGACGATGCATTAACAAAAGTCACAAGATAAAAAATTGCATGAAACATAGAGATACCATCTAAGACTTGATAGAGAATGGAAAACTAAAAATGGATGGACACATAATAAACAATAATCACAAATAATTCTAACAACCATTTCCTAATTATGAACAAGGCGTATCCTCAAATAATAAAGAAAATAAGATAAGCTATACTTACATGGATAATGACAGTGTCAGTCACATGTTGAAAGCAAGTGATGAAACTGTTAACATGATTACTCTCAAGGGAGAAAAAAAGAAAACAAAAGTGAAAACATCTAATATGGTCACTAGAATTCAAGTGAAGCTTACACTCAAAGGAGATTCTATATCTAAACAAGTATCAATAATACCTGATAGAAGAAAACAACCGATCCTAAATAGTTGACTTCACCTATGATAAACAATTAAAGTTTGGTAGATCAATTGCAACAAACACCTACTAAAATCTCTAGTTTGGAGTTTCTAAATATCTATTCAACTCATCAGGAGATTTTGGATCAGGCCCTATTATCAACCAATGTTCCAAAAGATTTAGAGGTGGGTAAATCATAGATTATGGTGGCACATTTAAATTCTCCATACTATCTCTATTTTTTAGAAAAGGATGATACATATTTGAATCACCCATATAACCAATATAATACCCATCCATTTCCATCACTATAAAGTCTATTGATAAACCATAGCAAAACCCTTTTGTAAACATTCTAATTAATTAGTTATAATTGACAATGCAATACTTTGATAAATACACTATTAAATTTTATAATACTAGTGGATAATGGTGATCACTTACTTATGATAGCGATATTGTATGCTTTCAATTAAATGTTACATGTATTTCCATGTTCATGTCACACTATGTACTTACGTTCATGATTATAATTATATTCATGATAATTTATTTTATATGTTAGGACGTGATCTTTATGTTCATATTTACTAGTTATACTTACCCCACACTTGCATGTGCATGACAGTCCTATCTATTTTATATTTATATTTGACATTCTTGGTATGGTTGAGGTAGGTAGTCCTAATCACCTACAAGTCAAGATCTACATTATATACCACTCCTCACCATTTCCTACTTAGTTATATATATTAGTACATTCTTTTCTTTTATATAGGTTTGCGGGTACTAAGAATTGAGTTCCCTAAATTTCTAGGATAAGTGTGCCTTATCAAAACTTCCCAACGATAAGAGAGGAGAGATAATAATTTAAGTCTAAATCCCAACCTAACTTGAATATTGTCATGAGGAGGGAAAATATCTGATTGACTACCCGTCAAAATTTGTTGAGGTGATGTGAACTCATGAACTTATACTTTGTATATATTTTGTATTTTGTATTTTACTAGTTTTCTTGTTAATTGTGTGTTGTGTGATTTGTTATGGATATAGCATTAGATTAGATGATAAATTAAATAAGATTAATTATATAATATAAATTATTATACTTTATGAGTTGTTAGAATATTAATTGTGTACATATTTAATTAATGAGAATTAACTAAATATTTTAAATTATTTAAAAGACTTGAATAAAAGTCTAGTTATAAGAATAAATAATTTAATTAAAATTAAATGTGCAAATAAAGAAGACTGATATGATTAATAAAAGTTACACAAAGAGGGTGCTAAAGATAATAATATTAATAAATAGTAAATCATGTAAAGAGAATATATTTGGGAATTTCAAATCTAAATAGCAAAGTTAATTAGATTAACTAAAAGAACAATATTAAATAAATTAATAAAATTAAATTGGTATTTATGAGGAGAAAATTAATAAATTAAAACATTTCTTATTTAATTTTAAGTTGAGTTGCTCTTTTAGGTTTGCATGTTAGAAACCCTAGAAGACTAGATTTTCTTTATTATTGTTATTTTGGTCTTCTTAGAATTTAGAGCAATCATCATTGAGAATTATAATTAATAGGTTTACATTGAGGTTTATAAAGATTCAACATTGAAGTTAAAGAGTAAATTAAAAGCTTAGGAGTGTTTTGGATTGCATGTTTTGAACTTATGTTATCTTGAAAATAAGCTAGTAGATTTGAGGCAAAATTCAAGAATAATACAAAACTTTCTTTTGAAAATATTGTTTCTTCATGTCTATTAGGTTTTACTTGAGTATGAATAATTTTGCTATGAAATTTAAAAGATAAATTAGTTACGGGGTTATATTATTTTGAGAAATGGAAGAATAAATTTTAATGTGTTCTTTTGTAGAAATTCCATTGAAAACTTAAACCTAAAAACTCCTGTACTAAAATTAGCAAAAATTATGTTGTATTAAACCTATCAAAACCCTAGGTTCTTCCTGAAAAAGCTTATAGGTAAATTAATTAGAAAATATGAATATTCATTTAATTTGAGTTTTTTTTTTTGATGAATAGTTCTTTTCTATTAATTTGGGGTTTGATTAAATATCTTTCTAAATAATTTATAAGATGGAATCAAAGTAAAATTTAAAGACCAATTAGACATTATTAGGCAAGTTAGAAGTTGAATTAAATATCTGAAAAAGAATAAAATTGAGAATATATATGTATGTAAAAAAATATTTATGCATGTAAAATGAATATATGCATGCTAAAAAATATTAATCTTACATATTTTAAAAGTACATAAGCATGTGAAAATAATATATACATGTTTATTTTTTATTTTTAAAAGTATAGATTAATTTTTAAAAATTAAGAAAAAATTATTTAATTTTTAATCTTTAAAATTATAAAAGAATTATTATTATTTATTTAAAAAATTTAAATAAATAAATATTACTTCTTTTTTATAAATGGATTTTAATATTAATGTTTCTATTTATTCAAGGAATTCAATTAAACTGTTGATAAAATATATAATTTTATCATATGTTTACTAATACAAGTACAATTTTAAATTAATAAATATGTAATAATGATTTAGTTATATTTTAAGACGAGTTATAATGGAGTTCACTATGTATACATTTAGTTGTGATTATTTATGTTATCACTAGAACTATAAGTAATTTAATTATAATTATAATTCTAATTTGAGCTATCTATAATTGTACTATAATTTAAAGGAAAATTAATTATTAATATTAGATTTAGATGGAAGTTAAAGTAACACTCTAAAAAATGATATTAATATTTAATTTGATGATTCCTATTATTAATCAAGTCAATTATGATTTAAAATCATTTAAATTAATAACATGATAATATGATATCCATAATTGATAAAATATTTATATAGTTAATATTTAATTAGAAAATAATTTCTTCACTTAAGCATTAAATTATCTAATAAATTGTAAGAAATAATATTACTATTGTTTTGATTAATCCTATGGTATCCTTGTAAGATTTTATAAATGTTATGTATTTGGGAAGCTATTAAATTTATTGATCACATGGTGATTTAATGAACATGAAAAATGTATTTATACTTATATACCAAAGATATTTATACATATCATTGAATATAAAACCTTATAGTTATGTTATTATGTGGAGCCTAATCAAAATCTGAGGTTAATTTTCTCCTACTTCATTCGACGTGGTTTTCCCTAGATTTGTCTAGAGGGATTTGAGGGAAGCACCCCCAAGATGGGGTCAAGGGGTAACACCCCTTATAGGGTCCTAGGTTAGAGCCTTAGGCATGCTCTCTGCCTTGATACAAGATAGGGTCAAGGGGCAACACTCCCATTAGGATTTTTCGGGGCAGCAACTCAAAAAGCTCAAAATGACTTTATTATTGTAAAAGGAGTAGGTCGCTATTTTTTTTTGAAAAAATATTCTAGTCTTAATTTTGTAAGCAAAAAAAATCTTGCATAAAATGACTTAGGATTAGGGATTTCATAATATATGATGATTTAGTAGCTTCTTGTGGCGGTATTGAGTTGGAAGGGATAGTAGATTATAATTAGGTTGAAATCATGAGATAATAATAATATTACACTAATTGTTGGTGGATGTAGCCTGCAGATTGGGTGAACCATGTTAAATCTTTGTGTCTTGTATTCTCTTCTATGTGCTTTATTATTTTTGAATATTGGTTATATTTGCATGTAATTGTTATTTCTATCTCATTATTTCTAAAAAGTGGTATTAGAGTGAGTTTTTTCAAATTATCCTATGTGGGAAGGTCTCCTAGTTGAGTGGGAGCAATGACAAATGAGTGTAAGCTAAAGGTTAACAAGTTTAATATGAAAAAATTTTAATTATGAAAAATATAAATGGGAGACTATCTTTATCAAAAGGATTTATGGCAGCCACTACAAGGAAAAGCCAAGAAATAGGAAAGTATGATAGATGAGAAATGGGATATTCTGGATAGAAAGGTACTTGGAAGTATTCATTTATGCCTAGCATAATTGGTGGCATTTAATATTACAAAAGAAAAAATATTAACGAAAGAGTTAATGCAAACCATAGAAAAGTTGTATGAAAAACCTTTCGCTTCAAAAAAAGGTATTTCTCATGAAACATTTATTTAATATGAAGATGGGTCTATTGTTAATCATTTAAATGAGTTTAATATGGTTACTAGTTAGTTATTTTTTATAGATTTCAATTTTGATGAATAACTTAGGTCCCCTCTTGATTCTAAGGTCTTTTCCTCAAAGATGGAATAACTTGGTATTGACTATGAGTAATACTATTTCTAGTTCTAATAACTAAAAAATTGATGATATAGTTGGTGTTATTATGAGTGAGAAAATTTGTAGGAAAATCTTAGGTGCATCTACATCAAGAAGAGAATTGAATAGATTTAGCAAAGGCAAAAAAAATGAGAGGGGAAACAATTCTAGAAATGGTGGAAAATCAAGAGGAAATTCTAAGGAAAATAGGTCTCAATCTAGAGGACCAATAGATTGCTAGTACTATGGGAAACAAAGGAATAGGAAGAAATATTGCTAGACTTGAAAGAAAAATGAAAGAGAAAAACAAGAAGGAAACAAGAGGACAAACATGGTAATAATAAATCCAAAGAGGATGCCTTGCTTCTTTCCTTAGAAAATGTTGATGATTCATGAGATTTAGATTCATTTCATGCTGCTCCCCATAGATGTTATTTTCTTGATTATGTCCAAGGGGATTTTGAGATTTTTTTATTTAGGAGTTAATAAACCCTATTAGATGGTTGGAAAGGGGAAAATTAAGATTAATTTGTAGAATAAGTTTCATTGGCTACTACTAGAGATAACACATGTTCTAAGGTTGAGTAGAAATCTAATTTCACTAGGGAAACAAGGTGATGAGAGTTACACAATTACTTTTAGTAATAAAAATTAGAAGGGTTCAAAAGGTTCCTTAGTAGTAGAAAAAGGTATGAAATTAGGCACCTTATATCTTTGTACAAGTCATATTTTTCCTTCTACTTTAATTGTTTTAGAGAAAAATGAATTTTTAGGAATAATTACTACAATTGAGCAAAAAGAACAAACAATTGTTGTAGATTCTAAAACAACACTATGGAACAATAGAACTGAACACATGAGTGAGAAAGATATGAAACTAATTAATTCAAATAAAGTTTTACTAGGTTTGAAATATGTCAATATGGATTTCTATGAAAGTTTTATGTATGGAAAACAAAAGAGAGTTAGTTTTGTCAAGAGTGAGAAGGAGAAAAGAGAAAGGAGAAATCAAAGCTTGTGTATACATATATATGGGGACCAACTCATGTTTGTTACCTTGGTGGCTCTCCTTATTATGTTACATTCATTGATGGTGCAAATTGAAAATTAAGGATTTATTTTCTAAGACATAAATTAGTAAAAGCACAAACCTATGTCACCCTTTTGTAAAGGAAAATGCCAACATAAGTATAACTGCCCACCTTTACTGACATAAAACTAGTATTTTTTATTTAGAATTTGAAAATAAAGTAAACTAATGAAATGTGTAGAAATGGATGAAGTTTAGGATTAAAATTTTTAATAATTATTTGGAATAAAAATTGATATATTTTCTTAATTTTTATAGATAATTTTTTAGTTGCTGAAAAATGCTGAAAATTAAGGGTCTAGTTCCCGTTGACATTCAATCAAGTTTTTTATTGGTAACAACACTTATTCAAATTTTGTATGGCTATCAAGCTCATTGAACAGTCTATAATATTTTCCATGTAATTTAGTAGCCACCAAGCATTATAGTTCCTACTAAGCATTTTAGTGGTTACCAATGGAATTCAGTTAGTATGAAGAGCAATAGTTCAAACCGAGTAGAATTAGGCAGTGTGAAGTCTAATAGTTCAACCCAAGTAGTTCAGTGGTTACCAAGATTTGCAATTTCTATTAAGCTAGTAGTTCATGTAAAGTGAAGTTGGTGTTAATCGAGTTGTATGGAGATTAGTGTTTATCGAGTGTAGTCATGGTAAATGAGTAATTAAATTACTACCAAGTTATACAATATTTACCAAGTCACCAGTGTAGACTGAGTTGGAGACTACTTTGAGATGATTAGTATGTACTGAGCTTCTACTTCTATCGAGTGCATGATGATGTTGAGTAATGATAGTGGATGCCATGTATCAAAAATTCACCAAGTTAGTCTTTAGAACTTGAGTGTCTACATATGGGTTGACTTTGTAATATTGGTGTTAACTTGTATATTGGACAACTTTATATATGTAATGTATTGTATCATATCCAAGGTAGTATGGAAGAGTAAGTAATGTGAAATAGAAGCGTGCAAATGTGAATAAAAAAAAAATAAAGTGTATTGTAAGGCCATATCAGTAAAGGAGTAGTAGAGTCATATCTATCACAGAGAGGTAATTAGTACTTCAAAGAATCTCCATCAAAAAATTAGTTGTAAGTCATAGATCTATTGTTTCATCTTAATAGGTAAACCAGTCTAAATCCTTTAAAAAGGGAGACCTAATAGTCTTTTCTCAAATCTCTTTACTAAGTGCATACATAATTATGTGTTTGTAAAACCTCTAATAAGGTGGACCTAGCAGTCCTAATTGCTCCTAACTAGGTAGATCATTAGAAGTGATCATTGTAAACCTTAACAGGCCAACTTTATGCTATAGTATTGAAGTTTTGTAGGTATCATCCCCACCCTAGTTTTACTTTCTATTTAGAAGGTTTCTGGGTCACCAAATTATTATGTTCATATGTTATGAATGTTTTATGTTTTTAGTTTCTCATGCATGCAATTAGATCTGATATGATGAATTAAATGGTCATTAGATTATTGCAATTAAGATCTAAATTTGGAAAAGTTTTTGAGGTTACTGATTCACCCCTTCCCTCTCAGTAACCTAGCTAGTCTTGAATATTTCCAACAATTGATATCAGAGCTTTGTAGTTCTTAGGATAAAGTTTGATAGCTTGAGTAAAAATCAAGGACAATGGAGATATTTGAATTTGATAAGGCAATTAACAATGAAAAGCTAGATCTAGAGATGGCCATTTCACAACTCAAGAAAGCTAAGGAGCAACATTCCCAATCCCTGAAAAGAAGGAAGGAACTTGCAAATCAAATGAATGATCATCAATACATTGAGGAAAGAATTGAAGAATTTTTCCATTCAAGCAATTTAGATGAAGCAAATGATGCAATCAAAGAACTCTTAGAGAAGAATGGTTCCCTACAAGAAGAAGTAAGAAAGCTCAAAAGAGAACAAGAAATCTAGTCAGTAAGGCTATGTGAAATGTTGGAACAAAGGAACAAGATGAAAGAAGAAATGGATGGAAGAAACAATGAGATCCAGAACCACACCCTTCAACATGCAGATCTTATGGATCAAATCTCCAATGCAAATGAGGAAATCATGGGCCAAAGATAGATCAATGAAAGATTAAGAAATGATCTAAATTTGGAAAGACAAATCAATGAAAGAATAAGAAGTGAATTGAGATCTGAAAAGAAAATCAATGAAAGATTGAAAATTACCCAAACACTAAAAAGAAAATCAATGAAAGAATGATGAAATCCCAAGCTGACATGAATCAATTGAATTAGCTAAATGAGTAGAATCTCTATAGACAAAAAGGTAAATAAGAAATTGGATACAAAGAAGAATGTGAATCCTCCAAACAAGGTGCTCAAAGGAATCAAAGACCTACTTGCAATCACTATGGTAAGATAGGTCATACATCAAATAGATGTTGGAGTAATGGTAAAGCAAAATTTAATGGTAAATGTTACAATTGCAGTCAGCATGGTCACAAGGCTAATGAATGCAAAGAGAAACCAAAATTTGAAGGCAAGTGTCATAAATGCAAGAAACAAGGTCACAAGGCATCAGATTGTAGAACTAAGTTATTCAATCTAGCTAAGCAAATTGTGAAAGAAATATTTAGTTGGGACCACAACACTTGGTGTAGATGTCATTACTATGGAGAATATGGACACATTGGCATGAACTATGTCAAACATCACACAAGGAAGAGAGATACCACCATAAGATGCTTTACTTGTACCAAACTTGGTCATCTAGCCAATAATTGCATGAATATAGGTAGAGTTTAAGATGAAAAGAAAGAAAAATAGATAAGATAAAAAAGAAAATGAGGTAGCAATGGATTCCTAAATCTACTAAGGAAGCCAGTCCAAGTAATGATGGTCATTCAAGAAGTGGGTGACTCCACCATTTCCAACTAAGTTCTTAAGGAAGAACTTGAACTATATTATAATGATCACATACAAATAGTTCCAATAGAAAGGAAGCAAAGATCCAAATTAGTATTCATGATACAAAAGGATCATCAAGGAAGATCAGTAATAGTTATCACTGAGTTACCTTCCATATCGAGTAAGGTTAGGTCATAGACTCTACCGAGCAAGGTTGGGAGTAACAAGTCACACATGTTTGATTATTGAGTTATGAAGCTTTCACTGACTAATCAATTGAATAGTGGATGACAACATGTTGTACATAATGATGTCATCACAACTATCTTTGTATCAAACATTAATGGAAAAGTTTTAACAAAAATGAGGAAATCAAATTTATTTTCACCAAGAATTCTATGTGTTATTGCAATCAAGAGAATTAAAGAGTGATCAAGTGACCTCGCGCATAATTTACAGTAAAGTTTTTCCAAGTTTTTCATAACCTACCAAGAAGCCATGGTAGCATCAAGTAGTAGTAGTATAACAAGGAAAGGGTCAGAGATGGTCGTTCAAGGAGTAGAATGGAAAGCACTAGATTTCAAACTTGTGCCAGTAATTGTTGAAACCCTCGATCCAAACATAGTGCAATCAAAAATCCCTCCTAAGGTACTACTCATTACCGACATCCAAACTCATTTTAAGTGTACAATTCAAGAAATTGGAACCCTAGAGATGGATGATGCCTTAGGTGGATTATGTGTTAATGGTGTTCTTAAACTCAAACATAAGCATTTGGAAGATAAGGGTTTAACCTACATTCCCCATCCACCCTGTAGTTTCCAAATCAAATGGATTAGATTCATCCTAAGTTGAGTTTGCAACAGTCAGTTATGGCTTGAGAAACCAATTTTGATCACTAAGAAGATGATTCATCACATCACCAACCTTCCCATGCTCTCCAAGGTGAAAACCACTAAAACCCTAGGTTGGGTGGAGTTAGAAAAGAATACCCTAGTTGAGTGGGATTATAGAGGCATGAAGATCAACAATGTAATTGATGAAAAACTTAAATTTGGTATACATGTGATAGCTCACAAGATATACAGTTCTAGCCATGTCAATAGTGTGTCATGTGAAGTAGTAGACCTAGCATAGAAGGTTGTGAAAACAATCTATCATATGATCTTGTAGATTTGTTGTTAAAGTAGTTTAACAAAAATATGGAAAGTATAAGGACTTCCAAGAATAACCCTTGTAAATTTGGTTCTCTATTAACTTGTTTACTTTTCTCTGTTCAAAAGTTTTCCCCTTCAAAAGGAATGGTAGTATGGAGAAAGGATGTGCTAGCTTTATATCAGATTAATGAGTATATTGCAAAAATGGGTGAGAATTTTGTTAGTATAATGGATAATTATTTTGATTTATTCAAGGAGAAAATGAATAAAAAATTTATGATTCCTAAGAAATTGGTGGAAGATTGCAAAGATGATGTTTTCTTTATGGTAGACTATGACAAACTCTACATTCAGGCAATAAAATAGAGTTGTATGGGTAAAATCTCTTCCCTATGAGGTAAACATAGATGAAGCAAAAGACATTATTGAAGCCTTGATAAATAAACTTATTGATCCAAAGGCACCACACTTTGGAACATATGATGAGGCCAACGCAAGAATAGAGCTTGAAATCAAGCTTCCATAGGTTGTTAACAAAGGTATGAGGAGGATAGCTAAATTGAAAACAAGAACACCTCTTATGTTGACTAAGGCAAAAGGAGAAGATGTTGAGGAAGTAGAGGATGAAGATGAGTTAGAAGAGGAAGAAGAGCCAGTAAAGAAGAAAGGCAAGGTGATCATCACCAAGCCACCCAAGCCATCCACTATAGTGTTCACAAGGAGATTAAGGAAGAAAGGTAGTGAAGTTATATTTAGCAAACCTCATCCCACCTTCCAAGAAAAATTGAAGCAATTGGAAGAAGGTGCTACCTAAACCAACTTAAAATCATTGAAGTATGAAACCAAGATAGAGGGTAAAAATAAATAGGTTGAAGAGTTGGTGTTAGCCAAGATGGGAAAATGGAAGTACTCGCTAGACCAGATAGCCTCCCAAATCTCTAATGAATTATTAGAGAAAATAAAGTGAAGATGGGACTTTGCAATGCAAACAGAAAAAGATATCTATGCACAAATCTTGAGGCAATTGTTAGCAAGCATAACAGATGCTAAGGTGAAATAGTTCATAAAGAAAAATGAAGATAAGATGACTCTCAAATTTAATACTTGTTTAATTTTGATAAATGATATAAAGCATATGGTTAAGAATTCCATGAGTATGTGGGAGAATGTTTATCACTTGCATAAATAAAGTGACTTCCCTGTAGAGGTTAAGGATGATGAAAGTGATGATGAGGAAGAAATACTATAAACTCACACATTTTGACAATGAAGAAGTTGAAGAAGACAAAGAGGAAGAAGCCATTGAGGAAGACAAAGAAGATGAGGAGGAGACTGATCCTATGAAGATAAAAACAACAATCATTGCCTCACTTCCTCACTCTCCAAGAAAACTAGCAGCTACATCAAGCTCAAAGACAACTTCTATAAGTTTGATTATGACCACAACAGATACATCAAATGTTAATCACTCTTCACTCCCTCACAACTCAACACATCACTAATAGAAGTATCTACCACTTCATCTACCAAGCTATAGCATCCCTCTACTTCAGCTCTCGAGTCAACATCATTAGGCATGAGTACAGTAAGTACTACAATTTTGGATTCTATAGTTTTGTCTTCTACAGTTTTAGATACTTCTCTAAATACTTCAATTTTGGATTTAGTATATATACTAGTCAGCATTCCATCTGTTGGTACTATATCAATTTTAATTACTAGTACTACTATCTCTACTATTATTTCCATTTCAAATTCAAAGGCATTAAGTACAAGGACAATTGAACCTAAGGCTCAACTGAGTACAAGAATTTTGAGTAGAGATAAGGAGATAGAGGAGGATATAGACCTAGATGAGGAGATTGAGATTTCCAAATGGGATTTTGATAATATCACTACAGATCAAATGCATATAGCTGGTCAACTCCTCCAAAAGAAGGCCAAGTAGAAGAAATTGAGAGGATAGAGATAGAGAATATAAAATTATAGAAGATGCCAAGAATATTTTGACTGAGGCAATAGATGTTGAAATTGATACTTCTCAACACATTTTGTTCCAATTAGAAGAGGCAGTCTAGAAGTCTAATGAGGATTCCAATGTACAAAAAAAATTGATTGAAAAGGAAAAAGGAAATTTGATAATAAAGTGCTTGAGCACATTGCTCAACGAATAGCTATCCAACAAGTGGAGCTTTCATCAATTTTCACCAATCTTGAAACCTCTTGCACCAATGTAACATCACTTTTTGGGAAATTATGTGATGTAACCAAGTTTACAAAGGAAATAAAGAGAAAATTGACAAAGATTGATGAAGATCTGAAGGCTAGTGCACAATAGTTTCAACTTGACCCTAGTTCAAGCTCTGCACATCATATGAAGAATTAATTCTTAGTAGATATGGAAGCAGAGTTGTTAAGAGAAGAAGCAAGGATTTGATCTACACTGATAGATATTCAAAATATGGTCCTTCCAATCATGGATACAATATAGAAGCACATTGTTTACTCAAAAACATTGATCCATGAAAATAACTTCTCCATTGCAGATCACATGATAGAACTCTCTATAGAAGTACAAATTTCTCTACATACGTGCAAATTTTTGTAAGAGAATTGGGATAAGATTCTAGCACTTATACTTAAGGTACATTATGAGTTTATTTCTCATATTGGTGTCTCCATGTAAACAAGTTTTGAATAAATCTTAGGCATTATTGTCAAAAGGGAGAGAGACACTTAATATGTATATATATGAGGAAAGACATTTATTATGTATAGTGAGATACTTGTTATACTATTTATATTTTATGGGGGAGGATCATGTAAAGGGAGAAAAGTGTATATAGTAGAGAATTTGCAGATATAGTATACTGTATATACTTACAAAGAAAAATTAAAAAAAATCTAAAAAATAATATACCATACTGAGCCAGTACCACATTGTGATGTATATAAGTTTTGGTTGATAAGTATTTTTGTCACTAATGCCAAAGGGGGAGATTATTGACATTTGGTCATGTTTGTTATTAGTGACAAAACTTATTCAGATTTTGTATGGCTACTGAGCTCATTGAACAGTCTATAGTGTTTTCCATGTAATTTAGTAGCCACCAAGCATTATAGTTCCTACTGAGCATTTCAATGGTTACCAAGGGAATTCAGTCAGTGTGAAGAGCAACAGTTCGAACCAAGAAAAATCAGGTAGTATAAAGTCTAGTAGTTCAACTTAAGCAGTTCAATGGTTACCAAGCTTTATAGTTTCTACCAAGCTAATAGTTCATGTAAAGTGAAGTTAGTGTTAATTGAGCTATATGGAGATTAGTGTTTACCAAGTGCACTCATGGTAAATCGGTAATTTAGTTTCTACCAATTTAAATAGTATTTACCAAGTCACTAGTGTAGACTGAGTTCAAGACTACTCTAAGATGATTAGTATGGATTGAGCTTCTACTTCTACTGAGTACATGACAATGTCAAGTAATGACAGTGGACACCATGTATCAAAACTTCACCAAGTCAGTCTTTAGAACATAAATGTCTACATATGGGCCAACTCTGTAATATTGGTGTTATCTTGTATATTGGAAAACTTTGTACTTTTATAAATTCGATTGATATATATTTAATGCATTGTATCATATCCAAGACAGTATGGAAGAGTAAGTAATGTGAAATAGAAGCATGCAAATGTGAATCAACAGCAGACAAAGTGTATTGTAAGGCCATATTAGTGAAAGAGTAGTAGAGTCATATCTATCATAGAAAGGTGATCAGTACTTCAAAGAATCTCTATCAACAAATTAGTTGTAAGTCAGAGATCTATTGTTTCATCCTAATAGGTAAACTAGTCTAAATCCTTTAACAAGGTAGAATTAATAGACTTTTCTCAAATCTCTTTACTGAGTGAATACTTAATTGTGTGTTTGTAAAACCTCTAACAAGGTGGACCTAGTAGTCCTAATTGCTCCTAATAGGGAAGATCATTAGAAGTGATCATTGTAAGCCTTAAAAGGAAAACTTTATGCTGCAGTATTAAAGTTTTGTGGGTATCATCCCCACCCCAATTTTACTTTCTATTTGGAAGGTTTCTAGGTCACCAAATTATTGTGTTCATGTGTTATTAATGTTTTATGTTTTTAGTTTATCATGCATGTAGTTAGATCTGATATGATAAATTAAATGGTTATTGGATTATTGTAATTAAGATCTAAATTTTGTAATGTTTTTGAGGTTACTAATTCATCGCTCCCCTCTCAATAACCTAGCTAGTCTTGAATATTTCCAATAGTTCCCAACACAAAACTATATGAAAATAAACTTATTTAACTTTAATCTCAGACTATGTTATACATAAGATATATATCTATGTAATACCCCAAAATTGGCTCATTGCCATGATACCAATTTTGGTCTATTTTTGCTAAAGTCCTATTTCATTAGACACATTCTTGATCTAACTCGCTACTTGACTTAATTGTTAGATGCAGAAGACCCTAATCTGCATTCATCATATTTCTTACTTAATTCCTATAGTATGTACTCATATTAGTCGCATTAAACCTACTTGATTTAATTATAATTTAATTTAAAGTATTTATATTTTATTAAATTAAATTATCTCTCAAGGCTAATGTACTATGGGATTAAATTTATTTAATTTAATAAATATGCCTATCTTGATTAATTAAATGTAATTATTTAATTAAATGGGAAAGGTATTTCTAATTAATTAAAGAAAATTATTTAATTAAATGGAAAGCTATTCTTTAATTAATTAAACAAAGTTATTTAATTAAATGGGAGTAATTCCTAATTAATTAAATATAGTTATTTAATTAAATAAGAAAGTGTCTCTAATTAATTAAATGAAATTATTTAATTAAATAGAAACTATATTTATGAGAGCATATCTCATTTTATTAAATTAAATATCTCTCCAAAATCATTCTTCAGTTCAAAAAGAGAAATTCCTAGTTCACTATTGATCAAAAAGGAATTAAATCAGTTAACCCCTTATTCTACTCAAAAGAAATCAGTTAACTCCCTCTAATTTGGGAATCTTCCTTTATGACTGAACTTCATCTTCAATCCTGACCGTTGATTGAAATCAATCTCAACCGTCAGGGGTTTTCAAGAAAATCTATATAAGAGACCCTCCTCTCTTCATTTCAGGGAGAGGTTGAAGAGAATTTGCATCGAATTGCTGTCAAATTGCATTCTCATTTAATCTCATTGAATTCTCATATAGATTTAATATGCATATTCATCTAGCATAATCTCTTTTACATGTTTCTAGATTAAAATGCATTTCTTATTCTAGATTAAATTGCACAATCATATAGATTATTTGCATCTCATTCTCAAATCCTTCATTCGTAGAGGGTCTGGTTGCTTAAACACCTCAAATCTGAGGATATCTAATAAGCAAATCCCTCTAGATAGAAGGCAACAAGTCGCCTTGCAGGCTGATTCTCGGATGAACAATCCAATGTTCATTCTGGGATGAATCCACAAATAATGACTGTGTTGAAGTGTCTATGAGGTTCAGAGGCCCACATTTCACAAATACATTTCTGGCGCCCACCGTGGGGCCTGAACCAAGTTTCTAGCTCCATCTTCTTTTCTTGCATTTTATCTTTAGTCTATTTTTCTAACTTTTTTTTTTTTGCAGCAACTTAATGGTTCTAATCAAGTGTTTTTTTTAGCTTCTTATTTTAGCTTTTAAGACTAACCCTTGTGCAAGCTGAGTTACAGGCAAACAAATCTTGGGGTTCTTGAAAGATTTGATCATATCCTTCAAACGGTTCATTATTTCAATCTAAAATTTTTATTATATATTTGGCATGCAATCCTCAGTTCACAGTAAAAATTTTGGATTTATTTGATCAAAAATGAATTTTTAGTAATTTTTTAAATTTATTTTCATAAAAAAAAAATTTCGTAACCCAAATCATTTAATTTTAATTTGAAAATTATATCACAGATTTGGGAAGATTTCAGGAGATCATAGTAAAAATTTCAGGTTTTTTTTAGCAAAAAATGATTTCTTATAAATTTTTTTTATGTATTTTCATAAAAAAATTAATTCTTGACATAAATCAAAGAATTTCAATCCAAAAATTTTATTGAATGTTTGGGAGGCTTTTTTTAGACTACAGTAAAAATTTAAGATTTTTTGGATCATAATTCTATTTTTAATAATTTTTTTATGTGTTTTCATAAAAAAAATTATTAACTCATGATGCAAATCTTGGAATTTTAATCAATAATTTTTATTGCAGGTTTTTGGAAAACAGAAAGGAAGAAAGAAAGGCCATCCAAATATGACAAAAGAAAGCAAAAAAAAAAAAATTCATCTCGCTTTTGCTAGCTTCGAAAACAGCACAAGATTTGTTAAAAATCATGTAAAATCTACTAAGCGTGTTGCGAGGATCACCAGGTAACCTTCCTCAACTGATAACACTTCATTTGGATCTTAAAAAAACATCTCTTGTGTCAAGCTTGTGTGTGTTTCCTTCCATGTTTTCATTTTACAACACATACATAATTTGATACTAGGGTGTGATCTCCATTAGTATTCATTTAGCAGACTTAGGTAGGAGTGATAGATTTAGATAGCTATTTTGGGTTATTGGACTCACAAAATCCCCCGGCCCCTCGTTTCACCCTGTGGTTGCAAGATCAGCACCACATTAAAGGGGAGGGGTCTATAGGAAAGAAGCGTTAAGTGCTCCACAAGGAAACCCTTTTGTGCTTTCTAGAACTCACTAGTTTTTGAGTTGTGGACTTGTTTTGGCTTGTGTGAGGGGTTAAATGTTCCACATATTTGGACTCACCTTGCATTAGTTAAAGCGTTAAGTGTACCACCTTGTGCTCTTTGACTACTTTTGGATAGATTTGCTTTCGGGAATTAACATCTGTACACACATAGTAATTAGGCCCCATGAACACTATTTGTGGATCTTGAGAGAGTGGGTTCCTAGGGAAACTCCTCTCTATGACGGATTCCTTGTAGGTGGGGAGGATACTTCGAGCATCTCGCAGATAAATGAGTCTTCAACTTATTGATTGAGGCATCCTTTCCCTGGAGAGGTTGATAGATCACTAGAAGTTGACATCATAGATCTTTAAGAGATAATCTTAGTTTAGCGTGTCGGATTAATTTGCTTGCTTTGATTGGGTTGAAAGTGTAAAGGTGTCAAAATCTTGGATCTAGAAGCTAAGTCCCCTTGTGGTACACTATTGTGATTCGGTCACCTTTAGAGAGGGTTAATCGTAGCAGACAATCCATCCACAGGGCAAACTACGTGGACAGAACCTCGAGCGGTAATAGCCATTTTTGACGTGGTAGTGACAATCGCTATATAAATGTCCTTGTGGAAGAAATCTCTACGGGTGTGGTTCATTGTGGGTTGTCAAATCTCCCCAGCAACTCTTGAAGATTAAGTTCTCGGACTGTGTTGAAACCTCGGTGCACTGGGATTGGAGGTCACTCCAGTGAGTCATAAAAGTTGCAGAGTCAAAACATTAGTAAAAACCTTAGATAGGCCAAACTTTGCACTTTCTAGGAATGTGTGCAATGATTGCAAAACTCTTTGAAAACATACACAAATAGCTCTCCTAGGGATTAGCACAAACTAAGTCACTTGATTGTTCATGTGCAAGGTTGCTTTTGCCCTTGCTCATTGTTTTCAGCCGTGCTTGAAATCACTTGCTTACTATTCTATGTGCTTGTTTATCTGCCTAGTTACTGAAATGATCAAAATTTGTCAAAACATTCTACCTGTTAAACTAAAACTATCAAAACAATTTAAATTTTCACTACAGTCACATGATGATAAACTTTAGCGACTTGTTGTTCTGTTTTCTCGCCAAATTTGAGATCCTATCTCATTAGAAACTCTGCTAAAACACTGCCAAAAACTTGTTAAAATTGGTCATTTCCTGCACTTCTTCATGCGGCCTGTAAAGGTTTTTCGTGCGAAATCTTGTGTCAAGCATTACCAATTTGGGTCTGTTTTAGCTATCTATGGCTCGCACACTGTCTTTTTTTATGTCCTTTTATCGCTCTCTTTCTACAAATAGTCATAAAACAGTGACACTTTGCTTAGCTGAAGACTTGTGTCTTGTACTTTGATTGGTCTTGTCTCGTAAGTTACCTTTTGTCTTCATTTCTTAATGCTTGTCACACTTTGTGTCACATTTGTCATAATCTCTGGCTATTCTAGCCTTTAAATCGGACCATTTGTGCCTTAGTGTACATCATTCTTGCTATTATCTTGTCCTTTTTGAGACTCAGTCTTAGTATAGTCCTTGACCAGGTTCTAGCTTCTTGTCCTTGTCTATGATTGTCACAACCAGAAGAGGCAACATGTTTTATCCTCTTAGACTTAGATGTGGTTATGCCAAGGGTCGTAATTGTGGTAGAGGTCACTTACCTTTTGTTACACAATCGGTATCTAGTTCAGCTAGTGAGGCATCTTCACGATCCCCCTCACCTGCCAGGTCACCTCAAACTCAGCAAACATTTTCCATAAACCTACAACAAGTTAGGAATCCTTTGTACCAAGAGGATACTAAGATAGGGAGAGGTCCTGCATTACTATACACAATGTATGATCTTTTTTTCAGAGGACCTTTTGAAACACAACACACTAAAACTAAACATGTTCCTATAATGACTAATCATGAACCTGAACATAGTAGTCATAGTTGACATCAAGAACCACCTAGGAATGACAAAGAGAAAGAGAAAGACTATGACACTGATGAGGAATATGAAGAGGTGGAAATACTCCCTGAACACATAGCAAAATGTTGAAGAGACAAAAACTTCCAAAAGGTCATGGGAATCCTACTCAACGAAGAGAAAGAAAAATACTTTCTCAAACTTGCCCAAGAGGGAGCAAAGTTACCTACTCATTTCAATGTGGAAACCATTATCACACTTGAAGAAGAAACTGAGACTTCTAAAATCCAAAAACAACTAAAAATTATGCAAGACCAATTGGCTCAGATGATGCATGAGAAAGAGAAACCCACAAAGACATACACATTGGACACTCTTTGTCCATTTCCATTTGACAAAAGCATAAACATGCCACCTTTCCCACGAGCCATAGAATTACCCAAATATGACAAATACTTTGGTACTATTGATCCCTAAGATCACTTGCAAGAATTTGGTGCTTTGTCTATGGAGTTTCACAGGATCAAACCTACCTCATGCATTTATTCCCTAGAAGCCTAGGTGGTCAGGCTTTGGAGTGGTTCTCACATTTACCTCCTAGTATCAAGACGTTTGAAGAAATTGCCAATCTCTTTGTTCAGCAATATTCTCATAACATTCAACATCCTATCAATATTCGAGATCTATGCAACCTTAAATAGAAAGTTGGTGAGCCTTTTCTCACATTCCTCCAATGGTGGAGACAACTATACACTAAATATTCTTGCAAAATCCTAGAAATGGAGAAGCTTGACATTTTCACTGATAACCTCTTACCTGATTTTGGGTATAGAGTCCAACTACAAGGTCCACATACCTTTGAAGACATGATTACATAGGCTATCCATATCGAAGAATTTATGGTCAAGAAAGGTGAACTCACTCTTCAGAGAGACATAAAACAAGGTTCCACTTCCAACAGGGATAAAACCAAACATGTCAACAAGAATAGAGAAATTGTACATGATGGAGTTGTTGACAATGTAACACCCAAACTTGCTAAAGCAGCATTTAATCTCATAGATAGCGTCAAAGTGGCCAAAAATGTTGAGAAACCTCCCCCTGACAATAAGATGTCTGGGAACAAACCAAGAAACTCATGGGCAACATGCCCTAAGTGAGAATACACACCTTTGGGAGAACCCTTGGATGTGGTTTACAAAACATTGCTACAACTCAAGCTTATTTCAACAATGGATAACCCTCATCCCTATGATCCACAAGCACGTCCACCATGGTGGAATGAGAGCTCATTCTGTGAGTATCATCAAAACAAGGGACACAAGACTAGCAACTGTATAAACTTGTGCCATAAAGTCCAGGACATGATTGATGTTGGTGATCTTGTGGTAGATGGACATAACAAAAATTGGGATCACAAGGCATTCAAAGAACCTTTCCTAGCTTATGAAAAAGTAGAGACTTTAAAACCATAACCCTACAACAAGGTCAACTATACCTATTCCAATGATGAAAATGTCATTCATATGGTTGAACCTATGGATTCTAAATATTGGAATGTTATTACCATTAAGGGCAAGAAAGATAACGACAAACCCAAGACACCATTTGTCTTGTGGGGCCCTACTTCCAATGCAACAAATAATGTGCCTTTGCAACATTGTGATAATGTTGTCAGTCATTCTCATGCCAAGTTGGTGCTCAAAGGCCCTGTGCCTCCTACTTTAAATCTTGAACAACACAAAGAAAAATCCCTTGCTGGTTCATCCGGTAAAGGTGTAAAACCCACAATGAAATTGACAGCAACTAGTTATAGTGTTCTCAATCAACTAAAATGAACTAATGCTCAGATTTCTATCTTTGAGCTACTTAAAATCTCACCTGCTCATAAGAAGATTCTGGATAAAGCCCTTGCTAAGGCAAATGTTCCTCAAGATCTTGATCTTGAGCAATTTCAATCCATGGTAGGTCACCTGACCTCGCCATACCTTATGAAATTCTTCGAAGAGGATGATAACTCATTGAATCACCCACACACTCAACCTCTACACATCGAGGTTATGATCTGTCAGACATGTGTTTTTGGGTACTCATTGACAATAGCGCTAGCCTAAATGTTGTCTCTACTACTCTTCTTAGAAAATTGAATTATTGTGAGGACTCTATCGATCCTTGATGAAAGATCACTATCAAAGCATATGACAAAGTGGAACGAAAGTCTCTAGGCCTTGTGGTTTTACCCATCTGTGTTGGTCCTATAGAGAGGGATGTCACCTATCAGGTGCTTGACATTCCCTTGGCTTACAAAATTTTGTTAGGATGGCCATGGATACATGAGATGCGCACTGTGCCATCCACATACCATCAATGCATCAAGTTCCCATTTCATGTCTCTGAAGTTACTATTCCTGCCACCACTAGCTACACCTGCAATATGCTCAAAGCTGCTAAAACTTTCATCCTTGCTAACCGTGAGTCCATTGATTATCATGCCAATAAGCTCAAACAAATTGAGCAATCATTCAAATTGAAAGAAACTGGCATGGGAGAGTATCACATTGAACCAGTGTTGTCATTGACATCTCTCCCAGAGTCTCCTTGACATTATGGGAGACCCTCAGAGGCAAAGAATCCATTCATGCTGACACCTTAGATGAAGTATAATGGTGATTTTGTCAAGGCTACAGTTCTCTTAGAAGATGAAAGTGAAAATAGAGCCATTGTTGCATGGCTTTACAGAGAAGAGGCTCCATTGGACCTAACAGAACAAGATCAAGAAATTAGTCCTAAGAAATATGGGCCTGGTCTTAGGCTTATGAAGCATTTTGGTTACAAGGGAATCAGCCCTATTGGGTGTAATAAAAATGTCCTAATTGATCCTATCAAAGCAATAGCTCGAAGCAATAGTGATACAACTGGCCTAGGGTTTAAGAAGGTCCCTTTCCATTTGGGATCAAATAAATTTGTTCCCAAACCTAATAGTTCATTTGAAGATGAGTCACAAGCTGAGTCAGATGAGGATTCCTATCCTCATCCTATCCCTTATGATCTCGCTAAATTCTTTGCTGAGCCAGATGACTTTGTACCATGTGTTAGCACTGTGGATGATACTAGTGATTCTTCTAGGGAAAATATTGAGCAACTCAAATATCATTCAAAAAAGGGAGAATCTAGTTAGCCATGCTATATTGAGTATTTGTGTAAGAACCCAAAGGCTGAAGGAGAGTATGTCCCTATCACTATTGGGGAGTTCTATAGTCTCTCACCATATAGCATCAATTCTCATGAATATAAGTTTGACTCTCTTTCAGAAGCTACTACTGATAAAGACATTCACCAAGTGCATGTGAAATGTCTAGGGTTAGGTCACATGGGTTTGATCCAACTAGTGTCCTAGAGTCGTCACTTACTGATGTTTGTATTCTGAGGCGTTTGAACACACCTGTGGATAAAGTCGCCATAGGTCTCAAATTTTTGGTCCACACACTTAATGACTATACTGTAAACACAATTGAACTAACCACTACTCCCTCACTCACACATCTCGAGCTTATAGACTGGAACCCCAATGCATCTAACAAAGTCCCCATGTTCTAGAATGACTATACTCTTGCCTATTACCTAAATGCTATCGAACCTATAACATCTTTGACCAATGAGAAGAGTATCAACATGACTGATGCTGACATCAAATATCTCAGTCATACAATTAAAAAGAAAAAATGCAAGAGGTCCGATGGTGAAAACCACATTGTGGCAGTGTCGGATCCCAAAAAAGTAAAAACAAGAGACATATCCAAGGGTGAAAACCTCTTTGAGGTGCCCGCGGATGAGATATTTGATGTCCTTCCCAGTCACTTTTAGGAGAGATCATCAATGTTAATAGAGTCGATATAGTCAATTAACCTAGGCACAGAAGAACATCCTCATATGATACATCTGGCGTAGTCACTATCACCTGAAGAGAAGGAACAATTCATTACTTTTTTCAAGGAAAAGAAAATAAATTTTTCCTGGACATTCTTTGACATGCTAGGATTGGATCCTGATCTTATCATGCATCACTTGTCCATAGCACCATGCATCAAACCAGTTAAACAGAACCTTCAAAAAATGTACCCTCACGTTGCATTGCTCATCAAAGCAGAATTGGAGAAACTTCTAAAGGTTGGTTTCATCTGTGTAATTGATTATGTTGAATGGATATCCAATATTGTTCTTGTTTCAAAGCATGATAAATCTATTAGGCTTTGTACAGACTTCCATGATCTTAACTTGGCATGTCCTAAAGATGACTTTCTGCTCCCTAATATTGATATGATCATGGACATGATGACTGGCTATGAGATGTACTCACTTATGGATGGTTTTTTTGGATTCAATTAGATAAAAATTTCACTAGAAGATCAGGAGAAAATGGCTTTCACATGTCCATGGGGAATCTTTTGTTGGAATGTGATGCCATTTTGCTTGAAGAATGCTAGTGCTACATATTAGCAGGCTATTACTACAATTTTCCATGATATGATGCATAGAACCATGGAGGACTACAGTGATGATACCTTGGTCAAAAGTGCTAAATGCGATACTCATTTGCAAGATTTGGGACCCATCCTAGATCATATGGAAAAATTCAATCTTCAGCTCAATCCTAAGAAATGCACATTTGGTGTCACATCAAGGAAGTTGCTAGGATACATTGTTTCTGCAAAAGGAATTGAAGTAGATTTGGAGAAAGTACAAGCGATAATGGAATGGCCACCACCTCGGAACATCAATCAGATGAGAGGACTATAGGGAAGGCTTCAATCTATTCGCAGGTTTATTTCACAATTGGCGGATAGATCACAACCCTTCACAAAGACCTTATGTAAGGGTGTGAAATTTAATTGGAGCCAGGATTGTGAGAAAAGCTTAACACAAATCAAACAATATCTTGTCAATCCTCCAATTCTTATGCCTCCTATTCATGGGAAGCCTTTGCTTTTATACATTTCAGCCACTAAAACATCTTTGGGAATCTTGTTGGCTCAGGAAGATAAAGACAACAAAGAAAGAGCTATTTCCTACTTGAGCCGAACACTGGTTTCTTATGAGAAGAACTATAGCATTATTGAGAAATCTTTCTTGGCAGTTATCTTTGCTTCCTAGAAGTTGAGACACTACATGCTTGCCCACACTACATGGCTTGTGGCTAAAATAGATCCAATATGTTGAATGCAAGGCTATAAAGGGATAGGCAATTGCAGATCAGTTGGCCGAGGCACCCATATAGAGTCTTCTACCAATGAACATTGATTTCCCAGATGAGTCAATTCTGACACTCATGCACCATACATGGGTTATGTTCTTTGATGGGTCCTTCACGCAACAAGGATCAGGTGCTAGATTACTCTTTATTACACCACAGAGATACTCATTGCCCAAAGCATACAAAATTATATTTCCTTGCACAAATAACATTTCTGAATATGAGGCTTTGATCAATGACATAAAAATTGCAGCTGAATGGAGAGTGGATTAGTTAGACATCTTTGGTGACTCTCAGCTTGTTATCAACCAGATAAACAATGTGTATCAAACAAAGGATGAGAAACTAATTCCTTACAAGTGCATGGTTGATGACTTGAAGAAGTATTTTGCACACATCACCTTCTAGCAAGTTCCATGAGCAGATAATAAAATGACTGATGTCATGGCCACTCTGGCCTCCCTGCTACAAATGCCAAAAAATGATCTTCGACATGAGTTCTTGGTGGAAGCATTACACTAGCCAACCTATGACACCCCTGATTCCAGGATGATCTATTCTATTATAGGACAAGAATCATCTCTCTACCATCACATCTCTTCCTACCTTCATAATCAAACCATTCCGAAAGGTCTAACCCGAAATGAGAAACGTTACCTAATCTGTAATGCTTCACATTATGTCATTATTGCTGATGATCTATATAGGAGAGGTCTCGATGAAACACTCCTTAGGTGTTTAGAACTCAATGAGTCCAAACATGCACTAATTGATGTTCACGAAGGCATTTTCGGATCTCATTCTAATGGCCTGACACTAGCTTGCAAACTCCTTTGTGCTGGTTACTATTGGCCTAAAATGGAGCAAGAATCTATTAAGTATGCTAGGTCCTACAAGCAGTGTCAGCTACATGGGAATCTCATTCACGCTCCAACTAGAGAGCCACTTCCCTCTATTATGACATGGCCATTTCAACAATGGGCCTTCGACTTGGTGGGGTAGATTCACCCAACCTCTTCTAATGGACATAAGTTCATTATCACAACTATAGATTATTTCATGAAATGGGTAGAGGCAGTACCTCTCATAGTTGCTAATGGCAAAAATTGTAGCACTTTTCATCACAAACTACATCATCGACAGATATGGTGTACCATCCTCAATCATTACTAATAATGGAGGACAATTCAAGAATAAACACCTCAAGGAATTGTGCTAGAAATTCAAGATCACACAACATTGGTCTTCCATTTATTACCCCCCAGGGTAATGGCCAAGTTGAGGCATCCAATAAGGTGATCCTCAAAATTCTTCATCACACAGTCAGCAAATCAAGGAGAGACTAGCATCTTTAGATCAATCTATCTCTGTGGGCATATAGGACAAGCATTAAAACTCCAACAGGCATGACTCCCTTTGCATTTGTGTATGGGGTGGATGTTGTACTTCCAATAAAGGTCGAGATTCCTACCTTGAGAATCTCTATGAAAGGCCTTATCACTGATGATGCCTATAGGAATGCTCAGCTTCAAGAGCTTGTGTTACTAGATGAATGACAAAAAGTGGCATGTGATCATCTGTGAGCATATCAACAAAGAATGGGATGAAGCTACAATCGAAGGGTCAGGCCATGTGACTTCCAGCTGGGTGACCTCGTCCTAAGAGAGAACCCTAAGAATCAACAATAGCGAGTGCAAAAGGGAAAGTTTGAACCAAACTGGCTAGGTCCTTACATCATTACTGCAGTATATGGATCTGGCAACTGTTAGCTTTCCACAACCGAAGGAGAAGTTCTTAAAGAGCCTGTCAACACTCTCCACCTGAAGTGGTTTTACAGTTGATTTAATCTCAGCAAACTCTTTGTACATATCTATATGTCTTGAAAAAAATCAAAAAAATTAGAAAAAGTCCTAAAAAAAATTGTTACCCTGGTGAAAACCTAGTAATAGGTACCTTTGTAACACCAAAAAAAGTGAAAAATCTCAAAAATTCAAAAAAAAAAAATCAAAAAGAGAAAAATACAAAAAAATTAAAAAAACAAAAAAGTGCCATTCGTGAAAACCTAGAAATAGGCATCATGGTAGCAAAAAAAGAGAATCTTGCCAAGAAGGTGAAAACCTAGTAAATGCGTGCCTCTTGTTCCCAATGCTCCATCTTGCAGCGCATCTTCTGGCTACTTTGTACAATCACTTTCATGCTTTTACTTTCCTGCTTTTTTTACTTTTCGCTCAGGTATCCATGGATTGAGTCTTGTCACATCTCAGGGGCATTCCCCCTTTAGTGTCACTATTTTTGAGATTCTCCTCATAAAATCTCCTTCGCAATAGTCACCAGTGGTTCTCACTACGTCTGCCTACTGTCGCTAGTGTCAGTATTTTTGAGATTCTCCTCATAGAATCTCCTTCATGACAGTCACTAGTGGTTCTCACTGCGTTTGCCTACTGTCACTAGTGTCACTATTTTTGAGATTCTCCTCATAGATTCTTTTTCGTGATAGTCACCAGTGGCTCTCACTGTGTCTACCTACTATCACTAGTGTCACTATTTTTGAGACTCTCCTCATAGAATCTCCTTCGCGATAGTCACCAATGGTCCTCATTGCGTCTGCCTACTATCACTAGTGCCACTATTTTTGAGATTCTCCTCATAGAATCTCCTTCATAACAGTCACCAGTGGTTCTCACTGCATCTGCCTATTGTTGCTAGTGTCACTCTCTTCAAGATTCTCCTCATAGAATCTCTTTCACAATAGTCACTAGTTGTTTCAACTATGTCTGCCTACTATTGCTAAGGTCATGTCTCTAGATTCTTTTATGAAAGATCTCTCTTGCATCAGTCACTAGTCATCTTGGTTGTGTTTGTCTACTATCACTCAATCCTTCTTAGGTTCTTCATCATGAAGATTCCTCTTTGACCTCAGTCACCAATCGTTCTGACTACGTCTGCCTACTGTTGTCACCTTACTGAAGAGATTTCTTTCAAACATGTTCTAGACACAAATACTTGACATCAATCCAAAAAATGAACTCTAAAATGATATACTTGTTTAGATATGCTGAGCTTTTTCTTTGTTTTCTTTGTTTTTTCTTTATCATATCTCCTCAAGCAACTCGATGATGTCATCTTTGACTAGAGAAGTAATGACTGGGGGCATGATCTTTTCTTTGCTTTCTATTTGCGATTTAGTTCCAATTAGTTGACATATTCCTATAAGAGGGGTGTCCACTATAAGAGCCTCCATCTCATATTGGATGGCCGTGTGTACCTTGACTCCTTTTATATGAATACATCAATAACATTGGTTCTTCTCCTTGTTTGTTGGAGTGAAATCTTCATGCTACAGTAAATACGGATACTCGTCCTGCTAAGTGAACGTACGGGTCACTGCGAGTATATCTAGCACACTTCTGTCTCAGGTTACGAATGCAAGGGTCATTTTGGATAGAATAAATACTAAATACTTAGCATAAGAGGGATCTCCCGTGTTTCTGGCATAATTGCATGCAAGCCACATTTAGGTCATCCTAGCATTTATGCTCTGATGCTTATGTTAACTTGCTACATTAAAAGGGACAAATGTTTTGGTCATTCTAGCTTCTTATGCCTCGAATGCTTACATTTGATCCTGACAAATTAATAATGTATGTTATATTCATATTTCTATGATTGCAATGTTAGTGGGAATTGTATGGCTTTTTAGCTTTGTTCTATATTTGGTGATGATAAATATTGAGGCTTGGTAACCGGACCTAGGGTTGGATTTAGTATAGTCTTGCATTACATACTTCACTTGCATATGAAAATGATTCAATTGCAAAACTACTTCCATCCTTCATGATGAGGAACTGTGGATCTCTTCAAAGCATCATGTTCTTCATGACTGCACAAATGATCAATTAATCACTCTCTTGGCTACTTTAGTTTCTTTGAACCCATTTTCAAGATTGAATTCAAAATTTGACACACCTAAGTAGTCTAGAAATGCATTTTAAAATTTTGGGGCTGACATGATCGGACACTTGTGTAGTCCAAATTTTTCTAATACTTTGCTATTCTTGGAATCTTTTCAACTCAAACTTGGTCTTTTGGACCTCAAAATCACTTCAGATCAACTCTTCATATTTTTAAGATCATTCTGATCTTTTCTATATTTCTTTAGATCATTCTGATCTCTTCATATTTCTTCAGATCATTTTGATCTCTTCATATTTCTTCTAATCATTCTGACTCTATATTTCTTTTGATCATTTTGATCTCTTCATATTTCTTCAGATCATTTTGATCTCTTCATATTTCTTCAGATCATTTTGATCACTTCATATTTCTTTAGATCATTTTGATCTCTTTACACTCTACTACATCTTGGATTTCTTTTGTATCTCTTTGTATACTGCTTTACATCATATTTTTGGTGTGTCATCTTTCGATTTCACTCTCGAGGGGGCAGAATGATTACATCATTGAACTTGAATTTCAAATCAATTTTAATCTTCATCGCTTGGGGCATCTTGTTCCTATCTTATGTCCTTGTCACTTGGGTCATCTCATCACTCAGGACATCTTGCTCCTTTCTATCTGACATCTTTGCTATCTATCTTATCTTTTCATCAACTAGTCAATCTTATAACATCTCTTCTTAGAGGTCAAGGGTTAGGTATTGGGATAGATTAACTCTGACTTCTAAGGATCAAGCCTTGTTCTGGGGATGATTCTATGAATCATGATTGGACATGTTATCTTTTATCAATCTCAGGTGTCTAGGTGTTCTATCTAGATCCTTGAATTTTAAGCTCCATTTTGGAGATAATCTTCTAAATGCTATCAATCTTGGGCATCTAGGTGTTCTATCTAGATCTTTGAAGGTTAACCTCCATTCTGGAGATAATCTTCTAAATGCTATCAATCTCAGGTATCTAGGTGTTCTATTTAGATCCTTGAAGGTTAAGCTCCGTTCTAGAGAAAATCTTCTAAATGCTCATCAATCTCAGGTATCTAGGTGTTCTATCTGGATCCTTGAAGGTTAAGCTCTATTCTGGAGATAATCTTCTAAATATTATCAATCTTAGGTATCTAGGTGTTCTACCTGGATCCCTTAGGATTAAGCTTCATGCTGGAGATTATCCTTAAAAGCTTGTTTCAACTTAGGCATCTATGTGTTCTATCTAGATCCCTTAGGATTAAGCTTCGTGCTGGAGATAATCCTTAAAAGCTTATCTATTTCAATTCAAGTATCTGGGTGTTCTACATGGATTCCTTAGGATTAAGCTTCATGCTGGAGATAATCCTTAAAAGCTTGTCTCATCTAGGTATCTAGGTGTTCTATTTGGATCCCTTAGGATTAAGCTTCATGCTAGAGATAATCCTTAAAAGCTTATCAGTCTCAATTCAGGTATCTAGGTGTTCTATCTGGAACCCTTAGGATTAAGCTTCGTGCTGGAGATAATCCTTAAAAGCTTGTTTCAACTTAGGTATCTAGGTGTTCTACCTGGATTCCTTAAGATTAAGCTTCGTGCTGGAGATGATCCTTAAAAGCTTATCTGTTTCAATTTAGGTATTTGAGTGTTCTACTTAGATTCCTTAGGATTAAGCTTCATGCTGGAGATAATCCTTAAAAGCTCATCAATTAGTCTCTGTAGAATCAATTTCGGAACCAATCTCATTTTTTGATCTGTGCATCATACTTTTTGATTTTCTTTGAATTGTATGTGCTGCTTGCACATTCATTCAAAGAGGAGAAAAATGTAATACCCCAAAATTGGCTCATTGCCATGATACCAATTCTGGTCTATATTTGCTAAAGTTCTATTTCATTAGACACATTCTTGATCTAACTCGCTACTTAACTTAATTATCAGATGTAGAAGACCCTAATCTACATTCATCATATATCTTACTTAATTCCTATAGTACGTACTCATATTAGTAGCATTAAACCTACTTGATTTAATTATAATTTAATTTAAACTATTTATACTTTATTAAATTAAATTATCTCCTAAGGCTAATGTACTAGGGATTAAATTTATTTAATTTAATAAATATGCCTATCTTGATTAATTAAATGTAATTATTTAATTAAATGGAGGCTATTCTTTAATTAATTAAACAAAGTTATTTAATTAAATGCGAGTAATTCCTAATTAATTAAATATAGTTATTTAATTAAATAAGAAAGTGTCTCTAATTAATTAAATGAAATTATTCTTATTAGATTTCCACAATCCATTGGAGTATAATTTGTGCTTCTGGATTTGATTGTGTCAAATTTTTAACGTTTCGGATCACACTCTGTGATCCATCATCAGGATGAGAGAATGCCAGAATGAAAAAGTGATTCTGGCATTCTCTCATCCTGATGATGGATCACAGAGTGTGATCCGAAACGTTAAAAATTTGACACAATCAAATCCAGAAGCACAAATTATAATAAATGAAATTATTTAATTAAATAGAAAATATATTTATGAGAGCATATCTCATTTTATTAAATTAAATATCTCTCCAAAATCCTTCTTCAGTTCAAAAAGGGAAATTCCCAGTTCACTGTTGATCAAAAAGGAATTAAATTAGTTAACTCCTTATTCTACTCAAAAGAAATCAGTTAACTCCCTCTAATTTGGGAATTTTCCTTTATGACTGACCTTCATCTTCAATCCTGACCGTTGATTGAAATCAATCTCAACCGTCGAAGGTTTTCAAGAAAATCTATATAAGAGACCCTCCTCTCTTCATTTCAGGGAGAGGTTGAAGAGAATTTGCATCGAATTTCTATCAAATTGCATTCTCATTTAATCTCATTAAATTCTCATATAGATTTTCATTGTTAATTTAATTCTTATATAGATTTAATATGCATATTCATCTAGCATAATCTCTTTTATATGTTTCTAGATTAAAATGCATTTCTTATTCTAGATTAAATTGCACAATCATATAGATTATTTGCATCTCATTCTCAAATCCTTCATTCGTAGAGGGTCTGGTTGCTTAAACACCTCAAATCTAAGGATATCTAATAAGAAAATCCCTCTAGATAGAAGGCAACAAGTCGCCTTGCAGGCTGATTCTTGAATGAACAATCCAATGTTCATTCCAGGATGAATTCGCAAACAATTACCGTGTTGAAGTGTCTATGAGGTTCAGCGGCCCACATTTCACAGGTACAATCTAGAGTAATCAAAAACAAAAAAATGACTTTAGACCTATATTTTCTTTTTTACAATGATTCAAATTTCAACTGACTTGAATTTGATAGTTTTCATCTCCCATCACATTTTTCAAAACAAATCTATTCTAACCAGAAGAAAAATTATAGATTCTAGAAGAAGACTTTCTTCTCTAGAATGTCATATAATTTTTAATTTTTTTTATATCATTTAATATGTTTACTATTCTCAAAATAAACATCTTTTTGAGTGTTAAAATATGTGCTTGTAGAGTTTTTTAATTACAATATACTATATCTAATTAAAACACTATAAAATCTATATGAGAATATTCCTAACTTTGAGCTCTATAAAATAGTGTATATATGTTAATTAAAAAATATCATAAAAAAAATAGTAAGAGTTATTGAAGCATTAATTTTTTTAAATAGTTTTATTTCTTTAGCAATTGGATACAAACTAGTATAAAACATGCATTTAATAGACATTTCCAATTGGAAAAATGTGAGACCATATATAACTTAGCTAGAATGAATTTATCTAGATCATAGGTTTGAAAAATAAATAAATTTAGATAGAAATATTCAAATTCTATCATTTTGATAAGTCAGCCTAAAAGGTGACATAACTTTGTACTTCAACACAATTTATCCAATGTATTTGTAACTTTTAAGAAATGAAAAAAATTGGTCGAGAATGAGAGGTAAAAGATTAAAATATTTTAGATATGATAATAGTGGTGAGTATTGTTGTAATGAATTTGAAGACCATTGTTCCTCTAATGGTATTCATAGATAGAAAACTATTCCAAGGACTCCATGAGAAAATGAAGTGGCTGAATGCATGAATAGGAATATAGTGGAGTGTGCAAGGATTATGAGGTCGCATGTTGGGATTCTCTCAAGCATGTGAGAAAAGGATCTCAATATTTTCTATATATATATATATAGAGAGAGAGAGAGGTCCCTCTACTCATTTAGGTTGTGATAGAGTAAACATGGACTAGAAAGAAGGTGAGTTATTCTTTTCTCAACACCTTTGGTTGTGAAGTATTTGTACATATGAATTTTAAAAATTGAACCAATCTGGAAGCTATATTAAAGAAATGTGTAGTTTTTGGATATGGGATTGATGAATTTGGTTATAGGCTTTGGGATTTTGAAATTCGTGAAATTGTAATAAGAAAAGATTTCATATTCAATGAGAAAGTATTGTGCAAAGATTTATTATAGCAACATGAGAAGAAAAAAAATGATTATGTAGTATTGGATGATACTCCAAATGATAATGTTCTAGTAGTTTCTCATGTTGTGCAACAACAATAAAAATAAATATCACAAACCCTAGAGAATGTTAAACAGTCAACAAGGCTAAGTAGACCTTAAAAAATATTTTATCCCTCTTTATATTCTATTTTATTAATAGATATTGGTCAACCTAAATGTTATGATGAAGATATGCAAGTGGATACAAAGCTTCAATGGGAGTCTACAATGAAAGAAGAAATGGAATCCTTTGTAAATAACTGTACTTGAGATTTATGTAAATTACCTATAGGTAAAAGGGCTTTATAGAATGAATGGGTTTATAGATTGAGAGAAGAGGATAGAGGTAAGAAAATATTTAAAGCTAGGTTAGTTGACAAAGGATTTGCATAGATAATGTGTACATATTTTGCTGAGATATTTTCTCTACTTGTTAAAATGACTTCTATTCTTGTTGTTTTAAGTATTGTGCTTACTAAAGATTTAAATTTGAAGTATTATTATATTAAAATAATTTTTTTTCATGGTAATTTGGATGAAAAATTATATAGCGCACAACTATAGGGATTTGATGTCAAAGACAAGGAGAATTTTGTATGTAGGTTGAAGAAAGTTTATATGGCTTGAAGCAAGCAACTGGGCAATGGTATCTTAAATTTGATAGTTTTATGAATAAGCATGGTTACACATGGTGTCATTCAAAACATTGTGTTCATTTTAAGATGATGGATGATAATAGCTAAATTATTTCATTCTTATATGTTGATGATATGCTCATCTCAAAGGTCTAGCATGAATCATATCAAGGGATTGAAATAAAAGCTAGCACATTCATTTGCTATGAAGGATTTGGGGGAAGAAAAATAAATCCTTTGTATGAAAAATTATAGAGATAAGAAGAACAAGAAATTGACTCTACCTCAAGTTGATTATGTTTAGAAGGTGTTGTTGTTGGAATTCTTTAGAATAACTAAGAGGGGGATGAATTAGTTATCCAAGGTCCAGATGTACAAATAAAAATTTTCAATGCTTAGTAGACCCATATCCATAAAACCCAATCATGCATGCATCCATTAGATCATACAATACTTAAACTTTATAGGTTACTATCCTAGGTCAAAACAGCTTTGCAAAAATGTAAACATGACACATAAAAAATTCAATAAAATATTTGACACAAGGATTTTACGTGCAAACCCAATTTGGGAAAAACCACCAATAACATACTACTAATTGTCACTCTTTTAAAGTGATGTCCTATGAAAGGCAAAACCTTTTAAAGGTTTCAATACACATTGTTAAATGTGAGCTAGTTAATAGATTTCAATCATCCTATTAGGAGTGAGCCTTGTTAGAGGACTTTATACCATTCCATTTGAATGTTACCTAGTTAAAGGATTTAAAAATGAATGTTAGGTCAACCTTAACCCAAAAGATTTACCCTAGACTGATGTACAATGATAGAAACTAATAGTAAGGCTTGATCTGATAAAAAAATATTATTGTCCAATTTTGCCCCCATTTAGCCCATAATAAATAACCGATCAGAGATATTTTCAATGGGCTATTTCTTTTGTTGTGGGTTAACATTTTATGTTAACTTGGTCTCTTCATGAACCAAGTTGGCTTAGTTCCTTCATTGACTGAGCTAGTTCAGTTTGTTCTTTGATTGAGTTGTCTTACTTTCCTTCATTTGCTAAGTTGTGGGTTAACACGCACATCTGAAAGGGTTAACATTTTGTGTTGACCATTTTCACTTTTTTGGAGAGTGACTTTCCTTGCTTTTGCAAAATTAAAAAAAATGTTTTTGTCTCTTTGACCATGCATTTGGAAATGTGTTGACCAACTAATTTCTTCCACATGGTAGATTCTTCTTGTGTTAAGTTGTTTTTAATTAGATGATGGTCTCATTTTTTAATGTGAGGATGTGATGATCATTAGATCTAGGAGCATCTTTGGGTATTTTTGAGTGCATCTCAGCCATCCATAGTTATGTGGAGATCTTGGATCTATAGTTTTGTTCTATTCATCTATTGGGGAGATTTTTACAGCATTTGGACTATTTATTTTAGAATAAAGATCTACATCGATGACTCATATTATTAGGAAAAATTAGATTTATTCCACATAGGTCAACTCTATAATTTTTGTGGTTGGTTAACATTGTGTGTTCTCTATTAGCCAAATTACCCTCCTACCAGAAAATAAATTTAAATGATAATTCATCCAATAGTCACCAAGGGTTTTGAATTAAAACTTTGACCATATTTTATATTATGCCTTGTAATATTTTAAGTCATGACCATGCAATTCACATAGTCATGGTTTGTTGAGTGTCAACTAGGGTCAAGGTTGCGAAGGTGCACTTTGCTTTATTTTCACCTAATCACATGGTTATATTGACATGCTATGGTTTAAGCTCTGATAGTGCAAAAAAGGAAAATCTTTAGTGCTTGAAAGACATATCTTGCATCGTTAGATCATCTAGATCTTCGGCCAATTCATGATCACTGTGAGTCAAGAAATGGCTAAGTTTTGAGTTGTGATTGAGTGGTTCCCCTTATTTTTCTTGGTCACAAGGGTCAGACAAGAACCTTGGGTTAAAGTGGTGATGGTGTAGATATGGTCCAACCTCAACCTTTGCAAGGTCACGGTGATTAGTAAGGAATGCAAAGAGTAGGTCATGAGACAATTATGATAAGTGGATCATGGTTTTACATGTAGTAGTGGTTATTGAAGAAAGGTGGTGGTGAAGTTGTGATCACAAATGGTCAAACACAAGGCATAAAAATTGAATTGTTGACAAAGTGGAATAATAGTAAGAAATGTTTGGTCCATGTAGCAAGATTTGATGGTTAAACCTTAGTTGACTAAAAGTCACAATTGATTTGGAAGTTGGTGGAAATGAAAGCAATTCCTTGAATGATGAATCCAATCTTTTTGATCTCTTGTAACCACTTTCATTAATCCCAAGGCTTGATAAATGCAAAGAGTTACTCCACCACCATCTATTGATCACTTCATTCAGTTAAAAAAAAAAAAGACCATCGCTCCTAACTCTTAGAGATTTTTTTGGTAGAGAAGTGACCCTCTCATGTGTAAATTAATGCAATAATAAGATCCTTTAAATTTTGTAGTGATTATTCTCTAAAGATTTGATTGTAGTGTTTTATTTTTATCGTATGAGGGAAGTTATTTAAGTTATGCTGGCTCTATAAAGGTAGATATTGTACTCTTTCTTAGGGTCTGATCTTCTCTACTTTTCCTAGTATTTTCTTAGCATGCTACTATAAAGTTCCCTCTTTTCATTTGAGTTATATGACTTTCTGCCTTATCTCTTTCAACCGTCATTGTATTGTGCAAGCTTTCCTACCTCACTTTGAAATATTGTGAATATTTGCAATCTACATTTTCTATATCTCTTTTTCTCATGAACGATATGAAGTGAAGTAATTTCCCTCATATCACTCATGTGGTTGTCTAATATTTCTGTAGTTTATATATTAAAGTAAGTTTGAATCTGTATATCTTTGGACTATCATAATAATAGTATTGTGCATGTATGGGCAAAGACTGGTCTGAACACCCTATTTTCATGCATCACTTTATTAGAATAGATTAGGTAGTTACTTTCATGTATTCCTTCTCCTTTTCTCTTTAAGAATAGTTTAAATGCATCCTAATAGTAGAGGAAGCTAACCTTCTTTGTAGACTCAACCTCATAGTTCAAGTCCCACATCTTGGAGGTTGTTTCCATATTTCGCGAGGTTTTCCTTAGGTAAGACTTTAGAAAAGGGTGCAAGCTTTTGTGACAACAATTTTTAGCATGCCCAGTGGGACATTATATTAAAAAATTTAAAGTTCACTGGCATCAAAGAAAGATTCCATGTTAATACTGAGGAGATAGTGTTGCCTTCAGTATTAAGCCTTCAAAGTCTCATTTTCAAAGGTACTTGGCGACTCTACTTTTAAGAACAATCTAGTTCCTAGATCAAAGTTGTCATGATTAATGCCCAAGAAACACATGAGAGCATCCTCCAAAGGTAACTTTCACTATCAATATCTTTCTTTTTTGAGTTCAAGAAGGAAGGCTAGAGTATCCTTATCACCAGTTAGGAGTATGGTAGCAACACATACCTTTGTAAGATCTATCTCCACTCCTATTATTAGGTCTCAACCTAGGATAACATCTACTCATATTAATAGATCACTTGTTTACATAGATAGATCTCATTCTTTCACCATTTTGAATGGTGGGAGTCCCCTCTTATTAGCCCAAAGGAATGACATACTAGTATCAACTATTAAAAGTGTATTTGAGTTTACTAGTGAAACCTCTATCTCCCCTATTGAACATGTTTAGGAGGTGTCTAATATCTATAATATTCATGGCATCACTAAAGATGATTTACAAATTAGGCTTCTAGCCTCATCCCTAAAAGGAAAGGCATTACAATGGTATAGAGGTTTTCCTCACAACTCTTACTAATTAGGATGGGTTAGGGAAGCCTTATGAAAAAATTTCAAGGACAAAAGTGATCATCTATCACTTTTGAAAGAACTGATAACTATCAAGAGAACTCCCCATGAATGTATGATTGATTTCAATTATAGGTTTTAGAAGACCTGTAATAGGATACCTACTATAGTGAAGCCCTCTCCTGGTAATGCATTCTTGTATTATCTCAAAGCCTTTAATAGTGATATTGCTACCACTCTACCAAATACTTATGAGATTTCCATAAGAGTAGAGAATATTTTAATATAGGGAGGAAAGTTAGCTCCAAAGGCCCCTAATGCCTTTCTTCCCCAACATAGCTAATCATCAACCTACTGTGGGCCCTGTTGGCTCCTAATTTAACAAATTTTAAAATTAACCAAGAAACCAGACTAATACATCTAAGGCTAGAAAATTCCTATGATGGATGCAATTGACTACAATCTTGGGCCAACTATAAGGTATAACTCCTTCTTCACTTCAGGCTCTGCAAAACCTAGGCTAAGTGAGGGTTAATTCCTTTTACCCCACTATAGAACATGGAAAATTGAATTAATTTGATTTAAAATATTTGTGCGAATGACCTTCATCTCAGCTTGTCTCTAATTTACTGATCAATGCCTTATCCATTGCAACACAGAGTCACTACCAGTAGGATGACCTAACTTGGTTGCCTTACAATTAAGTTTATCAACTGAAATCTCCAAATTCCATTCTTACTAGAATCCCCACCATACACCTAGAAACCCTATCAAATTAGTGAATCATTTACTTAAATTCTTGAATTAAAAACAACAACAGATCTAATACACAACTCATCCAAGTTGCCTTAGATACAATGAACCTTATTCATTCAATCACAAAATTAATAGCATCTGAAGAATTAGGAGATAGAATAAGAGAACACATATAGTTTATTGTAAATACCTTTTGTATTTATCCTTGGAAAGACTAAATACATTAAACTATTAGCACTAAATGAAACTCAAGATATGTCACATGATCTATCATCAATTCCTATTATCTCAGAGAAATAGTACATGAAAATGAAACTAGAAATTTGCACAAGAGTAGATGTGTGGCCTTTAGAACTAGAGCTCAAAACCAACAAAAACTTGGTATCACAGTAGTGAGAACCATCTTCAGAACTAGAACCCTTACTATGAATGAGAGAAAGAAATATATAGAAGAGGATGAATTCCTTGATATGCTCTGTGATCACCACGCGTACACTTGGAAAACCTCCATCTATAGATGTAAAAAATCTTTTTACTCTCTCTATAATTGTATCTCAAATCCTCAATCATTTTCCCTCCCAAAAGCATAAAATATCTTAGATATTTGATGGAAAACATAGCTAATTTTGAAGCTAGATCTAAAATCAAGGCAAAGGCAAAAAATCAATTAAATTACCTCTATAAGCAAGATAATATTTCAAAATGAATTTTTCCCACGTTCAAGCTTCAATAAACTTCAATATCTGCCCTCTAACCAATTTTGATGCTTAATGATGATTTTTTCCCAATCTACTAAGAATGCCTTAAAAAATACAAATCTGCTTATAGACTAAACTGCTAAGCATCTATGTAAATTTTGATGCCATAGTAGAAAAATTCATCTCCTCTTAGTCCCAATGGTATATTAGAGTCCATATTTTAGGGAAAAATGTGCCTCTAGTAGCTATTTGAAAAACCAACCTAGGACTATGAACATAGCAACTTAAAATGAAAGACTTAAAAAAAATAAAAATAATTTATAATATAAACCATAGAAAATTCATTTTTTGAAACAAAATTTTCAAATTCCCAATTGAAGATTCAAAATTGGAAACAAAGTAAATAATAGTCTAAAATATCTCCTTATATCTCCCTTGGCTACTCACACAATGCCATGTGCTAGACTCTAATTGGTCACCTTGATCATTGCCAGGTCCCATAACCTCTTACTAGATTTCTACTTTTCTAGGAGGTCACCATGTTGCTACTGGGGAGATCCTCCTATTTTCTAGTGGAAACATGGTGACCACCAAAATCTGGCAATTTTTCAGCACCTTCTCTAATCAAAATATGTTTGACTTCATTTCCACTGGCCATGGTGGGCCCCTCCTCAATTGCTAGCACTTCAAAAGTTCATGTCTTTAAGACATTGTGTATATTGAGTAGAATATTATTTATACATTCAAATTCTTTGACTTTGAATGAATGTGGGATATTTCTTGCCAAGTCTTCTTGTAATGATTCAAGTCGTGACTAGTTGCTTTAGTGATGGATTGTGTCTTTACTTCAACATGAATGCTCAAGTGCCTGCAAATTTTCTCATAGCCATGGGATGCCATCTCTGGTCCTTGCATGGAAAGCTTCTCCAAGCTATGTGACACCTCTACCTCTTAAACACCAGTGGAATGCTTTGCCTTTGTTTCCTATGTGTGGGATTTCTTTTGTTCATGGATAACTCTATTTTTATTGGCATCCAATCCATACTCTTATTTGCTAAGGATGACCCTACTCTACCTCACAAGCTAAGGCTTCCTCTTTCTCTCATCAACATGAACCATTGCTTCTCCAACACAGGGGAAAAACTCTAAGTCTTTGCTATGGATTCAAGCATTTACCACTCCTTCAAACTACAGGCTAGCTCCTCCAATAGTATAATGTAAAAGCTGCTACATTCTAGTAGCATTCTCACTAGCCTTCAATATTGCCTTATTCCCATACATGAACACTCCTCCTTACACTGAACATGACCTTCTTTGGCACTACCTTCCCCTCTGCTCTATTCTTATGCTTTTCTATAGTCAAGGGCCTCCTGTCACTACTGTAATGAAATGATAGTGTCATAGTAGGAACCTCCCATTTGACTACGACTTCCTTTCAATGTGAAGACTGTGGCCATGTTTCACCTTTGCCATGGGTTACTCCTATAACACTTTCTTCTCCTTATAGCTTATCTACCATCAGTAGCTCCCACAAGCCTCTTCATTTTATTGTGCCCACTCTTTTCTTTCTCTTCAATGTAGGGCTTTGTAAAACTAGTAAATGTGTTTTCAAGCTATCTATTCACCATCTGCAACTACTCCATTCCTTTCTTCAACAGTTCTTGTTGATTCGGCTCATATAAAGGCTTATTTTATTGCTGAAATGGAGCTAAGTCATCATGAAGATGGTCTTCAACATCAAATAGTGAGCTAATTCCTTGGAAACTGCTCATGATTCTATGTTTTCCCTATATTGCCCAAATGTGGACAAGTACCAACTATGGCTGCTTCAGAATACTTTCCTAGAATCTCAACTTTTGTGTCACTTGAAAACTAATACCTCTGCATTTTCTCACCCCATGGAACTAAAAAATGACTTGGGACTCATTCCCTAGAGTGATTCTCAACCTCCCAAATATTTTATGAATTAAATTTTGGGCTCCCAAATCAATTTCTAGTGTGCTATCATCTTTGCCCTTCAACCTTCTCCTAGTTTTAGCAAGTGCATTCGCATTTTACTGAAGCTTTCTCTCTAATCTAGATACATGTTTCTCCATTTCTTCCATCTTTGACTCTTTCCCCAACAATCTATTCTTAATTTCATTTTCTAACTCTCAAAGATAAATTAGTTCATCTTGGTCATCCAATTTGGATTGGAGAGAAGCAATCTTCATCTCCAGTTCATCCTTGCAATATTTCAACTCATCCAATTTCACATCAAAATATCTAGGCATTTCCTTTAAAGAGAAAAGCTCTTTATCAAGTTATTCTTTCTCCACATTATAAATATGCAACAAATGTTCTAACCGTGCTTTTTCTGCTTCACACTTCTCCTACCAAGAAGGGTCTTTCTTGGTGTCCACTTCCTTAAAAATATATTTATCTTTATAATGTCATGCCCCTTATGCCTTTCTTCATCTTTATCTGATGACACATTCTTCCCCATTTGGAAAGTTATCCTCAATCATTTCATTACATAAAAGATATAAGCCTAATAAAAGATATATGAGAAAATATTATGTATGTTCATTCCTTAGACACTATTCAACCTTCAAATATCGAGATGCATATCACAAAATAATAATAAGTAAGATCATTACACATCCCTTTTAAAACCAATGCCTAGTCAATCTGTTGAAATAGGTTGGGCCCCAAAGTGGGTTCAACTAGAAAAAATTTGAATTCAAACACATGAACCGTCAAACTAATCCATTAATCATCTGATATTCACTGGAATTAATTTTGATCACTAATTGTTCATTAAAACTCATTTCACATCGTATCCATGAACTGTTAACTTTGTGTCAGGAAGTCCTTTGATTGGCCTTAAAAGCTAATCTAAACACCTAATTGGGCTTTGAAATTAATCATATCAATTCTCTATTCTACACACTTGTACCATGTTGAATCTTGTCTTAAGTAAAATTCTCAGTCAAAAGATATCGATCATCAAAGTTTCCCTCTTAGAATTTTCTACAAGCAAACATGTTAAAAAATAATAAATCGTGTTTGAATTTGGCTTTGAAAATAGGGAAAATTGATACTTGGGAAAACAAAAATTGGGGAAATGGTTTACAACCATGAAGATATTATAAATCTACAATTAGGGCTCATGACAAATAACTGGACTAAAATGGTGAGCAGTCAAAGTGGGTTACTCAAATTTGGAGATTGGAAAGAATGGTAGAAAAACATATATTTTTGCGAATGGAAAGGACCTAGGAAAGTGTGCAAATAGATTTTACAAATCGGCACACTTAAAGAATTTTTAGAGAAGAACACAATGGTACAATTCATTTGATTTTACCTATCACAGATTTTGAGATATGACATCACGAACAGGGGTACTGGCAACCCTACACTTCTTGACACCAATAAAACATCACAAATTGCATTTGAAAACTTATTAAATGAATTTTTCATAAGCTCAAAATTGATAGATAGCAACTCTTTGACCTCTAGAATGCAACACAAAATGATTTTTCTCATTTTGGCCAACTAGTTCAAATTTATAACAAGTCAAATAGGGCCTACCATAATTCTAAATAATTTGCATCAGTATGACAACAATCAATGACCAACTTTGAGGGATTCAAAATCTTGTCAAACAAATTTAGAATGATTCAAAATCTGAAATATAGGCTCTCTAGCATGGGCACTAAACACTCTTAAAGTGGTGAGTCATGAAACATTTCTAGGTGCAAGATATTCAAATGCAAACTAGGCCTTCCCTTGCTATTTGACACAACAAAAAATGTAGATTTGGACATTGTTCAAAATGAGACTTCAGAAAATGGCTCAGAATGGAAATTTATCTTCATGGGACACATAAATGTATTGAATACATGGTGTTAGAAACATTAAACACCTCATCGGCCTAAAATGGAGAGTCAGGTACACATGCATCAAAAAGCATTTATAGGGCTTATTTTTCAATGGTACTCAAAATTAGGGCTTCAATTTTGAGTCCTAACAGCCCTTATTAATGTCTCCTCTATAAATTAGCCTCTTTCTATGGTTCTAATAGCCTCCACATCCTATATATGATGGGGTTGGTAGGATTGAGGCCATGATGGAAACACTAATGCATATTGTAGAAAGGAGGATGTAAGACCAAGAAAGGAAGATGGAAGACAATAGTGCAGTAGTGCAGAAGATGGAGAACAAGCTAGTGACTATGAAGAGGTAGCAAGCTCAAAATAATAAGCCTCTCCAACTCTTGATTTAGGGTCCCATTCATGGTAGACCTCCTAATAAGAATAGACCTATCAACTACCATCACAATTAGAATAGACCTATTGATCACCCCTAGTATTTGAAAACCAACCTAAATAGGGCCTTAGTCTCTTAGAACAACCTTGCCCAAGATCAATATTTCTACCCTTCTTGTAACTACCCCTATGGATGTTGCATGTATCAGAAGGCAAAATCTTACTTGGCTTTAATTGTAACAGAGTGAGTAGTTTCCCAATAACACAATGATAATAAACCTACTGATACCTTTCAGTAGTATGGTTGCTCTTTTCAGAACTGCCTAGTTGAAGAACATGGTAATGTAAACTAGGATTCCTATGCTTACAATACGAGGAGTAAAAAAAATAGCTATGGAATAGGTTTCTCTTCAACCTCCTAATTAGATTTTTCCATCAAATACAGTGCCTCACATAAAAGAAATTTCCTAGCTACACAATGTGAATTATCCTACCAATGCTTCTTAGTAGCAAAGGTAGGGTGAAGTAGAGATAATGTGAATAATTTGTAGATTGTCCTACCTCAAACTTCTATTTCCAAGGCTCCCACCAAAACATCTAATGCTCCTTTCAGTGTGGTAGAGTAGATGAAGAAGATAAACGTGAACCTTTCTATGTGGGACATTATAACTATTGTACTATTACAGAGGAGGTTACTATAGTAGGAGTTAGAAAGCATTGAACTCAAAGATCAGCCATATAGTGTAGAGAATGTCATGAGTTTGATACAACCTTCAAAGGAGGTAAAAATTAAAAAAAAACTTAAACCTCCTCCATTTTATTTCTCTCTAATTATAGAATATAAGCTAGACTAAAACTACATGATTGATTCAAGGGATAGTAGTTTAGTAATGCCTAAGTGTGTCACTAATATTTTAGAGGTGAAGTATGAACCCACTATTAAAGATGTGTTGCAGTTAGATGGTAGTACTATCAAGACTGTTGGAATCTTTAGAAATGTTGAAATGGCCCTACATGCATGCTTAGGTTGTATTATAGTTCAAGACATATCGATTACTAAGGTTAAGCCACACTTTTCCATTTGTCTTTCAAGGGATTTTACCACTCAAATACATGGTTACATATCTTCTAATTGGTCATATATTTTTTTTAGATCTAGATATGGAACCAAAGCTTCAATTAGAGAAGAACCATTAGCCCTCCATCATATTGAGTCCTACACTCCCAATCTTGTTAATATGAATTGTCCCATCCTAGAAATAGATGAAGATGATATAGTGAATGAGCTTGCCACTTCTTTAGCTAAGATACCTAATTTCCTCTTGGATGAGTGAGCCAATACATATCAGTTTGATCCTATATTGGAAACTTTAGAGGCATGCCTTGGTACCTAATATATATCAAAATAGGGTGCTCTAGTCTATAACTTAATGAAAACCAAAGAAGATAAAAGTGGGATATGGAGCATGTACTTTGATGGAACATGATACAAGAAGGGAAAAGAAATAACTAGGGCCAAGGGCACAACAAGCTATCCCAACCATCTTGTAGAGTAAACACAATAGAATCAATCAATAGAGAACAATACCAAGGAGAGAGAGAGAAAAATATTTTATTGATTCATCAGGTATTCAGTATACATGTCCAGTTGTAAGGCCTTTTGGGTTACGACCAAATAAAAAATATGACTTCCAGATCCATAATCCAGCTTCAAATTTGCATTTCTAGACACATATGCATTCCCCCTATTAAACCCTCTAAGTTCTATCCTTTAACCTAAGCTAAGCACTCTATTTATACTTGCCAAAATGGATTACAAAATATTCTAGAAAATTACATAATAGAAAGGCCGACCTCAAAATGGTCAACACTCATCCCTAAATAAGATCCTATCATTAAATTCATGATTGAAATTAAATACCAAGTTAGCTCCCACAAAGAACCAAACACAAACAACTCAGCTAAAGAGGGAACCAAACATAAACAAATAATAGGCTTAGACAACACACACTAGATTGGGTGTTCCCTTGGCCCTAGTTATTTCTTTTCCCTCCTTACATTAGATCAAGAAATAAAATGGATCAAGGCCTAGTGTGATGTTTGTTTCTCCTGCACTAGAAAGGTACTACTTCTCATTTAGACTTTAGTTCAATTGTACCAATAATGTGGACTAATATGAAGCATTGATTCAAAGTCTCTTACTTATTCAAAAGGAAGGAATTCAAGCATTAACCATATATGGGGATAGTTGGTGGTAAATCAGGTGAGAAATCAAAGTGTTACTAAGAATGGTTTTCTCAAATCTTACAAACATAGGGTATGGGATTTTCTTGAAGGTTTTAGTGCATTTAATATTCAAAGCATTCCTAGAAAAGAAAATAGAAATGCTGACATACTTGTGGAAATGGGTGCATATTATGATGTTCCAAGGAGCCTTGAAGATGAGAAGAGGAAGAAGATTAAAAAGGTCATCAAGCTCACCATTCTTGATAATGATATCAATTGGTAGGTCTTTGAATCTGATGCACAAATTGTGAGTTTCTTGCAAAATGAAGCAGAGTTCTTAGATAGAAATTAGTCAAGATTAAATGGTGAGTATAGGGATCAAATCATCAATCCTAATGACCAAGTGAGGGAAAGAGGCATGAATGTTTGTATAAACAAAGAATACCATGTGCTAATTATAGTTGTTGATGGAAGGACGTTAAACATGGGGAGGTATGTTTTGAAACTAAGTAAGAAAGTTTGGTCCATCTGTGTCAATAATTTAATGATATATTTGCTTGGATTTGTGATTATTTAAGGGGTTTTGACACTAGTCTATTTTAACATACTATAGATCTAATTGGGTAATGTCAAGCTTGTTAGGAAAAAAATAGAGACTAGTCAATCCCAAGATTGGGCCACTAATGAGAAATGAGCTATCCAAATTGATTGAAGCAAATATCATTTCCCTATCAAGAACTCCTCTTGGGTGGAAAACCTTGTCCCTTTTAGGAAAAATAATGGAGAAATCATATTATGCATAGATTTTAGAGATCTTAACCAATCCTCCCTCAAGGATCATCATCCTCTCCCTTCCATGGAGCAAATATTGTCCAAGGTTAGTGGTACAGAAAGATTCTCCTTCTTTGATGGGTTCTCGGGTTATAATTAGGTGTTAGTCAAGGAAGCTGACAGATACAAAACTACTTTCACTACCAAATGGGGTACCTATTCCTATAGAAAGATGCCTTTTGGACTAAAAAATGCATGTGCCACATTTTAAAAGGAAATGGAGATGGCCTTAAAAAATATGATTGAAAGATTTGTGTTGGTTTATAGTGATAATATCATGGTAAATTCTAAAGATGTAGTAGAACATTTTTGTGATCTTAGACAAGTGTTTACAAGATGTAGAGAATATGAGGTGTCTTTGAATCCAATCAAGTGTGTCTTCACCACTAATCAAGGGAAGCTATTAGACATATTATATCTAGAGAGGGTCTAACCATGATCCAGAAAGAATTAAGGTGATACTTTTCCTTTCTCTCCCTAGTCACAAGAAAGGTTTGCAAAGTTTTCTTGATAGAATAAATTTTGTGAAAAGGTTTATCCCTAACCTGGCTACCATGGTGAAGCTTCTTATAGCTATGCTCAAAAATAATATGGCCTTCTCAAGGAATAAGGAAGGGAAAGCAAGTTTTGAAGAGATCAAAGAAGCCATATCTTCAACCCCTACTCTTATCAATGCAAATTTTGATAAAGATTTTATTTTGTATACTTTAGGGGGTGAATTAATTATTTCTGCTATTTTGACACAATTAAATGATAAAAATGAAGAGCAACATATTTCTTTTTTTAGCGAAGGACAAAAAGAGTATGAGAATAAGTATAGCTACATGGAAAAGAAATCCCTTGTGATAATACGAGCCTTGAAGAATTTCAAACATCTACTATCTCATAACAAAATACATTTTTTGGTTCTGCATGCGAGTGTTAAGGATTTCCAACTGAGTAAAGACATTAGTGAGAAAAGAGCTGGTTGGATCATCAAGGTAATGGAGTATGATGTAGATATTTAGATTACCAAACTAATAAGGGGGAAGGGATTGTGCAAATATATGATCTCATCTCATGAGCTTGATGAGGAAATTTCCTTGGTGTTGATAGAACAATAAGAGACAAGAAATGACAATCCAAAGAGTTGGATATAGGACATAAAGACCTTCTTAGTTGGAAATAAATATCCCCAAGAAATAGATAAAGCCAAAAAAAGATAGTTGCAGTTCTTCCCCTATTATGTAATTGATGGTGTTCTATCTAGGAAGGATTTCAATGGAGCCTTGTTAAGATGCATTGGCGTGGATCAAGTAGAGAGGATCGCTTCATGATGGGCTTGATGGTGGTCATTTTTCAAAACAAACTATTACAATGAAGATTATGAGAGTTGGTTACTATTGTCCATCCTTGGTCCATGACTACCACAAACATGTAAGGAATTGTAAGAAGTGTGCTTTCTTCTTGGCTAAGTGGAGACTTGTGGCTCTTCCACTTCATCCTATCTAGGCTAACCAACCTTTTTCTCAATGGGGATTGGATTTTATTGGTCTCATTAATCCTTCTTCTAGCTCTAGTCATAAATGGATTCTAACTATTATAGATTACTTTATCAGATGGACAAAGGAAATAACATTAAAGAATACCACTGAGTCTTCAGTCATTGAATTCCTTGATGGAAATGTGACCAGGTTTGGTGCCTCTTCAACTATTATTTTAGATAATGCTAAATCATTCATAGGAGCCCAGATTTGTGCATGGGCACTTGATCATGGTATTTACTTGAGCACATCCTCTAATTATTACCCTGAGGATAATAGTTTTTCTAAGTCATCCAATAAGAATTTGATTAGGATCATCAAGAGGACTATTGAAGATAGTCAAAGGTGTTAGCACTAGAGATTGAAAATTTCCCTATGGGTTGATAAAATAAATATTCCAAGCATGAATACTAATGATATTCTTATGGGAGATTATTGTAGATGTGTTACTATGATGATATGTTACATTCATGATTGAGCTTGTCATTGATGTCAACATAACAATTCTCTATGGTATTTGATAGAATAATAGTAGAAAGATCAAGTTGGTATGGATAGCTAGTTGAGTATTATAACTATCTAAGGTTGTGGAAATACTGCTATGTATCTAGTGTATGCAGTTAATGTTGGAAGATGAAAAGATAAGTCTAGAATAAATTATGTAAGTTTTGGTGATGTCTATTTTGAGATAGAGTTTACAGAGGCATGTTTTGGTAAACTTGATATATCTCTTTAAAAAATTGATATTCTAAGAATTGAGGTTGAGGACATGGAGAAAATATGTTGATGATTATGTGGCTAAGTTTTCTTGTCATAATATTGCATGTATTGGAAGATATTCAAGTTGCAAGGTGAAAGATTAATGCAATCACTAAGTGTAACCTGCTCTTAATGTGGTCCTATAATGATTATTTGAGAAGGTCTAACAACCCACTCAAGGAATTGTTTTGAGGATTTGGTATAAAGGGAGGACATTTTTCTTTATCATGATGATATGAAAATGACATGGAAAATTAATTGTGTAAGCAGTACAAGTGCAGAATGCGAAATTGAGTAGAGTAGAGTGGAAGTGAAGGCAACTTCATTACTAAGGTTTTGTTGAGTGACCTAAGGTTCGTGACCTGATCTACAAGGTTTGACAATTATTGTTCAATTGAAAGAATAAAGGAAAGAACAACATAATCTTAAACTACATGTTTGAGTAGTGAGCTCTTCCTATAGTTGAAATTGCATGTTTTGGTAGTGGGGTCTTCTTGCATACATTGTACTACAACTCCTAACTAGGTTGTAATCTCCTAATAGGGATTCAAAGTCTCATAATAGGGACTCTATGTATGAAATGTTATAATTAACTTCTAATAGGGTCCATCCTTTAACAAGGAATGTTTATATTAGTACATCATCTTGTGGGCATCATTCCCACCAAGGTTTTCACTCTAATCAAGGGTTTTCCTAGTTAACATATCTAGTATAATTGTCTATGTGCATCTTATTATAGTTTCCATTTACTTTGGTTGATTGGTTAAGTTTGTTTAAAGAAGATAAATATTTTAATTTTTTGATAATTGATTCACCCCCCCTCTCATTTATCTTGGTGGACTATTGTTTGTAACAATTGGTATCAGAGAATTAGGACCTTGAAGGTAAAGTTTAACAACTTTTGGAGATCCATGGTGAACATTTTTAGGAAAGATAGTCCTACATCTGACAGAGGAAATTTTGACACACAAACTATGGAAATTCTTGGTGAGTTATCAGATATGTGTAAAGAGAAAAATATTGAGTTTTTAGATCCAAAATCCTTTTGTTGTATACAATGGAATAGTAGGACAAGAAAAGATAGATCTAGATAAAAAGAAGACATGAAGATGAAGGAAGGTATTGATTTAATTACAAATAGAGAGAGAGAGAGAGAGAGAGAGAGAGAGAGAGAGAGAGAGAGAGAGAGAGAGAGAGAGCTACAAGGTATGGAAAAAAAAATTGTTAGACATGTAAAAAGTTTGGTCATTTTCGAGTAGATGTCCTAAGCAATTGAGGAAAACTAGAAAGAATCTACTCTCTGATAAAGTTGAAGAATTTAGAGAAAGTATGGAAAGATACTTGAAAGACTATGTTAATGAGTCTAGATTGATTAATGAAAAGCAAGTAATAGAAGAGATTATTACGGAAAGTAAAAATGTGAGAATTGATGAGAAATTTGGGATACAAGAGAGAATAGTTGATTACAATTCATATGATGATGTTGTTACTGAGCTAAGGAATGATGATGTATTTCTTGAGACTCACAATAATTTACATAATGAAGGAGTGCCAAGGCAAGAAAAAAGCTTGGAACCTTTAGTAGAGGCAAGAGTTGAGATAGAAACTCGTACTTTAGAAAAGAATATGATAAAGAATCACCCATCCAAGCAAATCATCAGAAGCAAACACAAAGGTGTGATGACAAGAAGCAAAGTAAATTAAGAATTATGCTTGATATCTCAAGTTGAGCCTAAGAATGTAGATAAGTATGTAAATGTGATTATTAGAAACAAGCCATGAATTAGATCAAATAGCAAAGAATGAGACATGGGAATTGCTCCCTAGACTAGTAGACAAGAATGTGAAAGGAAATAAATGGGTATTCAGAAAAAAAAATTAATGAACAAGGTGAAGTTGTAAGAAACAAAGCCAGATTGGTATGTAAAGATTACTCACAACAAGAAGGGATATATTTTGAGGAGACTTATGCTTTAGTGGCTAGAATAGAATAAGTAAGATTATTCTTCGCCTATGCAGCAAAAAAGAAATTTAAAGTGTATCAGATGGATGTCAATTAAACATTTCTAAATGAAGAACTTGAAGAAGTGTACATTGAGCAGTCTAAAGGATTTTCTTTGGAAAATGACAAGGACATAGTATTTAGATTGAGGAAAGCATTATATGGTTTGAAGCAAGCACCTAGAACCTAGTGTGTAAGGTTGGACAAACATTTGGTACAACTTGGATATAGAAAAGGTATAGTAGACAGTAATCTATATTGGAAAGAAACTGATAATGGTTTGATGATTTTGGTAATATTTATTGATGATATCATATTTGGAGGAAATGATGAAGAACATGAGAAGTTTTTTGAGGAGATGAAGAAATAATTTGAAATGAGTATGATAAGAGAAATGAAATATTTTCTAGGATCATAGATTGTATAGAATAAAGAAGGAATCTTCATTTTTTAGAATAAGTACTTGAAGGATTTATTGAAAAGGTTTGGTTTTGAAACATGAAAACCTATTGGAATACCTATGATAACTAGACACAAATTATATACAAAGTTTGAGACACCTACTTTGATTAGAAAAAGTAAGATCTATGATCAAAGGATTGCAATATCTAACTCACATAAGGCAAGATGTAGAGAATGCAATTGGAATTGTTGCAAGATTCCAAGATGATCCCAGAGAAGCAAATTATGTAGCAATCAAAAGGATATTTAGATATCTGAAAGGAACATCTAAGTTTGGATTATGGTATGATAGGTCTAATAATTTCACTCTAAGTACTTATACTAATGCTGATTGGGTAGGTAGTATGGATGAAAGGAAAAGCACCAGTGGTGAAGCCTCTTTTCTTGAAGGAAGATTGGTTTCTTGGTTAAGCAAGAAGCATGATTGTACATCACAAAGTATATTAGAAGCAAAGGATGTTGTAGTAGCAAATAATTACAATCAATTAATTTGAATGAAGAAAATGTGAAAGGATAGAAGGATAGAAATTAATGAGCCTATTTTCATACATTGTGACAACTCAAGCATGGTAAATATGTCTAAGAATCCAACGTTTCATTCCAAGACTAAGCATATTTCTATTAATTATCATATGTTGAGAGAGTAAGCTACAAAAAAAGGAAATTAGATTGGAGTATGTGAGCACTAAAGAGAAGATTGTAAATATATTCACTAAGCCTCTTCCCAAATAGACTTTTGAGTATTTGCAAGGTATGCTTGGGTTATGCCCCTTCCTACATCAGAGTAGAAGATGCAAGAGTACATCAATCCAATGTAACAGAGAACCATTTTTGTCTAAACTAAATATTGATGCTTCATATATGGGGGAGTATTTGTGATAGATAGAGTCATCTTGGACTCTTATTGAATGTTGTTTTGAGTAATGTCTTTGGACACTCAAGCTAAGTAAGAATAAGTTGTTGTGTAGTTTGTTGTAGAAAAGTTGGGTGCTGAAACATTTCACATTGATGTCAATGGGGGTGATGTTCAGCATGAAAATAGCATGAAAAAAACATGTACAAAAATTAGAGATGTTCAGCATAAGCACAACATGGAATAACAACTTGATAGAAAGTACACTGAGGTATATTAATATGGGAGAATGACTAATGAAGAGGATTTGAAAAGTAAGATGAAGAGTCTTTTGTTGTTATTCTTGGAACTAGATGATTTTCGTCTATGTTGCCATCAATGCCAAAGGCAGAGATTGTTGCAAGCATGAATTCTCATGATATTCCTATGGGGGAGTATTATAGATATGTTACTATGATGATATGATACATTCATGGCTGAATTTTTCATTAATGTCAATATAACATTTTTCTATGGTATCTGATAGAAGAATAGTAGAAAGATCAAGTTCGTATAGATGACTAGTTTAGTATTATAACTATTTGAGGTTATGGGAGATACTTCTATGTATCTAGTTTATGTAGTTAATGTTAGAAGTAGAAATGATAAGTCTTGAAGAAGTTATTTAAGTTTTGGTGATCTTTGTTCTAAGATAGAGTTTACAAAGGCATGTTCTAGTAAACTTGGTATATCTCTTAGCAAAGATGATATTCTAAGAATCAAGGTTCCAAAAATGAAGAAGACATGTTGGTGATGACATGGCTAAGTTCACTCATCTTAATTTTGTGTGTATAGGAAGATATTCAAGTTGCAAGGTGGAAGATTAATGTTATTGCAAAGTGTAACATGTTTTTAATGTGGTCCTATAATGATTAATTGAAAAGGTCTAATAGCCAACTTAAGGAATTTTTTTAAGGAATAGATATAAAGGGAGGACATTTTCCTTTATCATGAAGATATGGAAATGACATGGAAAAGTAATTGTGTAAGAAATACAAGTGCAGAATGTAAAATTGAGTAGAGCAGAGTGGAAGTGAAGGAATCTTCATTGTTGAGGTTTTGTTGAGTGATCTAAGGTTTGATGATCTAAGGTTCATGACCTAGTCTATAAGGTGTGATAGAGATTGGTTTAGTTGATAGAAAAAAGCAAAGAAGTACATAATAGTAAATTTCATATTTAAGCAATGAGCTCTTCTTGTAGTTGAAATTGCATATTTGGGTAGTGGGTTCTTCTTGCATACATTTTACCACAACTCCTAATAGGGTTGGCACAACTCCTAACATGCTTGAACTTTATTAATAGGGATTCAAAGTCTTCTAATAGGGACTCTATGTACTAAATTTTATAATAGACTGCTAATAGTGTTGATCCTCTAACAAAGAATATTTATATTAGTAGATCATCTTGTGGGCATCATTCCCACCAGGGTTTTCCCTCTGATTAATAGTTTCCCTAGTTAACATATCTGGTGTAATTGTCTATTTGCATCTTATTATGGTTTCTATTTACTTTTATTGAATGGTTAATTTTGTTTAAAGAAGATAAATTTTTGAATTGTCAGATAACTAATTCACCCCCTAGTTATCTTGGTGGACTATTGTTTCTAACAATAACACCCAAGAGAGCCATAGGAAATTATCCCTTCATGTTCATATATGATAGGGAAGCTAAGCTTCCTATCTCATTAGAGTTTCCTTCCCTCAAGCTAGCTCATTAGTTGGAATTAACTGAAAATGATGCTATGTCTATAAGAATTAGAAATTTGATAGAGCTAGAGGAAAAAAGAGGTCAAGTATTACAAACCTTAGGGATACATCAAGAACACATGAAAATGAGCTTTGATAAGAATGAAAAGGCTAGGAGTTTCAAGGAAGGTGATCTTGTGTTGAAATGGGATGTAGGCAGAGAAAAGGTAAGGAAACATTCAAAATTTGATGTTTTATGGAGTGGCCCTTGTGTGATCATCAGGTGTAAGCAAAAAAATGCTTTTTAGTTGAGTAGGCCTAATGGTGAAATCTTGCCTATTCTAGTCAATGAAATATATCTTAAGTCTTGTTTCTGATGGAAATTTATATTCATGTACATAGTTAGAGTAGTTTTTCTTTCTTGTTCTTCCTATATTCCAAGTAGTGTGCGGGCAAAAAAAATTTTGTAAGTAAAGGGTTTTGGTTCTAAGTTTTTATAAGTTGTAGAGGAAGAAGGCATGTTATGGCTTAAAATGTAGAAAAAATGATAAATTTGATGGGTTTTATGGTTTTAGGAACTCCATAGCCCAATGGATCTTTGATGGTCACTAATCATGTGCTAAGTAGGCTTACATACCCTTTGAGTCACTATAAATGTTAACCAAAATACCCTCCCACTAGAAAGTCAAATTTAAATGATAATTCACCCAATGGTTATCTAGGGTTTTAAATTAAAACTTTGGCCATATTTTATATTATGCCTTGGAATTTTTTAAGTCATGACCATGTGATTTGAAAAATCAGAGTGTTTGAGTGTCAACCAGGGTCAAGGTGCGCAAAGATGCACTTTTCTTTGTTTTCACCTGATCACATGGTTATATTGACATGCTATGATTATGTTATGATGGTGTGGAAAAGGTAGATCTTCAGTGCTTTAAAGACATATCTTGCACCATTAGATCATCTAGATCTAAGGCTAGTGCATGATTATCATGCACTAAAAAAATGATAGGTTTTGAGTTGTGATCAAGAGGTTCCCCTTGTTTCACTTGGTCACAAGGGTTAGACAAGAACCTTAGGTTAAAGTGGTGATGGTGTGGTATGGTCCAACTTCAACCTTCACAAGGTTGTGCTAGTTAGTAAGGAATGCTAAGAGTAGATCATGAGGCAATGATGATATGTGGATTTTGGTTTCACAAGCAATAATGACTATTAAAGAAAGGTGGTGGTGAGGCTGTGATTGCGAATGGTCAAACAAAAAGCATAAAAAATTGAATCATTGAAAGAGTGGCATAATGGTAAGAAATGTTTGGTCCATGTAGAAAGACTTGGTGGTTAAACCTTACCTAACCAAAAGTCACAATCGATTTGGAATTTGGTGGCAGAAAAAGCAGTTCCTTGAATGATGAATCTGAACTTTTTGATCTCCTGTAACCACTTTCATTGATCCCTAGGCTTGATAAATGTAAAGAGATACTCAACCACTATCTGTTGATCTCTTCATTTAGTTAGAAATTAAATGACCATTGCTCCTAACCTCTCAAAGATTTTTTTGGTAGAGAAGTGATCCTCTCATGTGTGAATTTATGCAATAATCATATATTCTCAATTTTGCATTGATTATTCTCTGAATATTTAATTGTGGTGGTTGATTTTTATCGTATAAGGGAAGTTATCCAAGTTATGTTGGCACTATAAAGGTAGATATTGCACTCTTTCTTAGGGTTGGATCTTCTCTATTTTCCCTAGTATTGCCTTGGCATGCTACTATAAAATTCCCTCTCTATATTTGAATTATATGACTTTCTACCTTATATCTTTCAACTATCATCGTACTATATAAGCTTGCCTACCTTTCATTGACATACTATGAATATCTATAATCTACATTTTTTGTATCTCTTTGGCTCATGAATGTAAGAAGTAAAGAAAATTTCCTCATGTCACTCATGTTATTGTCTAATCTTTATGTAGGTTATAGATTAAAGCAACTTTGAATCTATATATCTTTGGATTGTCATATTAATAGTACAGTGCATGTATGGGTAGAGATTGGTCTAAACACCTAATTTTGTTGCATCACCTTAGTAAATAGATTAGGTAGTTATTTTCATGTATGCCTTATCCCTTTTTTCTTCAAGAATAGTTTAAGTGCATCCTAATAGTAGAGGAAGCTCGTGTTCTCTAGAGACTCAACCTCATAGTTCAAGTCCCACAACTTGGAGGTTGTTTCCATGTTTCACAAGGTTGTCCTTATGTAAGACTTTGGACAAGGGTGCAAGCTTTTGTGATAACATTATCCCATCCCACATTTTTTTGACAACGACATGAATTGATTTGTTGTGGCCATGACATGTTACAAGGACTATTCATTAATGTTGAATGACATTCTTTAGCCTTATTTGCATGACATATTTTCATCTCCATGATTCTTTAATTATTGTAATGATATAATGTCATGGGATTTGATTTCTTATGACTTGGTGCATTTGGTTTTTCTTGCCTATCACTTCATTATAATAGGTTGATTTCAAGATCAAATTTAGTTCTGATATTTTTGCTATTGCTCTCATCTACATTTTCAATTCCACATGGTTAGAGTTTGAACTCCATATTATTATTAGAGTCATTCCTTGACTCTATAAATATAAGTTGTAAATACATTTTAAGGGTTCCATTCTTTTGCAAAAAGTGATCCTATCATGATCTCTCAAGAGTCCTTCATACTTTTCTACATATTACTTGTAACCACTAGATGAAATATTATTGAACTACCTTGGAATCTTGAATAAAGAAAAAGCTTAAGGCCCTTTTGTGCTCATTTTTGTAGTGTATGTTGGTCTAATTTTTGCAAAATATTTTTCACCATTTTTAAATTTAAAAAATTAGAATTGAATTTGTCAAGTGGAGACTAGGATTTTCATTTTAATCCTACAAAATCATGGTAGCATTTGAATTTTCTTATCAAGACCCTAGGTCTTGTTTCCTTTTAAATTTTTTGGGCACGAAACTTAAAAAAATGCAAATATTCCCATCCTTTTAAAACTTTCCATGCCTTGAGCCTCACCATGTCTTTTATGTTTCTAACCGCACGATCCCTAAAAGATATACAATGATTTCTATCTCACTATCAAAAGATGCAAGTGTTTTACCATTAGTGACATAGTGACCGCCGCTAAGTTGAAGAGCGGTGTCATCAAATGGAGATACAATGATTGAAGATTGTATTGCTTTAGAAATATTTGATCATGTTTTTATGATAGACCTATTAGAACCTGAAAAGGGGTTAGAACATTGAAGTACAAAAGGTGTCAATAGAAATCTCAACTTTTCTGATTAGTCACTTTGTCGCTATCAAAGAAATTAAGAACTTCACTATTAGCAACATGGCACCTTCACCAAAAATAATGGCCAACAATCACTTTTAAGTTTTCCGGTGACCGTAAGTTTTCCAAGCTGCATCATGGACGTGCAATTTTATTATGTGTTAGAAGCATTAATGAGGGTATTTATGACTTCACTTGCCTTTATCTTTTTTGCCCTAAATTTTGATGAGTCCTTGGAAGTTTCTATGTTGCTATTGGAGAATTTATGTTTCTTACCGTTAGTGACATAGCACCCAGATGGAAAGAAGTACTGTGGCAACATTTCAAAGAAAGTTGGTCCCAGAAAATGCTTCGTTAGATATCAGTTATAAAGCTTTGGAACATGATGGCATCTAATGGGCTACTTCTGTACACCAGGAAAACTAACATCACTGGAGGTCACTATATCGCTATCAGGAAACTTGTTCTTCTTGCCGTTAGTGACACAGCACCCAACAAGAAATAAATACATGTGGGCCCCAAGAAACATGGTAATATGGACAGGTTTTTAAAATTTGAATCTAAATGGCAGTGGGGCAAGGTTTCCTCATGTCATCAATAATTGGACCCATGCCCTAATTCATAAAACATATGAAAGATTCTAATCATCAGATCTATCTCAAAATCTACGATTGTCCCTATCTCGCTATGGTTAGTTGCAAGAAGGTTACGAACAATGACATAGCGACAAGGGGCCCACGATATTTATTTTAAGTAATGCATCAAATATCTCCCACATGATCAATGCAAAATCAATGATGGTCGCTATATCGCTATGGCAAGGTGATCACTTTTTATGTATAGCGAGATAGCAGCATAGTGACACGTGTGCTCAAAAATTTGTGAGTCTAGTTCAAAAGTGCCAACAATATAGGAAAGGTACACATGGAAAAATTTCATTAGGTTGACTACCAACTTGTCAAGTAGAACATGAGTCATCTTTGCTTGCATTCCTAAATCATAAGATTTTTTGAAAATCTACGGTATAAATTTGAATGTAGAAGGTGATGCCACCCTATGCATTTATGACAGATGAAAGCTTTGTGTGTGAGAAAAAATAGAGTATAACACAAAATATTTTCTTAATTCCACCTTACACGAACAAAGATTCCAAGCATTTCTAAGCAGAAGTAGTTATTAAGAATACTGTGTTGAATTTGGTAAGACTTTGAAGTAGTTTGTTCGCAGAAAGATTGCAAAAACACTAAGAAGAACTAGTGCAGAACTAAAAGTAAGTATTTGCACTATAATCCTTGCATTGTTTCAATTTCTTTGAGAGTTAATTAAAAATGGCTCCAAAGCAGAAAGTGTTTTCTAGTCAAGAGAACTATTTGGATAGGAATGTCCATGATGATTTGCTTGAACTGCTCCCTCCTTCCACCATTGAAACTGTAGAAGTTAAAAGGCTAACTTCATTAAACCCTAGGTTGAGAATAGCAGATGGGCTATATGAGAAAATAAACTGGGTTAAGGATGCAACAACTTCATAGACTAGTCTTGTTTTGTTCAAAAAATGGTTTTCAGAGTGGAACCTTTTTGCCCCACGTGCCAATATCTAGAATTTTGATCTAGGGAAACTGGTGGTTCCCAGTCTTTTCATCGACTATGATCTTTTGGAAGCTGTAGCTAAGAATTACAACCAAGCCCTTAGAGTAGTGAGGAGAATTGATGGTGAAATCTTGATTACAATCAATCCAGAGGAAATTAGGGAGGTTTTCAGTTTAGGGCCTGTCACTGATTATCATGTGCCCATTGATTTGAAAGGGTTAGAGAATGAATATATGTCTAAGAAAGATGGAGTTAGGAAAGGTGTGCTGAGGGCACACATAGGTAGAATTGGAACACTACCAGCAATAACAACATCCTCCAAGGAGCCTTTCAAAATGGCATATTTCAATTCCAAGGCTATAGAAATATATAGCTCCCTGTGCAAATTTTTTGGGAGAGATGAAGAGGATTTTATGCCTATGTATTTTATGTATCTAATTACTCAGATATTTTCTTTTGGTGTGGATATAATTTTTTATTTTTATTCCTACTTAGCTAAGGAGATTCACATTGGATTGACTGGAATTGCTAAGGGTAAGGTGCAACAAACTTTTGGCCGTTACTCTCTATTAATGCACATGTTCTTGTTCAAGGGAGTTACATATTTTAGTAAAGAAATGAAATTAAATAGAGAAGAGAGTGGGGAAGCACTACCAGTGCAATTGTGGAGGGTAGATATGAGTTAAGATGTAAAGAATGAAAGTTTTGTTAGGTTTGATAGGTATTTCACTTCAAAGCTGAGATGCCTCCTATTAAGGGACAATCCCAGAATCCCCAAAGCACTATTGAATCTCATTAGGCCTATGGACAATCCAAGTGGTTTGAAAGTTTCACATAATTGGGGAGATGTTATTCCATACTCTATTTCTACTATATTTAGAGTATATGGTTTTAAAGGAAGCCCTCATGTACTACCTTACCAAGTGCCTTTGAAGGTAGAAGTTTCTGAAATATTGTGGCAGCTAGGAGGACTGGAGGAAACCCTTCTATTGAAGAGACAAAAGGGGTCAATTTTTCCTACTTGCAGAGTGGTTCATCATTTTGTAATCACAAAAGCGGGTTGGATTTCTCTACACAAGATTTTGGATCCTTATAAGATGGCTACTTCTCACCCTCATTTTTGTGATTCTGAAGGTTTTTATCATTTAGCTTTGAGGCACAGAATTAGATTTGGTAAAATCAAGCATGAATTTTATTTTCCTAAAGACTTAATAAGGGATGAGCACTCCTTGAAGGAGAAGGAGACTAGAAAAGAAAAGTGGAGAGTCTTTTCTAAATTTTTTGATTTCATTCATTTTTTTAAATCCAAATTATAGTCCTTTGGACAATGCGATTACAAATGTAGATAATATGAGAAAACTTATGAATAATTTTCTTGAAATAATAGAGGCAATGAATAAGAAGAAGCAATTCTTTATGAGGTTCTACCTGGATAAGGCCAGGTAAGTAATGTGAAGATTGGGTTTTACTCCCAATATAAGGGTAGACCAATTAACTGTATAAAAAAGGCTGGGGTATACTATCATTATAAATAAAAGGAATACTGTGGACAAAGGAAAAAAAATAATTGAGTCCAGTAGTAATGTTTTGGAAGAGAGGCCTTCTAATCCCTCCCCTAAGAGGAGAAAAATAATAAGAGAGGGGGATCCTCATGTTGAGGAGTATTCACCTTCACAAACCCCTTTGAGAATTGAGGAGGAGCAGCTCACTAATGAGCAAATTGAACAAATTGAGTCACAAGGGGGATTTTTTGTTACCCAAGTAGAGATTGATAAAGGGAACCCCCAGGAACCTCCTGTGTGAAGCCTTGAGCTAACTGTAACTGATTTTAGGGGAAGGGAATTGGACCCTATGTTGGAACAAGCTAGCCAGCAATTTTTGTCAAATGATAGTTTTGTAAAGTCTAGGGCTTTTCATCTATTTTCTTGGAGGCCAAACATGCACAATTTTGAGGAAAGATATAAGAAGATGAAAACAAAGCATCTAGAAATGGATGAAGCCTCCATCCAAAACTAAATAAAGGAACATATGATGCAAGAGTTCTATAACATTACCCCTGAAGAGGGAAGGCAAATGGTAAAGACTTCTAACATACTAATGTTGCCTAATTGGGATATTGCTGATGCATTGATTTTCAATTTTGTTTCTAATAAATTGGAGTTACAAGACCCAAATAAAAAGGAGTTTTTAGGGATTTCTTTTAGTAATGACCAAGCTCCTCTTGTTATGTGGTCACTAAGAAGAGGATCCAGGATTGTATCAGCATAGCCTGATGATTCAAGACTGATAGGGAATATCATTGTAAGGAGAGTTGTTGATACTTCACATGTATAGGCAGCCCACATGAATGTAGATTATTCTCAATTTTCCTTGGCTACTGAAAAAAGGGAGGAAAAGGAAATGATTGAATTATAGAAAAAATATAAGGCGGTTGTGGATGCCTACAATAAAGAGGTAAAAAAGAGAGTTGAGCTTGAGAAAAAGCTATTAGGAAAATCCACTAGGCCTAGAATAACATACCCTTGCCCCCCAGTTGAACCCTTCAAATCCACCACCCTCATAGAAATACCAAATACACCCCAAAGGCCATAGTACTACACTACTAAGGATTTTGAAGAAGAAAAGGGTAAAATGAGGGCCTTACATGTAGAGTTGGAGTCAAAATATGAAGATAAATTAAGAAAAGCTCTAACATATTTGGGGGACAAAATTGAATGGCCACTAATTCATGATTAGTTGGCTAGGGTGATCAGTATCTGGGAGGAGTTGAAAGCCAATGATGAGGCTTTAAAGCCTATCATAAATAAATGGGTAAGAAGGGAGAAAGAAATGACAGTTTTTTTTTTCTCTGTTATAAATAATTCTTATGATCAAATTGAAAAAACCTTTGATATTGTTTCTGATCTTGCTGATTTTGACAATAAAACGATTCATTTATAGAAAATAATAGTAGGCTACTTGAACAAGTACAAGAGCCAAAAATTTAGTTTGTCTCCTCGTGCCCTAGATAAAGAAATAATTTGAAAAGAAAAGATGAATGGGCTAAGGAACTTGATGATACTTTTTCTTTGAGGATGAACAAAATTGTAAATGAAATAGGGCATGCATGGTGGGCTACCACAATACAATAATTGGTGAAGGCCCAAATATTCTTTAATTCTTTAAAACAAGAATTTGTTGATATTGATAATGAGGCTGAGTATATATTAAAAAGATAGAGTGATATTTTGCAATTCAATTGGCCAGATGACACACTGTTCGACAAGTGGATGGCAGAAATAGCTCTTGGTGAACAATTTGATGAAGATGAAATTGATAGTGATGAGGTGCAGGGTGAGGAGATCTAAATCATTGACACCATCACTACTCAAGCCCAACTAGAAGAAGAAGATAAGAATAATCAATCACTTTCAGTTGCAAGCTCATGACCACAGGATCCTAATACAATCAAAGAAGAGAAAAAGGTAGAAGTTACTCCCACCATATAGGATAAAGACAGTGAAAACCCATAGGTGGAGATTAATGTGCAATCATTAGAACAATCTTCATCATTAGCTAGCTTGGCAGTTGCATACAAAGAGATATCAAAATAGCAGCCAAATTAACAACATTAGAAGATGTGACAGAAGCTGATCCACCAAAAAAGAATATTTTTATTTGGACATCTTTCTGTTACTACAATTTTTTCTTTTGTGATATGTGTATGTAAATATTTCTTGTAGAGGACACCTGTCATTTTCTCTTAGCCTAAAGCTTGTTGCATCTCACACTATATAAGTGAGATTCTAGGGCTAGAGAAAAGGTCCAATTTGAAAAAGGCTTAAGTGATACTTAGTCTATTTTTAGTCCACCAAAGTTTTGAGCAATTTTATGATGTATTTTCTCTGTTAGTTCCTAAGAATACATGAATATAGAATGATCTCTATGTTTCTTCCTAAGGTCATTCTGAGCTTACTGTAAATGTATACAATTTTCAAAGAAAATAAATAAAAATTATGAGTTGTCCCCATATTAGTTCTTTCTAAATTTTGTCTCCTTTTGATTACTTGGTTATCTTGATGTTGTATGAGTAAAGGCTTGTGCAATTGAATGCAGACCAGTTAGGTTGTATATATGTTCATCACAGCTATTAGTTCAATGGATTAAGTAAAAGCTTTGATGAATTTTATAAGGTTGCTATAGTAGTAAGAAGGATTTTTGAATGATGAAATTGTATAAGAATTGTTGATAATATTTGTTGTAAGAAAAAAAATTAGATCTAAGGATTGGTAGTAGACTTTGAGCCCTAATGGATTAGGCACTGGTCAAATTGAATTAGCTGGAAGAGAAATATGTCATAAATGGTTTTCAAATGAAGAATTATAATCAATTTTACTTTTATTTCTTGTAGATCTTCAAGGTTTTCCAGTACTTGTTTGCATAGAATATTTTAGCTTTAGTTAGCCACTATTGCTGAGAACACGTGCAAATCTATAGAAGAACTTTTGCCAGATCTATTATATGGGATGTGTTTATCATATTGTCAAGAATTATGCATGTATTTGAGAATTTGAGATGAGAATAAAAATGAAAATAAAATAATTCTCATACAGTGTTTCCCAGTCTTGAATCATCCCTAGGTATACCCACCTTGGTTTTGCAGAGCCTAAAGAGTAGAAAACCACCTTTGGTTTTGTTGATGTTGGCTCCAAATGGTTTGCACACATATTTGTTAGTAGGAATTGGCTAATCCTTAGATTGTGTGAGTGATATCATTTTGGTGTTGAGCATTTTTTTCCTTAGTAGTCATAAAATAGCAACAAAATGGTGACTCTGCTAGGGAGTTGTCCAACACGTTTGTGAAAAGTACTACAGTTTCTTTGGTCCTACTGTATATGTGTGTGTCAAGTTATCTAAGTTTTTCCCATGGCCATAAGGGGATATTTTAGTGACAAACCTTGAGAATTTAAAGAACATTCCAAATGCCATGAAGATATACTAACGTATCCAGCCTTTCCAAGTGTCTTATCTAACAAGTAAGAGTTGTAGTCTTACGATCTCAGTGATTGGTCTATCTGTGTCAGATATTTCAATTTTTATTTGTGTGTTTTTTCCTTGGAGTCAGGAATAATTTTTATTGTGTATTTTCCCAAAAGTAGGGTGGTGAATTAGTCAAGGTTTTGAAGCTAGTACTTATTTTAACAAAAGGTGAATATGGCTGACAAGAGAAAGAACACAAGAGCTTACATTAGAGCCAATCTTGATGTACCAATCTATACATATCCAAATCCCACCTAGAAACCCAGAGGTAGTATGTCCGTCAATTCCCAGTATCAACCAATATTAGGGAGAAAGTCTTCTTCACTTAGTTTTGCCACAGTCTTGTTGCAAAAAAATGAAGAAGGATATGAACAACCCGTTGCTTTTTTCAGTAAGTCACTGTAGCCTACTAAATTGAAATATGACATAAATGAAAAATAGGTATATGCTTTAGTAAAGGGTATAAAGGCTTTTAGATTCTACCTAGTAGGTTCTATTGTCATTGCCTTTGTACCCAGTGTAGCTGTGAAGGACATATTTTCTCAATAGGAAGTATCAGGCAGAAGGTGTAGATGGATCAACAGGATACAAGAATTCAATATTGAAATATAGATAACTAAGTTGGTAAGAGGTCAAGGTTTGCATAAACTCATGGTTGAATCTAATTTGGAAGCCAATTAGATAAATGTGGTAGTTGATGACCTCAGGTCTGACTTATGTGACATGGGTCGTTGTGATTGGTGCACTAATGTTATATATTACCTGCAACACATCGAAGCTCCTCCCCATTTGCCTAAAAATGAAAAGAGGAGTACTAAATTACAAGCCATCAAATACATAATTTTCCAAGGTAGTTTATGATGGAGAAATTTTGAGGGAGTGTTGTTGAAGTGTATTGATCAAGAAAAGGAAAAAGAAGTCTTAAATGAAATGCATGCTGGAGTGTGTGGAGGACACTATATGGCCAAAACCACTAAACATAAAGTGATGAGAGTTGGATTTTGGTGGCCATATCTTATCAAGGATGCTCAAATTTTTATTAGGAAATGTGACCCTTGTTAGGGGTTTTCTGGAAAACTGAAGTTCTTAGGTAATACTCCATTGAAGCTAGTGGAGGTCCAAGCACCTTTTCAACAATGGGGTATGGATTTCATAGGAGAGATTTGCCCCAAGTCTAACACTAGCTATTCTTGGATTCTAGTGGCTACTAACTACTTTACAAAGTGGGTAGAGGCTATCCCCACAAGAAATGAAACAAGTAAAGTTGTCAACAATGTCCTACTAAATAATATTATTTCTAGATTTGGTTGTCCTCAGAAAATTGTAACAAACAATGCAATGTGCTTTGGGTCTAAGGAATTCATCAAATTTTGTGATAAATATGGAATAACAAGATCATTATCGTCTCCTTATCATCCACAAAGATATGGACTAGCTGAATCCACAAATAAGAGCCTATTAAAAGTTATTAAGTGAACCTTGGATGATAACAAGAAAGCATGGGATTCCAAGTTACAGTTAGCAATATGGGCTGACAGAGTAACTATGAAGAAAGCCATTAGTGTAGTTCCATTTGATATGGTGTATGTAATTCAAGAAAGAATGCCTCAGAACAACCTAGTAGGTTTGTATAACTACATTCAAATGTATGATGAAGATATCATTGATGATATGCAAGAAAGATTGGATGAACTAGTTGGGCTAACTAAGACCAGGAAAGAAGCATCAATCAGAAACCAAAAGTTTCAATTACAGGTTAAAACACTCTATGATAAGATGATAGTGAGCAAGAAATTTGAAAGTGGAGATTTGGTCCTTATGTGGAATGCCAGGATAGAAGATAAAGGAAAACATGGTAAGTTTGATCCCATGTGGTTAGGTCCCTATCTGATTGAAAATGCATGGGGAGAAGATTCTTATATTATCAAAGATCTATCAACCAACATTCTTGAACTGCCAGTTCATGGACAGTTCTTGAAGAGCTATTTTTCTTGAAAAATACTCATTTTCTCCATGAATAGTAGTCTAGGTTTCCTATACAATCTTTGTGTCTTCTGTATAGTCCCTGTATATTCTTCTGTTCTATGTTCTTGCTCTCTCTAAGTTGTCAGTTTAAAGCTTAGGTGTGTGGTTTGCTTCTCCTAGAGGTTTCTAAGCCCTCATTTGAATCCAAAGGATTCAATGTCCCCAAATAGAGCCATTGTTGGTCTAATTTTTGCAAAATATTTTTCCCCATTTAAAAATAAATAAAATCAGAATTGAATTTGTCAAGTGGAGACTAGGGTTTTCATTTTAATCTTGTGAAATCATGGTAGCATTTGAATTTTCTTATCAAAACCCTAGGTCTCATTTCCTTTTAAATTTTTTAGGTGCAAAACTTTTTTTTAAATATGCGAATATTCCCATCTTTTTCAAAGTTTCCACACCCTGAGTCTCACCATTTCTTTTATGTTTCTGACCACATGATCCCTAAAAAATCTACGACGATCACAATCTTTCTATAAAAAGATGCAAGTGTTTTACCCTTAGCGACATAGTGACTACTATTAAGTTGAAGAACAATGCCATCAAATGGAGATATAATGATCGAAGATTGTATTGCTTTAGAAATATTTGATCACGTTTTTATGACAGACCTATCAGAACTTGAAAAGGGGTTAGAACATTGAAGTAAAAAAGGCGTCAACAGAAATCTCAACTTGTTTGATTAGTCATTTTTTCATTATCAAAGAAATTAAACACTTTGCCGTTAGTGACATGGTGTCTTTGCCAAAAATAATGGTCGGCAATCACTTTTAAGTTTTCTGGTGACCGTAAATTTTCCAAGTTGCGTGATGGATGTGCGGTTTTTTTCTGTGTTAGAAGCATTAATGATGGTAGCTATGACTTCACTTGCCTTTATCTTTTTGGCCCTAAATTTTGATGATTCCTCGAAAGTCGCTATGTCACTATCAGAGAATTCATGTTTCTCATCGTTAGCGACATAGCGCCTAGATGAAATGTAGTACTGTGACAACATTTCAGAGAAAGTGGGTCCTAGAAAATGCTCTTTCAGATATCAATTATAAAGCTTTGGAACACGATGGCATCTAATGGGCTACATGTATACACTAGGAAAAGTGACAGCACCAGAGGTCACTATATCGCTATCGCGAAACTTGTTCTTCTCACCGTTAGCGACATAACACCCAACCGAGAAATAAACACACGTGGGCTCCAAGAAGCATGGTAATATGGCCTAGTTTTTAAAATTTGAATCTAAATACCAATGGGGTAGGGTTTCCTCATGTCATCAATAATTGAACCCATGCCCTAATTCATAAAACATATGAAAGATTTTGATCGTTAGATCTATCTCAAAATCGACGATCATCACTATCTCGCTATGGTGAGTTGCGCAAAGGTTACAAATAGAAACATAGTGACAAGGGGGCCACCATATTTCTTTTAAGTAATGCATCAAATATCTCCCACACGATCAATGTAGAATCAATGATGGTTGCTATATCGCTATGGCAAGGTGCTCACTTTTTTTATATAGCGAGATAGCGAATCAACGACACGTGTCCTCAGAATTTTGTGGGTCCACTTCAAAAGTGCCAACAATGAAGGAAAGGTACACATGGAAAATTTTCATTGGGTCGACTACCAACTTTTCAATTAGAACATGAGTCATCTTTGCTTACAATCCTGAACCGTAGGATTTTTCAAAAATCTACGGTGTAAATTTGAATGTAGAAAGTGATGCCACCCTATGCATTTATATGACATGAAAGCTTCGTGTGTGAGAAAAAATAGAGTATAACACAAAAGATTTTCTTAATTTCACCTTACACGAACAAAGATTCCAAGATTTTCTAAGCAGAAGCAGTTATTGAGAAGAGCGTGCTGAATTTGGTAAGACTGTGAAGTAGTTTGTTCGTAGAAAGATTGTAGAAACACTAAGAAAAACTAGAGCGAAATTCAAAGTAAGTATTTGCACTATAATCCTTGCATTTTTTCAATTTCTTCAAGAGTTAATTAAAAATGGCTCCAAATTAGAAAGTGTTTTTTGGTCAAGAGAACTATTTGGATAGGAATGTCCATGATGATTTTCTTGAACTACTCCCTCCTTCCACCATTAAAACTATAGAAGTTGAAAGGCTAACTTCATTAAAACCTAGGCTGATAATAGTAGATGGGATGTATGATAAAGGAAATTGTGTTAGGGATGCAACAACTTCACAGACTGGTCTTGTTTTGTTCAAAAAATGGTTTTCAGAGAGGAACCTTTTTGCCCCACATGCCAATATCTAGAATTTTGATCTAGGGAGACTAGTGGTTCCTAGTGTTTTCATGGACTATGATCTTTTGGAAGCTTTAGCCAAGAATTATGACCAAGCCCTTAGAGCAGTGAGGAGAATTGATGGTGAAATCTTGATTACTATCAACACAAAGGAAATTAGGGAGGTTTTCAGTTTAGGGCCTATCACTGATTATCATGTGCCCATTGATTTGAAAGGGTTAGAGAATGAATATATGTCTAAGAACGATGTAGTTAAGAAAGGTGTGCTAAGGGAACACAAAGTTAGAATTGGAACACTAGTAGCAATAACAGCATCCTCTAGGGAGCCTTTCAAAAGGGCATATTTCAATTCCACGGCTATAGAAACATATAGGTCCCTGTGCAAAGTTTTTGGGAGAGATGAAGAGGAGTTTATACCTATGGATTTTATGTATATGATTACTCAGATTTATTCTTTTGGTGTGGATATAATTTTTGATTTTTCTTCCTACTTAGCTAAGGAGATTCACATTGGACTGACTAGAATTGCTAAGGGTAAGGTGGAACAAAATTTTGTCCATTATTCTCTATTAATGCACATGTTCTTGTTCAAGGGAGTTACATATTTTAGTAAAGAAATGGAATTAAATAAAGAAGAGAGTGGGGAAGCACTACTAGTCAGATTGTGGAGTGCAGATATGACTTGGGATGTGGAGAATGCCAGTTTTGTCAAGTTTGTTAGGTATTTCACTTCAAAGCTGAGATGCCTCCTATTAAGTGACAATCCCAGAATCCCCAAAGCACTAATGAATCTCATTAGGCCTATGGAAAATCCAAGTGGTTTGAAAGTTTCACATAATTGGGGAGATGTTATTCCATACTCTATTTCTACTATATTTAGAGTATATGGTTTTAAAGGAAGATCTCACATACTACCTTACCAAGTGCTTTGAAGGTAGGAATTGCTGAAATATTGTAGCATTTGGGAGGAGTGGAGGAAAGCCTTCTATTGAAGAGAAAAAAGGCATCAATTTTTCCTACTTGCATAGTGGCTCATTATTTTTTAATCACAAAAGGGGGTTGACATTCTCTACACAAGATTTTGGATCCTTATAACATGGCTACTTCTCATGCTCATTTTTATGATTTTGAAAATTTTTATCATTTAGCTCTGAGGCACAGAATAAAGCTTCGTAAAATCGAGTATGAATTTTATTTTCCTAAAGACTTAATAAGGAATGAGTAGTCCTTGTAGGAGCAAGAGACTAGAAAAGAAAAGTGGAGAGTCTTTTCTAAAAAAATTGGTTTCATTCATTGTTTTGATCCATATTATAGTCCTTTGGACAATGCAGTTACAAATGTAGATAAGATGAGAAAACTTATGAATAATTTTCCTAAAATTATAGAGGCAATGAATGAGAAGAAGCAATTATTTATTAGGTTCTACCCCAATAAGGCCAGGGAAGTAATGGGAAGATTGGGTTTTACTCCCAATATAAGGGTAGGTCAATTAACTATCCAGAAAAGGCTGGGGTATACTATTCTTCAAAATAAAAGGAATACTGTGGAAAAAGGCAAACAAATAAGTGAGTCCACTAGTAAAAATTTTTAAGAGAGGCCTTTTGAGCCCTCCCCTAAGAGGAGAAAAATAATAAGAGAGGAGGATCCTCATGTTGAGGAGTATTCACCTTCACAAACCCCTTTGAGAATTGAGGAGGAGGAGCTCACTAATGAGAAAATTGAACAAATTGGGTCACAATGAGGAGTTTTTGTTACCCAAGTAGAGATTGATGAAGGGAACCCCCAGGAGCCTCCTGTGTGAAGCTTTGAGTTGATTGTAGTTGATTTCAGGGGAAGGGAATTGGACCCTATTTTTGAACAAGCCAGATAACAATTTTTGTCAGATTATAGTTTTGTAAAGTCTAGGGCTTTCCATTAGTTTGCTTGGAGGGAAAACATGCACAATTTTGAGGAAAGATGTAACAACATGAAAATAGAGCATCCAAAAATGGATGAAGCCTCCATCCAAAACCAAATAAAGAAACAAATGATGCAACAGTTCCAGAACATGACCCCTAATTGGGATATTGTAGATGCATTATTTTCAATTCTATTTCTAATAAATTGGAGTTACAAGACACAAATAAAAAGGAGTTTGCAGGGATTGCTTTTAGTAATGACCAAGCTACTCTTGTTATGTGGTCACTAAGAAGAGGATCCAAGATTGTATTAGCACAGCCTAATGATTTAGGACTGATAGGGAATATCATTGTAAGGAGAGTTATTGATACTTCACATGTACAGGTAGCCCAAATGAATGTATATTATTCTCAATTTTCCTTGGCTACTAAAAAAAGGGAGGAAAACAAAATGATTGAATTATACAGAAAATATGAGGCAATTGTGGATGCCTACAATAAAGAGGTAAAAAAGAGAGTTGAGCTTGAGAACAAGCTATTGGGAAAATCCACCAGGCCTAGAATAACATACCCTCGCCCTGTAGTTGAACCCTTCAAATTGACCTCCCTCATAGAAATACTAGATACACCCCAAAGGCCATAGTACTACACTACTAAGGATTTTGAAGAAGAAAAGGGTAAACTATGGACCTTACATGTAGAACTAGAGTCAAAATATGAAGATAAATTAAGAAAAGCTCTCACATATTTGGGTGACAAAATTTAATGGCTACTAATTCATGATCAGTTGGCCAAGGTGATCAGTATCTAGGAGGATTTGAAAGCCATTGATGAGGCTTTAAAGCCTATCGTAAATAAATGGGTAAGAAGGGAGAAAGAAATGAAAGTTTTGTGTTTCTCTATTATAAATAATTCTTATGATCAAATTGAAAAAACCTTTGATATTGTTTTTGATCTTGCTGATTTTGACAATAAAAGGATTCATTTATAGAAAATAATAGTAGGCTACTTGAACAAGTACAAGAGCCAAAAATTTAGTTTGTCTCCTCATGCCCTAGATAAAAGAAATCATTTGAAAAGCAAAGATGAATTGGCTAAGGAACTTGATGATATTTTTTGTTTAAGGATGAATAGAATTGTAAATAAAATAGAGCATGCATGGTGGGCTACCACAATGAAAGAAATGGTGAAGGCCCAAATATTTTTTTATTCTTTAAAATAGGAATTTATTGATATTGATAATGAGGCTAAGTATATATTAAAAAGATAGAGGGATATTTTGCAATTCAATTGGCCAGATGACACACTGTTTGACAAGTGGATGGCAGAAATAGCTCCTTGTGAATAGTTTGATGAAGATGAAACTAAAATTGATGAGGTGCAGGGTGAGGAGATCCAAATCATTAACACCGTCACTACACAAGCCCAACTGGAAGAAGAAGACAAGAATAATTAGTCACTTTCAGTTGCAGGCCCAGGACCACAGGATGCTGATACAACCGAAGAAGAGAAAAATGTAGAAGTTACTCCCACCATACAGGATAAAGATTGTGAAAACCCACAAGTGGAGATTTATATGCAATCATTAGAACCATCTTCATCATTGGCTAGCTTGGTAGTTGCATACAAAGAGATATCAGAATAGCAGCCAAATTAACAACATTAGAAGATGTGACAGAAGCTGACCCAGCAGAAAAGAATGTTTTGATTTGGACTTTTTTTGTTACTCACAATTTTGTCTTTTGTGATAGGTGTATGTAAATATTTCTTGTAGAGGACACTTGTCATTTTCTCTTAGCCTGAAGCTTGTTGCATCTCACACTATATAAGTGAGATTCCAAGGCTAGAAAAAAGGTTCGATTTGAAAAAAAGCTTAAGTGATACTTAGTCTGTTTTTGGTCCAATGTTTTGAGCAAGTTTATGATGTATTTTCTCTATTAGTTCCTAAGAATACATGAATATAGAATGATTTTTGTGTTTCTTCCTAAGGTCATTATAAGGTCATTCATCTTGAAAAGGAGAAGGAGCAACCCACCTTGGATGCCATAATAGAAAGAGATGCTTTGTTGAGAAGGATGGCTGCCTTGAAGGAGTAGAATAAAAAGTTAGAAGAAAATACCACAACTCTCCATGCTGATGTATTTATAGATATAGACAATCTGAGAGCTAAAGTTCAAGAACAAGAAAAATGCATGAATCAAAAGCAAGAACCAATTATTGCTCAAGTCCAAGCTTATAAACGTGTTCAAGTGGACCCTGTAGAACCCACTACAAAAGCAATAGATAAAGGGAAAGGCAAAGCTATAGGAGTCCAAATAAATGAACCGCAAGCCCAACCAAGCAAACCCATACAACCCTCCATGTCAAAATTAGATTTAGATCTAGAGAAGACTAGAAAGGAGAAGGAAGATCTTGAAAAAGAGCTTGAGAAGGTTAAGAATGAAGCTCAAGCCATGAAAACTAGGAGAAAAATCTAATTCATAAAATATAATTCTGCATTGGCTTCATGGCCAAATTTGTATTTTCTCTATTAGTTCCTGAGAATACATGAATATAGAATGATCTCTGTGTTTCTTCCTAAGGTTATTCTGAGTTTACTGTAAATGTATACAATTTTCAAAGAAAATAAAAACAAATTATGAGTTGTCCCCATATCAGTTCTTTCTAAATTTTGTCTCCTTTTGATTACTTGGTTATCTTGATGTTGTATGAGTAAAGGCTTATGCAATTGAATGCAATCCAGTTAGGTTGTATATCTGTTCATCACAGCTATTAGTTCAATGGATTAAGTAAAAGCTTTGATGAATTTGATAAGGTTGCTATAGTAGCAAGAAGGATTTTTAAATGATGAATTTTGATAAGAATTGTTGATAATATTTTTTGTAAGACAACAAATTAGATCTAAGGATTGGTAGTAGACTCTGAGCCCTAATGGATTAGGCACTAGTCAAATTGATTTAGCTAGAAGACAAATATGTCATAAATGGTTTTCAAATGCAGAATTATAATCAATTTTACTTTTATTTGTTATAGATCTTCAAAGTTGGCCAATACTTGTTTGCATGGAATGTTTTAGCTTGAGTTAGCCACTATTGTTGAGAACGTTCAGATCTATAGAAGACTTTTGGCTAGATTTGTTATATGGGATGTGTTTATCAAATTGTCAAGAATTATGCATGTATTTGAGGATTTGAGATGAAAATCAGAATGAAACTAAAATAATTCTCATACAGTGTTTCCCAGTCTTGAATCATCCCTAGGTATACCCACCCTAGTTTTGAAGAGTCTAAAGAGTAGAAAACCACCTTTGGTTTTGTTGATGTTGGGTCTGAATGGTTTGCACACATATTTGTTAATAGGAATTGGCTAATCCTTAGATTGTGTGAGTGATATCATTTTGGTATTGAGCATTTTGTTGATTATTAGTTATAAAACACCAACAAAATGGTGACTCTGCTAGGGAGTTGTCCAACACGTCTGTGAAAAGTACTATAGTTTCTTTGGTCCTACTATGTACATGTGTGTTAGATTGTCTAAGTTTTTTCCATGGTCATAAGGGGATATTTTACTGAGAAACCTTGTGAATTTAAAGAACATTCCAAATGCCACAAAGATGTACTGACATATCCAGCCTTTCCAAGTGTCTTATCTAACAAGCAAGAGTTGCAGTCTTATGAACTCAGTGATTGGTCTATCTGTTAACATCATAATGTTTTTGACACTTGAGTGCCAACACACTTAATCATATTTCACATTGGATGCCAAGTACATCATGCATGCTACGTGATCATCATGTGCCGAGTAATTTTTAGATGCCGAGTGACAATCAGATGCAAAGTGAAGACAAGATACCAAGTGAAGATCAGATACCGGTGAAGATCAGATACCAAGTGAAGATCAAGTGCCAAGTGTTAACAAGTGTCGAGTAACATAAGGTGTCAAGTAATACAATTTTGTTTAAGTGCTGAGCTATCCAGGAAACAGCATGTGCCGAGCATCAGCAATACTTCAGGAGTCGAGTAACTCAGTATATCAGCATAAGAGTTTGTAATTGCACAAACTATGATGCAAACAATTTTTACAGCCGACATAAGATAAATCTTGAAGGATTTAATGATGAGATCAAATATTTTATTTTTCTTATGCAATTTGAATGCAGCCAATAAGAAAAATGTTAAAGGCATGTAACCAATCAGCAAAAGATAAGTATTGAGCGGAAAATGAAGATTGAATATAGATCGTAGATCTATACCTAACCCTAAATCTTCATATGTCTTTATAAGGAAGACAAAAATTCATTGTAAAGTGTGAGAGATGAGAGGTATGAGAAGATATACAAGGGTTCACAAGGAATTCTATTTTCAAAAGTGAGGATTATCAGATCACAAAAAGGATCCAGATTAGAGAAAGCACAACAAGTGCCTGCAATCAGCAATCAAGGATTGTAATCAGTAAGGTTTATTGTACCTAATACTCTCTAGCAATTGTATTAGAATGAAAATCCTATAGTAATAGGTTAGCTTAACAGCTATTTTTATAAATCCTTTAACTAGGTGATAAAATCCTTTAATAGGGTAAAACTTCATGTTAAGTGTTTGAAAGCCTCTAACCAAGTCACTATTGACACAGTGTAAAGCCTTTAACAAGGCAGGCCTTTAACAGGGCAGACCATCAGAAGTGGTTGAACAATATTGCTGCAGTAATTTTTGTGGGTATCACCCCCACCCAAGTTTTACCTTCTTATTCTTGGAGGGTTTCTGGGTTACCAAATTCCAGTGTTAAGTGTTATTGATGCATGTGTTTTGTTACATGTTTATTTGACGTATTTACATGCATGTAGTTTACTTTTAGTTAAAAGTTTTTGGCTAAAGTATGATACTTATGATTCACCCCCCCCTCTCATAAGTATTCTTTCCATATTTGAATATTCCAACACTATCTATGTTAGATATTTCAATTTTTATTTGTGTGTTTTTTCCTTGGAGTCAGGAATAATTTTTATTGTGTATTTTCCCAAAAGTAGGGTGGTGACTCAGTCAAGGTTTTGAAGCTAGTGCTTATTTTAACAAAAGGTGAATATGGTTGACAAGAGAAAGAACACAAGATCTTACATGAGAGCCAATCTTGATGTACCAATGTACACTAATTTACCCCAAGGTGGTAGGAAGAACCAAAATAAGAAAAGGACAGATCGAAATCCCACCTGGAAACCCAGAGGTAGTGTGTCCATCAATTCCCAGTATCAACCAATTTTAGGGAGAGAGTCTTCTTCACTTAGTTCTAAATCCAAAACTACAAGACTCTTAGAAGGCATTTTCAGTAGCCCATTAGCAAATGAGACAATTTTTTGGGACAAAGATGTGTCCATGGTAGGAATTGCTTTGCCAAGGCCAGATCTCATGGAAAATATGAACCGTAGGCTAGGATTTAAGAGTTCATTTGATGATGCTTTTAATCCTAGAGTAGCCCCATATTTGGAACCCAATCTTATAGATCTGGATGATCTTGTTGATTCAAAGGCTACTTCTGCAGACCCTAAAGAAGTCCAATCTAAGATAGGAATTTTTAAAATTCTATAGAATTCCCTTCTATAGAGTTCCCTTAAACTAGGGTATCTACTTCTATAGAGTTCCCTTCATTAAATTTTGTTAACAATTTAATTCTTTTTCAAGAGGATGATCCATTAAAGCTAAAGTATGCTAGGCTTCTAGACCTAGAGAAGGAAAGGTATAGGTCACTATAGATAATGTAATACCACCAAATTCAAACTAAGAAATTTTTTGACAAGAAGTCTAGACTTAGAAATTTTAAGGAAGGTGATTTGGCTCTATGCTACGATGTCCTAAAAAGTAGAGTAGGTCACCATAATAAGTTTGATCATATGTTAGCTAGGCCATTTATAATTTTAGAGTGCAAGGAACACAATGCCTACTAGCTATTGACTATGGAAGGGGATATCATGTGATCCCTATGAATGGGATACACCTAAAACCTTTCTTTGAGGTATGATCTACAAGTCTCACCTTATATATAGCAATTTTCCATAAGTGTTGTTCTAGTATGGGATTTCTTTAGTTTTTTGTGTTTTCTACTTTCTAAGAAGTGCACAAGCACATTTGCTCCTTTTCCTAGAATTGTTCTAAGCTTTTTAGTTTTTTTTAGTTTTTTGCAAATTTTTGTGAAGTTGTAGGTGGGATAATATGTCATTTCTTGATGGTAACTCTATGCCCAATAAATTGATTAAGGCCACTAATCTATTCTAAGTAGGCAAGCACCCCTTTGAGTTGCCAAGAATGTTGTCCAATTTTGTCCCCATTCAACCCATCATCAATAATTGATCAGAGATATTTTTGATGGGATATTTTCTTTTTTGTGGGTTAACATGTGATTTGGTAGGGGTTAACATTTTGTGTTAACTTGGTCTCTTCATGAATCAAGTTGGCTTAGTTCCTTCATTAATCAAGCTAATTCAATTTTTTCTTTGACCAAGTTGGCTTGTTTTCCTTTATTTTCTGAGTTGTGGGTTAACATGCACATCTACAAGGGCTAACATTTAATGTTAACCATTTTTACTATTTTGGGGAGTGACTTTTCTTTCTTTCAAAAAATCACAAAAATGTTGCTATCTCTTTGATCGTGCATTTCAAAATGTGTTGACCAACCAATTTCTTCCACATGGAAGATTCTTCTTGTGTTGAGTTTCTTTTAATCAGATAGAGCTCACATTTTTTCCTTTTTTTCCTTTTTCTCATGTGAGGATGTGATGGTCATTAGATCTAGGAGCATCTATGGGTATTTTTGAGTGTATCTCAATTGTCCATGGTTATGTGGAAATCTTGGATCTATACTTGTATTCTATTCATTTGTTGGGGAGATTTTTGAAGCATTAGGGTCATCTATTTAAGAATAAGATCTACATCGATGACTCATCTTATTGGGGGAAAATCAAATTTATTCCACATGGGTCAACTCTATAATTTTTGTGACAAGTTAGCATTGTGTGTTATCCCGTCCCACATTTTTTTGACAGTAGCATGAACTGATTTGTTGTGGCCATGATATGTTACAAGGACTATTATTTAATGCTGCATGATATTATTTAGCCTTGTTTGCATGACATCTTTGCATCTCTATGCCTCGTTATTGATTGTAATGATTAACTTTTATGGGATTTTATTTCCTATGGCTAGGTGCATTTGTTTTGCCTTGCCTGCCACTTCATTATAGAAGATTGATTTCAAGATCAAATTTAGTTCTAATATTTTTGTTACTACTCTGATCTACATTTTCAACTCCACTTGGTTTGAGTTTTCACTCCATATGATCATTAGAGTTATGCCTTGACTCTATAAAAGGCAATTGTAAATATGTTTTAGAGGTTCCAATTTTTTGCAAAAAGTGATCTTGTCGTGATCTCTTAGGAGTCCTTTTATGCTTTTCTACATATTACTTGTAACCATTGGATGGAATTTTTTCATTACTTATTTTCATTTTTGCATTGCAAGCTATTAATCTAAAATACTCTTGTAATTTATTTTCAAGTCCCTAATTTTGTGTATCAGTTGTTATCTGCAAGTGAGGTTTGGAATCATCATATAGGTTGCGAGATGTGACACTTATTATTTCTTTCAAGTTGTCAAATTGTGAATAATATCATTCCCTTTAGTATCTTGTCTAAAGTCTATCCTTCTTGTGAAATATTTATGTGTGAATATCTTTTGAGATCAATATTGTGTCACCCTTAACCATTCAGGAAAGTGCCCTCCTATCTTCTAAAAAATATTATCTTAATGTTTGGTGCATCACCTTAGCCTTAGGTTTTAGTTTTAGTACTCCTATCCCATTTTATTCCACTTTTAATTTCATGTTTGAAGAAGAAAATAGTTCAAGCATTACAAGGAACCAACCTAGAATCCAAAGATTCACTACTAATACTAGTATACCCATTACCCAGGAGTGTTTCCATGTTACTCAAAGTGACCAAATTTTAGGATTTAGTCAGGGTGCAACTTTTAGAGATAACAATTACAACTCACTTAAAGATTATAGATCTTTTTTCTAGTCCTCCATTGTTCTTGAAATCCACACACTTCAGCTCTAATAGCTTGTTCACCCTTCAAGCATTCATACTCTTAAGCTTTCTTGCTTTGCATGCCAATTGGAGTCACTTTTATTCGGCCACTAAATGAAGAAATACCATAGACTCCTTTTCTTCCTTAGGTTCTTACACATGACAATCTTCTCTTCTGACAAGATATCTCTATAAATACAGAATTAAGAGATTTTTCTACTTAACCTCAATCGTCTATTTTAGGGTTAGGTAGTGTTGGTGTAAATAAGTATTTACTTATTACACTTTAATTAAGTTTACTTAGGTCAATCATTAACCATATAAAGATTTATGCAGTCTACATATCATTTTCTTGTTGTCAACATTAAAAAAACTTTCTAGCTATTCTATATAAACCTATTCTTCTAATATAATATTTAGAAATGTTGACGACATATTCTTTTGATAAACTTTGAAACCTTTGTATGTAGAGTAAGCAAGAAAAGTTCTTACTCCTTCCAATCTTGAAATAGAGGAAAATATTTCTCCATAGTCGATTCCTTCTTCTTATGCATACCCCTTGCAAACTAATCTTTCCTTATTCCTTGGGACTTCACCATTTTTATCTAACTTTTTTTAAGACACCCACTTGGTTCCAATTACATTCTTGTCCTCTAGTCTGGGACCTAGAGTCCATGTCTTGTTCTTCTCAATTTTCTCAACCTATTCTTTCATGGCTTTACTCCAATCCTCATTTTCTAATTTTATAAGGCATCTTTCACTTTCTTAGTCTCATGCATTCTCAATAAACATGTATCACTTATCATCCTATTTCTTTTCATTGGTCTAGCATCTTTGTCTCCAATAATTTGTTCAACAGGGTGATGTCTCTTGACATACTTTGAAAATCTCAGTTCTACTTTCCTTTCCTCATTAGGTCTATCAACTTCAAAATCACTATGTACTTCTCTATGAGGTAATTCAACATCTCTTTCATGTACACTTATCTCAAAATTAGAATGTGCCTTAGCTTCTATCTACAACTTGACTCCTAATTGTAGCTTGGTTCCTAAATGCAACTCAGTATTCATTGTATGTCCCTTGACAATTACTTAAACTTGTTGTTGATTTGAAACTTGGTTTATAATATCTTCATCACTAGGAATACCTTCATAAAAGTATACAAATGATTTGTACTCTTTAGGTTCCTTCATAGGTTCAACTTCATATACCTTTGTATATTCATCAAACTTCACATTTGCACTTTCCATAACTTTGTTAGTGTCAGTATTTAAACACTTATAAGCTTTACTTCTTGTGGAATAGCCAAAGAATATACCATCTTCACTTTTAGCATCTAGTTTTCCATTCTTGAAATCCTTAAGAATGTAGCACTTTCTTTCAAATAAATTAAAATATTTTACATTAGGTGAGTATCCATACCATAATTCAAAAGGTGTTGAATGAGTACTATTATTAACTTGCACATAGTTCAAGGTATAGACAATTGTACCTACAACCTCTTTCCAATATTTCAAAGCAACATTCTTCTCCATCATGAGTATCATAGCACAATCCATTACAAATCTACTCCTCCTTTTAGAAATTCCATTTTGTGGAGGGGTCTTAGGTACCTAAGTCTTTCTTTTGATTCTTTTATCATTAAAAAAATCTCAAACTCATTTGATATAAATTCTCCACCTTTGTCAAATTTTAGACATTTCAAGCTTTTGCCTATCTCCTTTTCAACTCTAGCTAAGTACCACTTAAAGATTTGGAAATCATCAAACTTTTGTTTTAGAAATATAACTGTTGTCATCCTAGAATAATCATCAACAAATTGTATCATGTACTTGTCACCTTTGTAGCTTTGTACATCAATTGGTCCTCACAAATTAGTATGAACAATCTCCAAAATATATTTAGAGGTGTGAGTCCTACTCTTAAAACTAGATTTTTTCACTTTTCCTAACTAACATTGTTTGCATATCATATTATCAAGTTTCTTCTATTTAGGAAAGGCTCTAACTCTTTTTATGTTACTAATACTTACTAAGTTTTCAAAGTTAACAATAAATAACCTCTCATGACATAACCACACATCATCAAATTCTACAACAAGGTAACTAGCATCATTAATATCAAGATAAAATAGATTACCTCTAGACTAATCACCTTTCCCAATTAGTTTCCCATCAGTGTCATGGATCTTTGCTATCTTCAAACTCAACTTTGCAACTTCAACTATTTAGTTGTGACACACTCAATAAGGTGCATTATTACCAAAACTTACACTATTTCTATCATAATAATCAAGGATAATGAACTTACTTTTATATATAGTCATGTGATGTGAACACCCACAATCAATGATCCATCTGTCACTCATGTTTACATAAGATACTAGTGTAGTTTCCTCATTCTTCATTGCAACATACACCACTTCATCATCATGGTTGTCAAATCCATCTTTGGTTTCCTCTTCAGCAATGTAGAAAGATTCCTTGCCTTTATCTTTGTAATCTTTGTTGTCCTCATCTCTTTTACTTCTATATTTTTCTCCACCTCTATTGTTCTTCTTCTCTAGAAATCTAGCAGCAATATGACCAACCTTATTGCAACTAAAACACATGATAGGTAACTTACCTTTGAATTTTCATTTTCCTCTATGAAATCTCCTTGCTAGTAGTGCTTCAAGCTATTCTATATTTTCCTCATCTGTATCACTTTCACTAGAAACATATTTGACCTTTTTCTTCTTCTCTTTAGGTTCTTTTAATGATAGTTTAGCTTTGAAAGTAGATTCAAAATTCTTAGATTTGAAATTATCAAAATTAGAGAGCTCAAAGGTAGTGATTCTACCTATCAATCCTTCAAGGGTCAGATCATTACTAGGTGTGTACCTCAATTCTTGTATGGAAGAGACTCTAATAGCATATATGGGAAGTAATATTCTTAGTACTTTTCTAATCACAATCTCATCTTCAATCTTACCAGTTTCTCCTGTAATAGCATTGACTACTTCTTTTACTCTAGCACATTATTGAACTATATTCTCACCTTCTTGCATTATCATATCATCAAACTTACCTCTAATACTTTTAGATTTGGCTCTTAGTACATTTTTGTCTCCTCCATAGATATTTTCTATAGAATCCCACATCTTCTTAGCAATATCACATTCCTTGATGTCATCAAACTTGGTGTAGCTTAGGGCAAATCAAATCTCCAACATTGCTTGATTGTGTTCTTTCTTCTTTTTTAGATCCTTGACAGTTAAGGCTCTAGAAGGGTTAACATGCTCAATGGTGATGGTAGATTGTGTATGGTCTCCAAGACCTCCTAGGTGTAGTTTCATTAGACTTTTCCATGTAGGGAAGTTCTCCTTGTTAAGATTGTGTACCTCTATTTTGGATATCTTAATCTTTTGCTTCTACTACCTTCAAACTAGTCCTTTTAAGCACTATGGTTCTAATACCAATTGTTGGAATTCTTTGGAATAACTAGGGGGAGGGGTGTTAATTACTTATCCAAGGTCCAAATGTACAAATAAAACTTTTCACTGCTTAGTAGACCCATATCCATAAAACCTTATCATGCATGTATCCATTAGATCATATAATACTTAAAATTTATAGGTTACTATCCTAGGTCAAAACAACTTTGCAAAAATGTAAACATGAACATAAAAAATTTAATAACACATTTGACACAATTATTTTATGTGGAAACCCAATTTGGGGAAAACCATCCATAACATGCTACTAATTCTCACTCTTCTAAAGTGATGCCCTATAAAATGCCAACCCTGTTAAAGGTTATAATACACACTATTAAATGTGACCTAGTTAAATGATTTCAATCACTCTATTGGGAGTGAGCCTTGTTAGAGGACTTTAGATCATTCCATTAGAAATTCATGTGGTTAAATGATTTATAAATGACTATTAGGTCAACCTTAATCCAAAGGATTTATCCTAGAATGGTACAATGATTAGAAAGTAACAGTAAGGCTTGATCTAATAACAAATTATAACTCTATTGCAAATTATAAATATTTGTTTCAATCCTCCATTCCACTTGGCATCTACACACTTCATCTCTAAAATCTTGTTCACCCTTCAAGCTTTCATACTCTTAATCCTTCTTGCTTTGCACACCAATTGTAATCACTTCTATTTAGCTACTAAATGATGCTATACCCTAGACTGTTTGTCTTCCTTAGGTTCTCGAACATGAAAATCTTTACTTCTAACCAACTATCTCTATAAATAAAGAATTAAGTTCTTTTTCCACTAAACCACAATAATCCATTTTAGGGTTAGGTAGGATGCAAAGAATCTACCCACCTTTCTATTTGGTTCCTCTAGGAATTTCTTCTACAATCTTTCTTGAATTCACCTCAAAATGGTTTAACTTGATTTTTTTGTGATTAGCTCATCATGTTTATCTTCCACATGCTTCACACAATTTAAGAAAACAAAATAGTCAGCTCAAATTTTTCAAATCTTTGATTGAACATTAGTTGTTGTCACTCAAAGACTATGCTATTCTATCACTCAGCTAACACTAGTTCACTCAAAAAATACTAAAGTTTACTGATGCTCAACACCAACTAAAATTAGTTGACATATACTAACAATCACTTGGCTTGCACTATTTTTCATCTTTTCTTGGTATCTCTCAATTTTAATTTGATTTCTACTAATTTTTACTCAGCTTGCACTAATTGTTTGGCAAGGCTTGAATTTTTTTTTTCTTATTTGATCTTCTTGTAGTCATAACTTGAGTAATCTTTCATTTTAGACTTTAAGTAGATAAACAATAAACTATATTATCAATGTCTTACTTAGTATTAGTGCTTCTTTTACATACCAAATAACTCAACCTTTCTCTAGGTGCTATTGTTATCTCCTCTTTCCAAATCCTCTTCATCAATCAACTAAATGATAGATTTTAGACCAAAAAATAATTGTCTCACCATTAGGTATCAATTTGACATCATTGACAAAATAATGATTGTTCCATTACAAGTTCTTCACTTCAAAACAATCTTATATCAATAGTTACAACATTTCTCAATGTAGAATGTCAAAGCTATCAACATAACTTTATCTAGTCATTTGAAATTTAGGAGAGATATCCAAAAAATTATAAAGTGGAAGCTAAAATGTCTAAGGAACCTTATGCTTCAATAGTAGGAAGGTTGATATATTCCATGGTATGTACTAGACTAGATATTTCACATACAACAGTAGTCAATAGTAAGTATATGAGTCATCACAGGATTGAGCATTAAAATGAAGTCAAATGAATTCTTAGATATTTGAGAGGAACATCCAATAATTTTTTATATTTTGGGGTCTCTACTACTAATACAAGGCTATGTTAACTCAGATTTTTAGAGGATCTTGATACCAAGTGGACTACTATGAGATATGTATTTACTATTGGTGGGACAAAAGTGACTTGGATTTCTTGTTTTAAAAAGGTAAATTCTTTATCCATTATAGAGGTAGAGTATTTTTTTACTATAGAGGCAACCAAGGAGATGATATGACTTTAGTTCTTCATGAAAGAATTGGGACATCCATAGAGGAAAACTATTTGTTTATAGATAGCCAAAGTTTTATCCATCTTGTAAAGAATTATTCTCTCCATTCAAAGACACATCACATACAATTGCGGTACCATTTCATTTAGTAGGTTTTGGATGATGGATAGTTAGAGCTAGAAAAGATACATATAAATGATAATTCCATAGATATGTTTACAACGGAAGTGACGAGGGAAATGTTCAACTCCTCTTTAGCTTCAATTAGTCTTCTAGAATGTACTAAAGAAAAGAACAACAAAGACTAGAGTGGTTTTACATTCCAATAGGAGCTATATGTTTGTGATCAATTTCCAAGTGGGAGGTTATTTTTGTGCATTCAAATTAGACTTCAATTGGGATATTATCTATATGTGGAGCCTAATCATACATAGAGGTTAATTTTCCTTACTTCATTTATTGTAGTTTCCCTCCAAATGTTTCTATGGGGGTTTTGGGGGGAATTCCCCCAAGATGGGATCAAGGGGCAATGACCCATGTAGGGTCCTGAGGAAGAGCCCCAAGCACACTCCCTAAACTTATACAAGGTGGGGTTAAGGTGCAATGCCCCTATAGGTGATCTCAAGGGAAGCAACCCTAAAAGATCAAGTGACTTTATTATTATAAAAGGTGTTAGGAGCCATTTTTCTATTAGATGATTTATTCTAGCCCTAATTTTGTAAGTGGAAAAAAAATTGTATAAGATGACTTAGGGTTAGGAATTTCATAATGTATGATAATTTAGTAGCTTCTTGTAGTGGTATTGAGCTATAAGGGATTGTGGATTATAATGAGGTTGAAATCACTACATAATAATAATATTGTACTCAATATTGGAGGACATAGCCCATGGATTGGGTGAACGACATTAACTATTTATATCATGTGTTCTCTTCTCTGTGATTTATCATTTTATAATATTCTATATATTTGATTTAATTATTGTTTCTATGTTATTAATCCTAGCAAGTTAAATTGTGTTCAGAATATAAATTAATCTTGTTGAAAACTAAACTTGTTTTATTATTCTTATTTTCATTTATTTGTATGTGGTTTTTTTGTGCTTCCTTTTGGTGGTGATGAAAATTTAAAAGATTTACTTTATTTTTATTTAAAAGTTGACCCAAAGACATCTTTTAATTATTAAATATGTATATATTGTTAGCATAGATAAATACTCTTACTTAGATTGATGATACTTTGGTTAATTTTGGACATATATTATGCATCTTTTCTTTGATATATTATTAATGAATCTTATAAATATGAGTTATTATTATGCATATTAAATTATTATATCATTGATGAGTAATGACTAGATTTTGAACAATAGTTTTTGAGCTTGGCAGCTGAAGAATATCGCTAAAACATGAGTTCACTTTATGGTTTTCATGAACTGGGAGTGATCATCTTGGCCAACTAAAGGAACATTGAAGACTCCTAGACATAATGACAAGTCACCATGGAGTGATAATATGTTATTCATGATTAGTGAGGATATTAGTTTTAAATTCAAATAAAGGATATTATGTATATATAACCTAGTAGTAGTCCTACCTTGAGTTAGTAGTTGTTTGGTAGTAGGAAGCAATTGATTAGTAGTTCAAGTTGTAGGGAATCAGAGTTAGTTTTATGCTTTTGTGATCAAAATTTGATATTTTTCTTGACTTTTCTTCAAATTCTGGTATAATATTAATTTTATGCTTGATCTATGTTTCTATGTGATCGAATCTATTTTGGCACAATTATAACATTTCTTTGATTTTGATCAATAAAGATAGTTTATGTGGTTGTTATTTCTAAAGTTACTCATTTGCAAATGACCATTGTTGGTATCATTCCTATATTTTTTAATTTAAAATATGTTATAGTAGTGATTATTATTGTTCATAATATTTTTCAAGTTAGGAAAATAGTTGATCCTTATTTTAAAAATTGAACTCCAAATTAAAAAATGATATGTTTTGAACAAGAGCATAAGGAATTTAGATTTATGTAGATTACTAAAAATTAGATTTACTATTTTATTTCAATTTTATAGAATTAAATGAATTTCATAATGCAAGAATAGATTAAGGATATTTTAATTCTATACCATAGTCCAGATAGTTAGTTTGTAAGCATCGTCACATAGAATTTTTCACATTTATCTTAAAATAATGAAACCGAAGAGAAAGTAATCATTCTATTCTAGGTTCAAAGTTTAAGGTTGTTAGTTTTTAATAATTTTATTTTTATTAGAGTATGATAGAGTTAGGAGAGATACTAATAGCTTTAGGTATCACCAAAATTAAAAGTTAGTTACTATTTTATAGTGTAAAACACCTAAAATTACTAAGTCTTATCAAGAATCCTTATAGTATATCTCTTTGCACATGTCTCGATCGATATTGAATTAAAATCAAATGATGTAAGTTGATAAACAAAAACACTTCAACATCATTTTTGGCATTGTTTTTAGGGACACATATTGTTTAATGAGTACTTTTTGACATTAACTATAAGTGTTTGCAATAGATGACCTAGGGATCAGGTTGGAATATACCCCTTGGACACAATCAAAGAGAAGAAAATATTTAACATCATAAGAAACACGATCAACATCAAGAGGAGGATAATATTGATAATCATCACACAAATCAAAATAAAGAACAATATAAAGAGAAAATCAAAGAACAAAATGAGGAACATGTGAGTCATGATGAAGGAAATTTGGGTGAGTGAAATGAAGAAGAACAACCTGAAAAGAATTTTGAATATCCTATAGACATAAAAAGATAAAATAATGTACCACCAATGAAAAATATTTCACCTGCCACATTACCAAATTTTAGGCTATTTTTTTTCTGAAGATCTTGGTCAATTAATTTTTAAATTTAAAGTCTTGTGTCAAACCTGTGACTATATCACTGATGATTAGAAGTTGAAACTCTTTCTTTCAACATTGAAATAATTCTTTAATATGGTTTCTAGATTTTGACCTAAATCTATCACAACTTGGGAAGAATTGGAAAACTTATTTCTGGATAAATACCAAGATTATTGTAGAGTCAAGGATAGGAAAGAGAATTTTTTTGAATGAGGCAATTGGAAGATGAAATTTCCAAGGATTATGTTGATAGGTTTTTGTTTGTTCATATAGAATGTGGAAATTATTTGAATGAGGATATTTATAAAATAATATTCTTAAAAAAGATTGATGAAGATTCAAAATATTCTCTACATTTTATAGGAAAAAGAGACATAAAAAAATTGAACTTAAGTAAGATAATTGAATATACAAAAACTATTCTATAAATAGACATGGTGTAAGAGATTCTAGGTGAAAAGGAGGACAAATAGATGTAACACAGGTAATGGAGGAGATATCAAACCTTAAAAATAATATTTTGTTTCATTTGAATGGTTAACCAACAATAAAAACCACAAAGGAATTTGACATTCACTATTCAAAATGTAGAGGGGAGCATTTATTAAGAGAGTGTCTATTGAATAATGTTGATACATGTGCCATATATGATGGACCTCATGCTACTAAATCTTGTAAACTGTTATCATAACTAAAAGGTTAGATATACAAACCTATAGAAAAATAACATGATCTAAATTATTTTGGTTATAAGGGACAAAACTAGGGACAATTTGGAATAGGAACAATCAGAATAACCAGAAGTCATGGAATAACCAAAACCCTTGGAACAACCCAAACTAGAATAATTGGAATATGCCACCTCCCAATATGCCTTGGCGACTACATCCATGGTATTATAATCAATGGAAAAACAAAAATTCTTCTTGAAGAAACAATCAAAATCAATATAATCAATGGCAACCAAACTAGAACCAAAATCTTGCATGGTAGCAAAATCATAATTTTCATATATTACAGGGACCTAATGGGTCTAACATAAAAAATCAATCCAATGAGTAGGTGAATAAATATAAATTATTTGTACAACCTATCTCTAATCCAAATAATAGGCAAGCCAATAGTGTGGATGCTAGCCCTACTATTCTTAATTTCATTGAGGTGAACCATATTTATTTAAGGAACATGATTATCCCTTCATAAATTGCTACTAAACCTCAAGAAGGGGAGAGACCTAAAGAACTAGTTAAACTTGTGATAGTTAAACCTCAATAAAACTAGATTGAGCCAAAGAAATTAGCATAGCCTAGAAGATTTAAGAAGGACCAAGAGGTTTTGGATAGCTCTAGAAATGATCATGATAATATAATGGATTTATAACTTCTTAGATAATTGGAAAAAAGAAACATTAAAATTTTGCTTTTGCAAGCTATTAAAGATATCCTTGGAATCTACAATATTATCAAAACACTTTGTATTAAAACTCTTGGAAGGAAAAATAAAATGCCTCGTATCATTCAGGTAGGAGCTTAGATAACTAATATTTTGGCTTAGAGATTATTACCACAAAAGTACACTAATATAGGAAATCACATGATTACCTTGAATATTGGTAAAGTAGAAATCCCTAATGTTCTAACTAATTTATGGGTTGCTATTAAGATCACCACTATTGACACCATAAAAGCTCTAGGATTTATAAACATACAACCTACTTCAAATATACTAATGTTGGTTCATAAATCCATAGCTAAACATGAGGGAAGCTTAGAAGATCTTACTATAACCACAGAGATATAGGATTATCTTGTAGATTTTCTAATTTTAAATGCTAGGAAAAGGGATGTAGGACACTCCATAATCTTGGGAAGGCCAAGGCTTGCAACTACAACAACATTGATAGATTGTAGATTAGGCAATATGAAATTTTGAAATAGATTTAAGAAAAAATAGATATCACTATTTCCACCAACTCTGATTTAAAATATACCCATTTGGGTGGAAGATGTAATGATTTTTGAAGGATATGGAGTGGTTATCTTCGTAATAATAATGTTGAGAGATCACTTAAAGGAATTTTAAAGGTTTGTACACAATGATTTAAAACAACAAGAAGAAAATGGTAATTGACAATTGGTTAGTAGTGTATGCTAGAATGTTTAGAATAACTGTGGGGGGGGGGGGGGGGGGGTTGAATCAGTTACTCAAGGTCCATAAGTACCATTTTAATGATCAAACATTAAACATGATCTATTCTACTTATCTTGCTATAGCTCAGTCTCTAATGTATATTGATAAACAAAACTACTAGTAGAAGACTTTGCTGAATGTAAACATGTAAATTTGAAACACCATAAAACATTCAATCACAAGTTTGAAACTAGGATTTAACATGGAGACTCAATTTGGGAAAAACCATCAACAACATGTCACCACTTTTTCACTCTTTTGAAGTGAGCTTGGTTAGGAGATGACCTTGTTAAAGGTTACAATACACACTATTAAATGTGACTTGGTTAGAGGTAATAATCACCCTATGAGGAGTGGCCTTGTCACATTTCTAAATGATTTACCCGGACTGCTAAGTCCTTTAGTGATTGCTAGGTCAACCTTTGATTAGAAGGATTTCAATATGAACTATTTAGAATGATTAGAAAGAAAAAATATGGTTTGATGTGTATGATTACAACTCACTTTTATAGTTTTAGATCTATGCTTGGTTCATGTGTTGATTTCCTAATAAGCCTTCCTTATCACCTCTATCTTTGATTCACTTGGAAACCCTTCAAGAAATCATCCTTTTCTTCACATCAAACATAACCTTCTACTTAGATTCACTAATCAAACTCAACAACTTTGTTCCATTTTACTAGAAACATGCACCACTCTCTATTCTATCTCTTTGTGTCTCACACTTCACACTTATAACACTTTCTTCATGCAGACTTCCACACACTTTGTTCTTTTTCTTTCACCCTTGTGCACCTCTGTTTGTCTCTCTCTCTAAGTTTGACTATACACCTCCTTAAATAGATGATTCTATTTTGTTATTTTCCATGAGCACTATAGATCTTAGGGTTTAAGATCTAATCCAATAGATTAATTATATCTATCCTTCTTCTTCATTTCTAGAAAATTCTCATCCATCAATTTTTTTCATTAGGTGTGATACCCAATCCTCTCCTTGAATTAAATGATCTAACTCATCAATCTTATCTTCAACATAGTTTTCATACCCCAAGAAATCAAATGAGTTAGATGGAAATCACAATTTCCCATACACATTTAAAATACCGTTACTCAATCATCATTAAGTTTTGACACTCGATCATCACTGAATTTGTACAATCCTTGTAGAATTCTTGGCTCAACATCATACTATCACTTAGTTGATATTAATGGTTGGTCAACACTAAAATTTCTTGACTTGTATTGTTTCTTGGTCAACACTAGCATCACTTGATATACACTTCATAATTCCTTCATCTTTTATTCTCTAGCCCAATGAAGCTTTACAAAAGTGATGTATCTTGACTTTTATTGTAAAGACTTGAACATACACATAATATACACAATTGCTTTTTCTTGTTAGAGTCTTACTAATCAAATATTTATTATGCTTCCTTTTCATAACTCAACTATCCCTCTACATGCTTTTTTTGTGATACATATCTCAAATTATCTTCATCAATCAAATAAATATAACATTTAGGTTAGATAGAAATATGTCTCATCAATAGATTTGACATTAATGATAATATAACAATTGTTCCAATTATAGTTTCCAATAGTTTAAAGGACAACAATGCAATATCATCCTTACACCATTTTCATGATGACATATGTACTCCAAATTCATTTATGAAAGGAGTGTACAATGATGATAAAGGGACTAAATACATCATGATACATAAAGATAAACCTTTGATCATAAATTCAAAATTGACATGGACACAAGACAAAAATCTTACACAAATTTTAGGAAGACACACTCAAGCTTTTTCTTGGGATTAGAAAGATATGTGAGGTATACACCCTAATAATTGTATGCACCATATATGCATAAAAGATGCTAAGACAATAAGAAAAGCACAATGAATAAAAAATCCTGATCTGAGGGATTTTTTTAAGAAAGAGATTAAAAGCTGCTAGAGGTGGGGTTATTTATTCAATATCACATAGTCAATGGGTCTCCCCATTGGTTATCATTCCTAAGAAGAAAGAGAAGTGGATAATATTTATTGGTTATAGAAAAATCATAAAATCTAATAAAAAATATCATTTCCCATTACCATTCATTCACCAAGTTTTGAATAATTTGGCTAGAAGTAATTACTTTTCATTTTTAGATGGTTTTAGTTGGTACAACCAGGTACATGTCACTCTAGAAGACCAAGATAAAACCATCTCCATTTTTCCTTCTAGGGTATGCATGCCTATAGAGTATTACCATTTGGATTATGTAATGTTCCAACTATATTTTAGAGAGTAATCTTGGTTATCTTTTCAATTCTAACAACTTCTTGTGTAAAGACTTTTATGGATGATTTTACAATCCACGATAAATGTTTTGAGGAAGCCTTAGATATTTTTGAGAAATTTCTTTAAAGGCTTCAAGATCATTAATTACCTATGTTACCCATATTTTGGTCTTAACCTTTTACACTCATAGATTTTTTCTTTTCATGATATTCTCAATCCTAGTGTGAACCTTGAACTTGAACTCTTGAACTGATTGGTTCACAATTCAAATTTTATTCGTTCAACCTATGCATTTGTTTAATCCCAATAGGATCTATGGTATTGGTTTGATTTGAGTGCTCTCCTTGAATTTAACTTTGAATTTTCAAGTTGTTCGAGTTCATAGTTCATGATAGCTAAATTTTACTATCATGATGAATTGATATATGAGCATTGTATCCCCATATTTTAAGACTATCAATAGTGAACCTCAAACCTTCCCATGATTCAAGAGTTTAAGATCATTAGTCTAAAATCTGTAAGATCAATAAAAAATTGTAGTATGGATATTGTCAAATCTTTTCCCAAAAGGAAGAAAATATATGTATTAATTATGAATTGGTGTGAAAGGTGGTGGAGCTATTTGGTATGTGTGAAGCTAAGCAATAATCATATCAATGCCATGTTCTTCTATCTAAAATGTTAAAGAGTTTCCATTTTTATTCATTCTTCCATCACCATATGATGTAAGCATTCTAATTTTTCTCAGAGATGTAAGGAGCCACAACATAATATTTTCATCATGCATTCCTCCTAAGGAGTTTCATTCTCTTTCCTCATCAACTGCTATTTTATTCTTCGTTAAAGGTAAAGATAAAAAAAATTGATCTTATTTTATTTATTCTTTTCCTTTTGCATAAAATTGAAATATCTCAGTCTTTATTGGCCTCTTTTTTTCCCAAAGTTACCTAAAGAAAAGATAACTGCCACCCCTACTAGTTTCTTACTTGAACTAGGAGATAATTTGCTTGCTAATGAGGATATTAGGAAACTAATGGTGAAGTTCTTGAAACCTGAGACTAGGTCATTTGTGGAGAAGGTATCCATGAGTAGGTTGTGTTGGAATTACAAGTGGGAAGAGAGTAAACTCCTAGGGGGAGGGGGAGGGTGAATCAAGAGTTTAAACTTGGACCCATAAAACTTTCACCAATCATTCATCATATGCATTCAATATGAAAACTGAAATAATATGTAAAGCATATGCATCTAAATCAAGTAGACATGTAATCAATCACTCACATAACACCATATATGATCACCCAAAAACCCTCCAAATGAGAAGGTAAAATTGGGGTGAGAATGGCACCCACAAATCTTCACTACTACAACAACAAAGTGTATCCAATAAAGGTTACAATAATTTGATCATGAATCATAGTCTGCCTTATGAAAGGCCTACCCTATTAAAGGCTAACAAATACTGTTAGGTCTCACCTTGTTAGAGGATTTCAACACCCTATTAGAAGTGTGCCTAGTTAGAGGACTTCAACTTACAATTAAGTAAGCACCTTGTTAAAGGATTTCTTACAACCTGTTAGGACTACTCTGTTAAGAGATTTATCTAAAATCACCTATTAAAATGTCTTAGCATAGATCCTATGGTTGGCACTTTCTTTCCTAATAATAGATCACCTATACACAATATCCCTTTTTTATCCTTCATGATACAATGTATCAATGTTGTATCCTTCTCTATCCTCTGTTATTCTCTAACTAATTATGCAATTCACTCTTACTTCTAAGTCACCTTGAATGCTCTACTAACTATCTTGATCACTCTTCCAATTTGATCATTCACCCATCATACACTTTAAAGAGTTTAAGGCTTCATCCTCCTTAAGAAGACTCAAGTGGCTTAGGGTTAGGCATGAATCTATAGCTAAGATTCATCCATTTTCCCACTTCAACCTTCCCATATTCTAATTGGTTGCATGTAATTTCATAGGGAATCCAAATATAGATTTGTCCTTATCTCCAAAAATATTTTAATCTATCCTTAAGTCAACTTTAAAATTGTTTACATAGTTTTTTGTGCCATTACAAACAAATATGTTAAAATTGTTTCACTCAGCATATAAAGACACTCATGCTCGACATTCATTGTATTTATGTTTCTGACTTGGCGCTTACATTACTTGATATTTACTTATCTCCTAAATCACTCAGCATGGTCTATTTTCTCTGAACTTGAGTGACTCGACACATGAGTGTCAAAAACACTTGAATATACATAACCAATCTCAATCTTCTCAAGCATAACATATCCATGACTTGGCTTATATACAAAACTTCAAATTTTCAAAATTTTACAATAACCTATATACCTTAAAACTGATAACTCCCCCTAAGTTAATATGTTAGTTTTGTATCCAAAATTTGTGCTTCTTTTTTACTTCAATGCACTGTATTAGATACTTTTTTATCTGATATGTTCTATCTTGGATGATATCTATATTTGTTTACTGCTTTCCTCAAAAAATGAATCTCCAAAAATGTATACCACCCCAATGATATAACTTTACTACTAGGCTCCCCCTTTGTTATTTCTTCCTTTCTTTTATTCTCCCCTTGTATTATATCTTCCCCAAGTTATATTTCTCCCCCATGGTATATTTATCCCCTTGCTTTATCTGCCCCTTTTTGATACTTATGTCAAATGGGCTATACACTTATAGTGTGTTTATCCAAAAAGGATTTATGGACTTCTAGTATGATTTTGAGAGATGCATCCTAATTGTCACATGCAACATCCAATGACTTGATCTGGATTGCAAGCTTGACAACAAGGTGCACTAGGCCATCTAAAGTAGAAAGATTAGGGTCTTTCTTCAGTAGAGTCTCAGCGTAACCTAGTTCCTTGTATAGTATCTCCATGTGTGGGGTAAGGAATGCCTATGCATGTCAATTTGGCTCTTATGCTAGCCTCATCTGTTGTAAGTACAACTAATTGACTTTGGGTTTAAAGTAATTTTTTTAAATGCTTCTCACTTTGAGCTAGGTTCTGAGGTATCTTAGTACCTAATATGTTTAGGTTTCTCTCCAAACTCAAAATATGACTCTTGGTCTCTTGAGTAAAGAGTTTATGATCACATAGCTTTGTATATAATGAGAATATATTCTCAATTACCTTCTTTTCATCTTCAACCTTAGTTGCCAATGCAACTTGAGTCAGTGCTATTTCACTAGATATCTTTTCATTCACCTTTCCTTGGAACTTCTTGTCAGACCATTCTAAAAGTTTTTTAGTAGTATGAAGGTCTTCATTACTGATCTTTTCCACTATATCTATGAGTTTCTTAATCAATGGCTTGGTCTCATTAGGGGTTGATAGGCTGAATGCATCTAGAAAGATGTGTTTAATATCTTGAAGATCTTGTTTCTACCTATGTTCTCTCTTGAGCATTTCTTGATGCTTGGCACTAAGATTTGCAATGGTATGGCTTCCATGCTTCACTTCTAAAGGACCTATGTAGAAGGACTGCCACATGTTGGTAGAGTTACCAATTCTTGGATGGCTTCCTGTTCCTTCAGGTTAGATGTTTTTTCATGCTCTTCAAGCTTTCCCTGATCTATTACTATGATTTGAATAGCACTTTGTTCTTGTGCTTTAGGTATAGATGAGTCTATCTATCTTGTATTTTGTTGTCCTGTAATATCTTTTCCTTCTACCTACTTCTTCTCAATAGTATCTTTTTTATCACTTGTGTCAGCCTTAGTAGATGTATCTACTATTATTTGAGATGAATGTTGTATGCTTGTAACTAAAGGGATGATAGAAGGTAGTTCTTGTGTATTCACCTTTTCTTTTGTGACCTTAGTTACTACCTTTTGCAACTCTTCTACACTAACCAAAGTTGGATTTCTATAGAGTTTTTCTTAGAGTGTAGATTGGTCTAGAATATTCTCTAGATCTTTTGATGTAAGTGGATTGATGTCCTGAGTTGAAGCATCAGAAACATCTTTTATAGTTATGGTCTTAGTTGTTGCACTTGTGTCATGAGGGGGATTGACACTAGGCATTTGTGTGATTTGTACACTCTATTCATCTTGCTACTACTCAACTATTGCCTTGTCATCATCTTTCTTTTTTGTTTCCTCCCCAATTGTATCATCTTTCTTATAATCTTTTTCTTTGTTATCATCATTGTCATCATATTTATAATCAAGTTTACACTCTGAAGGGTCAGCTTCTCCTTGTTTCACTGTGGTCAACCCATAGATAAGTTTCTATATTTGGGTTGATTTCTTGACCACATCTTTAATATTGTTTTGAAGAATGTTGAAGGCTCTATACATAGGTGTAAACCTAATAGCATATCTTTTGACAACCTTAGCAATCTATCCCTTTGTTAGCTATGGCATTACTTGAGCTGATGTTGTTTCTCTTTTTCTTTTTTCCAAATTAAAAAAATAATGTCACTTTTGCTCAATAGTATCATATAAATATTTTGGTATTATGTTGGCAAACTCTAGGGGACTATTCTTAAACATAGACATCATGGCATATAATGCCTCTTCCACTTGACTTTTCTCTACTTTCCCAAGTTTATCAAATCAATGTGTTTTAAACTAGATAAATCTGCATTGCTTTTGATATTTTCACATAAGTTTTCAAGATCAGATAGGGGATTATGAATTACCAATTTAAATTGGTTATTCTCATCATATTCTATCATTTCTTCATCTAAATTAGGTTGTGCCACATATTTTCTTCTTTTCCTTTTCTACTATTGACCACCTTGATCTATTTGCTCAAAATTTTCCTTGGCCTTCTATGTTGTGACATGCGTGCTTTCTCTAGTTGTAGATGCTATGAGCTTAGCTAGGCTTGGTTTGATAATTTTCTTTGCCTTTTCCACTAGATGTGTGTTAGCCTTTCTCTTCTTTGGCTTGGTAGGAGTATGTACTTCCTTGGCTTCTTCTTCCTCAACACCTTTAGTTTCCTCCTCTTCCTTATCTTCTCCCATTCCTTGAGTCAATGCAAGAGGTTCTTGTGTTTGAACTTGTTCTTCCTCTTCTTCTTCCTCCTCTACACCTTCTCCAAATTTGGCCTTTAGTTTCATCACTAACTAATCTTTCTTCTTGAGTGTGTAGGTAGTTTTCAACTCAATGGTAATCTTTGATTTTACTATTTCATTGCAACTAAATTTCTTTGCAATTTTATCTACTTCCTTTGCTAGGAGTGTAGTGATGGTTTTTGATGCTTCATTAACATTAATCTAATACCGAAGTGGCCTTAACCATCTAACCATGTTGGAAATATTCAAGACTAGCTAGGTTATTGAGAGGGGAGGGGTGAATCAGTAACCTCAAAAACTTTATCAAATTTAGATCTTAATTGTAATAATCCAATTACCATTTAGTTCATCAAATTTGATCTACTTGCATGCATGAGAAACAAAAAACGTTCATAACACTTGAACATAATGATTTGGTAATGATACCCAAAAAAATTCAATACGGCAGCATAAAGTTGGCTAGTTAAGGCTTACATTGATCACTTCTAATGATCTACCTTGTTAGGAGCAATTAGGACTGATAGGTCCACCTTGTTAGAAGTTTTACAAACACAAAATGAAGTATGCACTTGGTAAAGAGATTTGAGAAAAGACTGTTAAGTCTACCTTGTTAAAGGATTTTAATTGGTTTCACCTATTAGGATGAAGTAGTAGATCTCTGACTTACAACTAAATTTTTGATAGAGATTCCTTGAAGTATTGATCACCTTTATGTGATGGATTTTTCTTTTTCTGCTCCTTTACCGGTATGGCCTTATAATAAACTTTGTTTGTTGTTGATTCACATTCACATGATTCTTTATCACATTATTATCACACTTGGATATGATACTATACATTACATATATATCAATCCAATTTACATAATTACAAAGTTGTCCATCATACAAGTTAACACCAATATTACAAAGTTGGCCCATATGTAGATACTTAGGTTCTAAAGACAAACTTGGTGAAGTTCTGATACTCAGTGTCCACTATCATTAATCGACATCATTATGCACTCGGTAGAAGTAAAAGCTCGGTCCATACTAATCAATTCAATGTAGTCTTGAACTCAATCTAGACCAGTGACTTGGTAGATACTGTGTAACTTCATATAAACTAAATTACTTGTTTACCATGACTACACTCAATAAATACTAATCTACATATAGCTAGGTTAACACTAGCTTCACTTTACATGAATTGCTAGCTCGATAGAAACTACAAATCTCAATAACTACTTGAATTCTCAGGTTGAACTATTAGACGTCATATTGATTGAATTTACTTGGTAACCACTGGAATGCTTGTGTGGAATTGTAATGCTTAGTGGCTACTAAAATATATGGAAAACACTTGTAGACTATTCAATAAGCTCAATAGCCATAGAAAATCTGAATAAGTGTTGTCACTAATAACAAACTTGATTGAATGTCAACAATCTCCCCCTTTGGCATTAGTGACAAAAACACTTATCAACCAAAACTTATATACATCTAAATGTGATATTAGCTCGGTATGGTATAATATTTTTGAGATTTTTCAAAACTTGTCTTTGTAAGTATATACAATATACTATATCTACAAATTCTCTACTATATACACTTTCTCCCTTTACATGATTCTCCCCATACAATATACATAGTCTCTACCCCTTTTTGACAATAATGCCAAAGAATTATTCAAAACTATATTCCAAACTTATTTACATAGAGATACCAATATGAGATTGAAACTTAGAATGTACCTTAAGAATAAGTGCTAGAGTTTTATCCCAATTTTCTTCCAAAATCTTGCATGTATGGAGAGAAATTTGCACTTTTACAAAGGGTTCTATCATGTGATCTGCAATAGAGAAGTTATTGTCATGGATCAATATTTTTTAATAAACAATGTATTTCTACATTGTATCCATGATAGGAAGGATCATATTCTGAATATCTATCAGTGTAGACCAGATCCTTTCTTCTTCTCTCAACAACTCTTCTTGCATATCTAACAAGAATCTAATTTTCATATGATGTGCAGAGCTTGAGCTAGAGTCAAGTTGCAATTGTTGTGCACTAACATTCAGATCTTCATCAATCTTTATTAGCTTTCTCTTTATCTCCTTTGTGAACTTGGTAACATCACATAACTTTATAAAAAATGATTTTGCATTGGTGCAAGAGGTTTCAAGATTGGGAAAATTTGAGGAAAGCTCAACTTGTTGAATGGAAATTTGCTAAGCAACGTGCTCAAGAACTTTATTATCAAATTTCTTTTCTACTTTCTCAATTAATTTATCTCGACCACTAGAGTCCTCATTAAACTTTTGGATTGCCTCTTCTAATTGAAATAAATAGGTTAATAAGATTCAACCTCAATATATATAGCCTCAGACAAAATATTCTTAGCATCATCAATAATTTTATATTCTCTATCTCTCTCCTCTCCCAATTTCTTCTGTTGTTTTCCTTTCTATTGTAGGATTTCACTAACTATGTGCATTTGATCCATAGTGAGATTGTAAATGTCCCATTTAAGGATTTCAATCTCCTCATCTAGGTGTATATCCTCCTCTATATCCTTTACTCAAAAATATTGAATTGGATTGAGCCTTAGGTTTAACTATCCTTGTACTTAATGCCTTTAAATCTAGTATGGAAACAATAGTAGAGATAGTAGGACTAGTAGTGAAAATTTGTAGAGTACCAATAGATGGAATACTAACTAGTATGTTTACTGAATCAAAAATTGAAGTACCTATAGAAGTATCCAAAACTATAGTTTCCAGAAATGTAGAATCCAAAATTGTACTACTTATTGTAGAAGAGCACAAAATTGTAGAAGCCATTGTACTCATTGTTGATGACTGCAACTCAAGAGCTCAAGAAGAGGGAGGTTGCAGCTCAATAAATGAAGTGGTAGTCACTTCTATCACTAATGTGCTAAGCTATGTGGGGGTGAAGTGTGATTTGACATTTGAAGTACCTATAGTTGTCGCAATCAAACTTGTTAAAGTTGTCTCCAAGCTTGATGTAGCATTTCATTTTCTTGAAGAGTGAGGAAATGAGGCAATAATTTCAATTACTATCTTCATAGGCTTTGTCTCCTCATCATCTTATTTTTATTCCTCTATAGCTTCTTCCTCTTTATCTTCTTCAACTTCTTCATTGTTAAAATGTGTAGGCTCAGTATAAGTTTCTTCTTCCTCATCATCACTGTCATCATCCTTAACTTCTACTGGGAAGTCACTTTGTTTATGCATTTTTAACCACATCCTCTATATCCTTGATCAAAATTAAACAAGTATTAAATCTAAGAGTCATCTTATCTTCATTTTTCTTTAAGGACTCTTTTACCTGAGCATATGTGATGCTAGGTAGCAATTGCCTCAAGGTTTGTGCATAAATATCTTTTTTTGTTTGCATTTCAAAGCCCCATCTTGGCTTAATTTTCTCTAATAATTCATTAGAGATTTGGGAGGCTATATGATCTGGTGAATACTTCCATTTTCCAATTTTGGTTAACACCAGTTCTTCAACCTATTTCTTTTTTTCCTTTGATCTTGTTTCATACTTCAAAGATTTCAAGTTTTTTATACCTAGACCTTCTTCCAATTGTTTCAATTTTTCTTTGAAGGTGGGAGGTGGTTTGCTAAAGACAATTTCACTATCTTTCTTCTTGGACCTCCTTGTAAAAACCACAATGGATGGCTTAGGTGGTTTGGTGATGATCACCTTGCCTTTCTTCTTCAAGGGTTCTTCTTCCTTTTTAGACTCATCCTCTGCCTCTTTAACATCTTCTCCTTTACCCTTGGTCAACATAAGAGGTGTGCTTGTTTTCAGTTTGGCTATCCTCCTCTTACCTTTGTTAACCACCTGTGAAAGCTTAATTTCAATCTCTATTCTTGTCTTGGCCTCATCATATGTTCCAAAGTATGGTGCCTTAGGATCAACAGGCTCATTCACCAGGGCTTCAATAATATCCTTGGTTTCATCAATGTTTACCTCATAGGGAAGAGGTTTCACCCATATAACTCTATGAAATTTCCCTTTCTCTGATTTTATATGATATTTCAAGCCTCAAATCAGATCTTTAAAATAAAACAACCAATATTTCAAAGATTCACCAATTTCTCAATAAACCCCAAATCGGGTATGCCGGAAATAGTGCCAAAAGCTTCACAACTTCACCTATTATTAATAAATCTGAAAGTAGAAATTTTTACATAAATTTGATCAGAATAAAAGCCTATAAAATCACATTTCCATATCTTTATAACATGCACACAATAGCTCCCAAACAGAGGACAAAAACAATGCTCATCGGGCTCCCGAAAATAGCACAAAATAGCCCGGAATCACCACAAAAACTTAATAATCTATCACAGAAGTATAATCATATCCAAATACATATATTCAGCTCTATTTTTACATTTAAAATTTTGATATATAGCAGCTACCCAAACTGATATGAAATACTCAACTGAAAACACCAAACTCTTACAAAAAAATACACCCGAAAACTCACAAATCTACACTGTTCAGCACAAAGGCAAACTCTGCATGAGCATGCACATGGAATGGATTCAAAATCCCATCCTTAGATTTTTTTAAAACCTTCAAACTCCCATTCTTGGGTCTCCTTCTTCATAGGTTTGGTAGCCTTTGAAGAACAACAAAGCAATGCGCAAAAATCAAGTTCTGGAATGAGCCCAAAATGCCTCCAAACCCCTTAAAAGAGGGCATAACCCTAACTCACGTCCAAGAGGGGTTAATTAAACATATTTTAATATTTATTAGTCCATTAGCTTTCAAATATTATCCCGTTTTTCCAAAAATTCACCTTTTTGGGCCTGCCTGCCTTAGAAAAGATTATTATTTTTAATTATTTGAAAAGGGACATGACACTCTAGGTCTCATTGCCTAAATGTAGACTCTCTCACTATCTACCATGAAATAAACATCATTTTTGTAATCTTCTACCAATTTCTTGGGTATTTTGAACCTATTATTCATTTTCTCTTTGAGAACTTCAAAGTAATTATCCATAATGCTAACAAAATTCTCTAACATTTCATAAATATATTCATTAATCTGATATAATATTGGTATATCTTTTCTCCATACTACTATTCCTTTTGAAGGGAAAAACTTCTAAACATAGAAAAATAAGTAAGTCAACAAAGGACTAAATTTGCAAGATTTGTTCTTGGAAGTTCTAATACTTTCCATGTTTTTGTTGAATTACTTCAATGATAGATCTGCAAGGTCATATGACAGATTTCTCTTCACAACCTTGTATCCCATGTCAACATCTTCACATGACACACTATTGAGATGGCTTGAACTATAAATCTTGTGGTCTTTCACATGTAGATTTAATTTTAGTTTTTCATCAGTTACACTACTAATTTTCATGTCTCTGCCATTCCACTCAGCTAGGGTTTTCTTTTCCAACTCCACCTGACCTAGGGTTTTAGTTATTTTGGCCTTAGTGAGCATGGGAAGACTAGTAATGTGATGAATCATCTTCTTGGTGATCACAACTAGTTGCTCGAGCCATAACTAACCATTGTGAACTTGGCTAAGGATATATCTAATCCATTTTATTTGAAATCTTTGGGGTAGGTGAGGAATGTGGGTTAAACCCTTGTCTTCCAAATGTTCATGCTCAGGTTTAAGAATCCCATTCACACATAGTTCACCTAGGGTATCATCCATTTATAGGGTTTTAATTTCCTAAATTGCACACTTCAAATGAGTTCAAATGTCATTAATGAGAAGTATCTTTGGAGGAATCTATGATTGCACTATGTTTGGGTCGAGGGTTTCAATGATCACCAGCACAAGTTTGAAATCAAGTGCTTTCCATTCTACTTCTCAGACCAATAACTCTAACCCTTTCCTTGCTTTTTTGTTGCTACTTGATGGCATGGCTACTTGGTAAGCTATGAAAACTTTGAAGAACTTAGCTGCAAATTACGCTTGAAGTCACTTACTCACTCTACAATTCACTTCTTCACAATAACACTTAGATTTCTTAGTGAAAATAAATTCAATTTCCTAATTTTTGTTAAAATTTTGTCATTAATTCTCTTTATGAAGGTAGTTGTGATGACATCATGCTTGACATTATGCTTGACAACCTATCATCCACTATTCTATTGATTACTCAGTGAAGGCTTCATAACTCGGTAATCAAACATGTTCTTGTTACTCCCGACTTTTCTTGGTAGAGTCCATGACCCAACCTTGCTTGGTAGAGAAGTCAACTCGGTGATAACTAATAGCAATCTCACTTGATGATCCTTTTGTATCTTGAATTTTGATTTAGATCTTTGCTTCCTTTCAATTAGAATTATTTGGATGAGATCTTGACAATGCAGCTCTAGTTCTTTCTTAAGAACTTAGTTGGAAATGGTGGAGTTACCCACTTCTTGAGTGACATGACCATCATTGCTTAAACTAGCATGCTTGATAGATTTAGGAATCTATTGCTACCTCATCTACTTTTGAATGTTATCTACTTTTGCTTTCTTCTCATCTTCAACTCTTCTTGTATTCATGCAATTCCTGGCTAGATGACTAAGTTTGGTACAAGTGAAACATCTCATGGTGGTATCTCTCTTCCTTGTGTGATGTTTAAAACAGTTCATGCCAATGTGTCCATATTATCCCTAGTAATGACATCTACACCAAGTGTTGTAGTCCTAACTAAATATTGCTTTCACAATTTCTTTTGCTAGATTGAATGACTTATATCTACATTCAGATGCCTTATGACCTTGTTTCTTGCATTTGTGACTCTTGCCCTCAAATTTTGGTTTCTCTTTGCATTCATTAGCCTTGTGACCATGTTGATTGCAATTGTAGCATTTATCATTGAATTTTTCTTTACCATTACTCCAAAATTTGTTTGATGTATGACATATCTTACAATAGTGGTTGCAAGTCGGTCTTTGATTCCTTTGAGTACCTTGTTCAGAGGATTCACCTTCTTCTTTGTATCCAATTCTTGCTTTATCTTTTTGTCTATAGAGATTTTTCTAACTTAGTTGATTGAATTGATTCCTTGTCTGCATGGGATTTCATCATTCTTTCATTAATTTGATTTTTAGTGTTTAGGTTAATTTTTAATCTTTCATTGATTTTATTTTTAGATCTTAGCTCATTTCTTATTCTTTCATTGATTTTTCTTTCCAAATTTAGATCATTTATTAATCTTTCATTGATCTATCTTTGGCTCATAGTTTCCTCATTTGCATTGGAGATTTGATCCATAAGATCTGCATGTTGAAGGGATTGGTTCTAGATCTCATTTTTTCTTCCATCCATTTCTTCTTTCATCTTAATCCTCTATTCCAAGATTTCAGATAACCTTACTAACTAAATTTCTTGTTCTCTTTTAAGCTTTCTTAATTCTTCTTACAAGGAACAATTCTTCTCTAAGAGTTCTTTGATTGCATCATTTGCTTTATCGAAACTACTTGAAGGGAAAAAGTCTTCAATTCTTTCTTCAATGTACTAATGATCATTCATTTGATTTTCAAGTTCCTTCCTTCTTTTTAGGGATTGGGAAAGTTTCTCCTTATCTTTCTTGAGTTGTGCAATGTCCATTTCTAGATCCAACATTTCATTGTCAATTTTCTTATCAAGTTCAAATATCTCCATATTCTTGATCTGCGCCCAAGCTGTTAAACTTTCTCCTAAGAATCACAAAGCTTTGATACTAATTCTTGGAAATATTCAAGACTAGCTAGGTTACTGAGAGGGGAGGGGCAAATCAATAACCTCAAAAACTTTATTAGATTTAGATCTTAAGTGTAATAATCCAATTACCATTTAGTTCATCAAATCTAATCTACTTGCATGCATGAGAAACATTAAATATTCATAACACTTGAGGAAAATTATTTGGTGACCTAGAAACCTTCCAAATAAAAAGTAAAACTAGGGTGGGGATGATACCCACAAAACTTCAATACTACAACATAAAGTTGACTGGTTAAGGTTTACATTGATCACTTCTGATGATTTTTCCTATTAGGAGCAATTAAGATTGCTAGGTCCACCTTGTTAGAGGTTTTAGAAACAAAAAATGAAGTATGCACTTGGTAAAGAGATTTGAGAAAAGACTATTAAGTCTACCTTGTTAAAGGATTTGAACTGGTTTCACCTATTAGGATGAAACAATAGATCTTTGACTTACAAGTGAATTGTTGATAGAGATTGCTTGAAGTACTGATCACCTTTATGTGATGGATTTATCTTTTTCTGCTCCTTTATTGATATGGCCTTATAATACACTTTGTCTATTGATGATTCACATTTGCATGCTTCTTTATCACATTATTATCACTCGTGGATATGATACTATACATTACATATATATCAATCCAATTTACATAATTACAAAGTCGACCATCATACAAGTTAACACCAATATTACAAAGTTGGCCCATATGTAGATACTCAGGTTCTAAAGACTGACTTGGTGAAGTTTTGATACTCAGCATCCACTGTCATTGCTCGACATCATCATGCACTCAGTAGAAGTAGAAGCTCAATCTATATTAATCACTTCAATCTAGCCTTGAACTCGATCTATACTGGTGACTCGATAGATACTATGTAGCTTGGTATAAATTAAATTACTTGTTTACCATGACTACACTTAGTAAAAACTAATCTACATACAGGTTAGTTAACACTAGCTTCACTTTACATGAACTATTAGCTTGGTAGAAATTGTCAAGCTCAAAAACCACTAGAATGCTCAGGTTGAACTGTTAGCCTTCATACTAATTGAATTTACTTGGTAGCCACTAGAATGCTCGTGTTGAATTGTAGTGCTTGGTGGCTACTGAAATACATGGAAAACACTTGTAGACTGTTCAATAAGCTTAGTAGCCATACAAAATCTAAATAAGTGTGGCCACTAATAACAAACTTGACTAAATGTCAACAAACTCTTGGTGTGGTAGCTTGCACAAAGGTGTAATTAGCATCAACCAAAAAGCATATATCATTGTAATTTTGTTCAACCAATGAAAATAGTATCCTCATTCTTTCTTTCATTGATTTCTTAAAATATTCAAAATAACTTGTCATCACTGTTTCAAAGTTTTCTCCAATCTATTTAATGTACTCATTGATCTACACTGCAATTGACCTATTGTTCTTCCATCCTACAGTACCAAAAGAGGGAAATGTATTCTACAAATAAAAGAATATGTAGACTAGAATTGAACCAAATTTGCATTGAGTCCTCTTGGTCTTTCTAATAGCTCCAATATTCTCCATCAGTTGTTGTAATTGAAGCTCAGCCAGATCATATGTATGATCTTTCTTTACAATCTTGTAGCCAACATTCATAGCTATGCAAGGTACACTATTCAATCTACTAGATTGATAGAATTTATGAGATATTACCCTCACAAAAAAAATTAGCAGTGGATCAGTGATGGTATCTATAGTTGTACCTCTCTTATTCCAAACTACTCCAGTGTTCTTCTTTATCACTTCCTTGGAGTCACTTCTAAGTGTCTTTGGCCAATCTAGGGTTTGATAGCTAGTAACCCTATGAATTATTCTCTTGGTGATCTTATTAGGTCCTCCTTGTAGCCATAAAGAACCATCATGAATTCTTCTTAGAACAATTCTTATCCACTTAGTTTTAAACACATTCAAAAAATCTAGGGCTCATGTTAAACCCTTTTTTCTCAAAGATTTTGCATTCCTCCTTTAGAACACCATTCTCACACAATCTGTTATATGCATCTCTATTTTCCATAACTCCTATAGCTCCTATTTTACAATTGTACCACTTCCTAACATCTTGTACCATAATAAAATTCAACAAGATCATTAACAAAGTGCCATAAGGATCTTGTTTATAGGCAATATCAGGAATAGCCTTAAATATTGATTGTTTCACTTCATCATTGACAAGTTGGACATTCAAAACCTCTTTCCCTTCTATAATTTTTGAACTAGATGCCATTATATCAAACTAGGTTTTATGCAAAATTAAACTGTATAGCTCAGCTTATGATAAATAGCTTGTGAAATCTGTATGCTGGAGTAAGATCTTCACTAAAATCTTTGCAAATGCCTTGAACAAGTTTTAGAATTGCCTTCTACTCCACTTGCTCTTGCTTGAATTTGAAATGATGAATAATGAGTAGAAATTGATCGTATACCCTTTCAAAAAAAATTCCATTTAATGTTGAGTTCTTACACAGCAGTAAGCTCAGCATCAACCATTTTTAGAATCACTTGACATCTAGTGATATTTCCATCACTTGGCAGTTACTATCAACTTGGCATCAACCAGTTAGTCTAGTAGCTCGACATCAACTAATATTCCACTCAACACACATAGGAAACATTTCATGCCTGGAAAAAAAATGAAAAACTTAAAGATTTAACTTGAATTTTCAACATCTTGCATCTTTATTCATGCTAATGTAGTCTATTCAGTACTATCTCCTTTGGAACTAATGTATGGTATAACACTTGAATATCAATCCCACATACCTCTTGTTTCCTATTTTGATGAGGTGTGATCACTTGACCCATTCGGTGAAGTGATCCCTTCTCCATTTGATGTGCTGCAATCATTTTTCTTTTTCCATTTCTTGTTCATCTCATCTCTGATGTGTTCAACATCTGCCTTGCCTTTTCCTTTATCAATTTCACAACTTGTTGCTTTTGACCTAGTTGTGTTGGGCCCATTTGCCATTGCACCAAAAACCATGACTATTAGTGAACATGGAACACCATATAATTAACCACCTGTGGGCAGGGGAGCGCGTCGCATCACCCAACAATCTCCCCCTCGACGCGCATACCAGGTGCTTATGCGGGTCGAGAAGGCACCGGGGAGATTTGAACCCATGACCAAGCCAAAACCAGGTCTGATACACAATCTCCCACTTGTTGTATACATTGCATAGGGTCAATCCGTAGCCACATAAATGAACAAGGGAACAATCCCTCCCAGCACATCCACCATCATGGATCAAAATACACCAAGTGCTCCATCCTGGTACCCACAACAAAATCAAAGTATCCAGCATCTCAAACATGAATGATCTCACCTCCTATTATGCCACTCCCACTGGACATACATAGAAGCCATCCAAAGAGAAAGCCACCCAACCTGTCACATTAGAAGATCATAAAATCCTGTACCAACTAAAATTCCAAGCACAAATAATCTAATCCAAAGGTAATCACATGTATCTGTAGTTGTCAAAATATCCATAGCTGAAATAGCACCCACAGCAAAGTGCCAAACCCATCCAAATATCCATACCTCAAAGGTATAACAAGTGAATCTCATATCACTGACATATCCAATCTATAACCTGCAATCACAAGCCTCAAGAGCAATACCTGCCACATATATACCAAGAAGCTCCCACTGCAAAAGATAATTTCAAATCTATAACCAATCCACTCAACACATCTCAAAGAAGTGAATCCATGTAGTATCAAGGACATCCACAATACATAAATTGATATCCTGCAAGGAAACAAGTCTCCAATGCTCTCCCAAGTTCACCACAACCAACAAAGGAAAGAGATAAAGTAATAACCATATCATCTCTCACATGACAAACATGAGCACAAACCAATGATCACAATCTCCAACCAATCTCAAATCCAATGTAGGCAAAACTGAACATCCAAGAAGATAACCAATACTAGAGAAACCATGCAAATCATAACATGTCTCATGTCCTTCTACACACACCTCTAGATGTAAACTATGCAAGTATGATCTCCTCCATAATACCCCAACAAGAAGCCTCAACAACACCCAAACCATACCATATAACTAATCATGGATGTAAGCCTCTCACAAGAAGATCAAACTCAATAAATCCATTCCTAAATCAAGGAATAACCATTCCTAATCCAAGAAAAATGCCCAATATAAAACCATCTCCCAAACTCAACCAGCATAACAACATATGCACATGGAGATAAATAATGCTAAACCATCTCTCAAATGAACCCTCTAGAACTAACTCATGTATCATAGCTCAAGATCCATATCCATGAAAGACAAGCATAAATATAATGCAACTGAGAGAAACAATGGGCTATACCTCTCAAGTAGCAAACCGCCGAGTAGACCAAGAGTGGGGAATGAGAATGCTTATCAAGATACCCAAGTCTCCAACCAAGACTCATCTAAGAACAATCTCCTCTCAAGTCCATATCAGGTGACTGCCCCTCAGACTTCCTGTTGAAACCATCAACCGTCCCAACAAATACTTCTCTAATCCAAGAGAAATCAGCGTCACCACCGTCTCTAAGTATCCATGAGCACCTGTAACCAATAAATTCATGCCAACTCCAAATGCAACATAGCAATATCATGAAGTATCCAGCTTATGATCAATGTACTCAATACCAAGAAACTAAACCAAGATCAATGTCAAAGTTCCAACCATGGCCTCAGGAACATAAACATGACAACATGATCTTACCATCTCAACTAAAGAGATAACATGCTCCATATGAACACACTATAACATGTCACAACTCTAAATGCGTATCAAGAGTATACCATGACATAATAATAAAACCATCCTTATACCAAGGATAACATGCCAAATAAAAGCATAAACCACACCTTTGCCAAGAACCCTATGAGTCCTCAAGATGCAACCATCTCCACACACCATAAAGAAAACCATCTCCACACACCATGAAGAAAACCATCTCCACATACCAGGAAGAACCATCTCCATACACCATGAAGATAACCAAGAACTCCATGAGTCCTCAAGATCTAACCATCTTCAAACACCATGAAGATAACAAGTGCACCATGCAAATGTCAAAGATGCTTCTGCAGCAACAGTATCTAAGACAAACCTCCAACATCTGCAAACACTCAATAAATATATCAATGCCAACAAAAATCCCACTCAACCGTGGTACCAAGTCATCTATGGCATCATAAAATCCATCCTCTCCAAACTAAGAAGATATAAACCAAACCAGGAACTAATCCTGCACTGTCACCCCATCACTGTCACAAGCTCCCACTAAACCGTGTATCCAAGCTATCCATGACATAATGATGAAAAACCATCTTCTAACCATGAGAATCAACCAAGGCATTAAACCATCAAAGAACTCAAAGTGCACATCATGAGCTCCTCAAAAGAAACCAAATAACCATGATCCTCAACCAAGAAGATATACCACCATAACTAAATTAGAAATCCAAGCTAATGAACATCAAGGATGTACCTGTATAACCAATCATGTCATGCCAAAATCCATGGCACCATGATCACATCCATGAACCGAGCATCTGGTTCTCAAAGTGTCCAACCTGTCAGCATAAAATAGTCAACCACAATCCTCCACCATGATTGTCCCTGGTAACAACATCTCATCCCTTCTACATGAAGATAAATTCATTTGACTTAGGGCATAGACAACCCAAATCCAAGCCACCAATCTGAATATGCATCAATAATGAAAGATCAATGGGCAAAGACAACCCATAACCAAGCTATAAATGCAACCTATAAGTATAGACTGCTTACAACACTGCACAACTTGTAGACCCAACAAGTCATCATGCATATCCAAACCAAACACTGATAACCATATCATCATGAGACCAAACTTGAGTATACAATGACATCAAAACTTAAATCTCCAATGCCATAAACTCACAATGTTACCATAGTCAAAATATACCTATAAGCTGTTCAGATCAATATATCAACAAATAAATCATGCCAAACCTGCACCAAATCTGAACCAATGTGTAGAGCTCTCCAAGAGCTTTCCGTTGACTACTTGAAGTCCAAAATTCGACTCCGTATGCCCAAGTTATGCCCTAATCCGTGCTCAAAATAAATAATATCTGACTTTAGGGCTCTTAAAACCTAACAAAATCTCAAAATCATAGAACCAAACCTACACCATGTTGTAGTGCTCTAAATTAGCTTTCCAACACCTATAAGAACTCTGAAATTTGATATTCTGGGAGAAAGTTATGGCCGTTTTACTAAGACAGTCTTTTTACCATTTTCAATATGATTTTTCATTTTTAATTTTTTTTCAGTGACGAAAATTCCGACGGGATTAAATTTGACGGCCATCATGGGCTGAAACCAAAAAAACTCTTTCATTTCCTCTGAACATGGCCAAACTAGGGCATATTATATATCAAAATTTATGAAAATGTTGACCCGGATCCAATGGTGAGGTCTGTTTTTACCCAGGAGGTCATTTCTACGTGCTACCCCAAAACTCTCATTTAAATCAAACATCCGAAAAAAAATTTTGTCCAACAATTTCACATACCCAAATCTTTTAACATCCCATCATAACAACAAACCCAAAACCCTTAGATCTGCAATAAAAACTCATATATCTTGCCCTTTCTTTTATCCTCTCATGCATTCCCATGGATTCAATCTAGGGTTACAATAATAAAACCATAGCTCTGATACCACTTGTTGGGCCCATTTTTCGTTGCACCAAAAACCATGACTATTAGTGAACATGGAACACCATATAATTAACCACCTGTGGGCAGGGGAGCGCATCGCATCACCCAACAAGTTGGATAGTGGTTACTAATATGACCAATCTTCAAACAACTAAAACATGTAGTTTGACTTAACCACCTTTGTAGTTACTGCTGAAATCTTTCCTAATGTAGTTCTCAAGAATATGTCCATATTCTTGACAATAGTGATAGTTATATCTTGTATTATAATACTAATTATAAAAGTTCCCATAGCTTCTTATCTTTTTTGTCTTGTTTGATGACCACATGGATTTGGATCTACATTCAAAGGCTCTATGTCCATACTTCTGGCAGTTATAGCAATATCCTTCAAATCTTTGTCTATGCATGGTCCTAGTTCTACATTCATATATCTGATGACCTTTTTTATTGCACTTATGGTAATGAGTCATGTTCTTTAGCTTGAAATTCTAATTTATATTCTTGTTCCTACACACATTAGCAGTATTTCCTTTCTTACCACAATTATGACAAGTAGGTTTGGAGTTCTTACCTTTGATGTTCCTTTCTTTAGCAACTTTGGATGGTTCTCCTTTTTTAGTGTTTGTGTAGCCCAATCCTAATGTATCATTGTTGGATCGAGGCGATCTCAATAATTGCTCAAAGCATTTGATGGCTTCATTTGGCTTGTTGAGGCTTTTAGAAAATTTCTTTTCTCTTTTTAGGTCACTCTACAATTATTCATTTTGCAACTTCAATGTAGTTATCTCAATGTCTTTGACATTCAATTCACAGTCGGCATTCATTATTTGACTTAGAGTTTCTAATTGCATGTTGGAGATCTTGATTAGCTCTATTGACTTCTCTTCCAATCTATTTTCTAGAATTCTTTTGTCTTCTTCAATCATGGCTTTGTCTTCTATAGCTTTATTCTTTTGTTCAGTCACCCCACATAGTAGTATAGCTTGTGATTCTTTCTCTAGCTTGAGATTTTTTATTTCTTAAGCTTGAATTATATTCTTTTTCTTTAGATCTACAACTACTACATCAAATACATTGGTGTTTCCATCTACAAATAGTTTGTTAGTGCTCTCTTTGTATAGTGTTTCATTCTCTACAATAGCAATTTTTTTCCTTCTCTTCAAGGATTTCTTTACATCCTCTCTTGCAACATTTAGTTGATGTAGTATGAGATATATTTCAATCTCTTGGTTCTCAATAGTCTTTCCCAACTTATAGACTTTAATTTCAATATCTTTCCTCAAAGATGCAAAGCTTCACTTTTAGAGAACAAGGCTCTAATACCAGTTGTTGGAATTACAAGTGGGAAGAGAGTAAACTTCTGAGGGGAGGTGAATTAGGAGTTCTAACTTGGACCCATAAAACTTTCACCAATCATTCATCATATGCATTCAATATGCAAACTAAAATAATATGTAAAGCATATGCATCTAAATCAAGTAGACATGTAATTAATTGCACACATAACACCATATATGATCACCCATAAACCCTCCAAATGAGAAGGTAAAATTGGGGTGGGAAAGACACCCACAAATCTTCACTACCATAGTAATAATGTGTATAAAATGAAGGTTACAATGATTTTACCATGAATTATGGTCTACCCTATGAAAGACCTACCCTGTTAAAGGCTTACAAAGACTATTAGGTCTCACCTTGTTAGAGGATTTCAACACCTTGTTAGAAGTGTGCCTTTTTAGAGGACTTCAACTTATAATTAAGTAAGCACCCTATTAAACAATTTCATATAGCTTATTACGACTACTTTGTTAAGAGATTTAACTGAAATCACCTGTTAAAATGTCTCAACATAGATCTTGTGGTTGGCACTTGCTTGCCTAATAACATATCACCTCTACACAATGTCTCTTTTTGATAGTTCATGAGCTGATGTATCAATTTTGTATCCTTCTCTATCCTATGTTCTTCTCTAACTAATTCTAAAATTGACTCTTACTTTTGAGTCACCTTGAATGCTCAACTAACTAGGTCAAAGTACAAACCTGTGTCACCCTTTTGTGAAGGAAAAGGATAACAAAAATATAATTGTTCAACTTTACTAATATAAAATTGGCATTATTATTTAAAATATGAAATGAAGTAAACTAATGAAATGTGTAGAAATTGATCAAGTTTAGGATTATAATTTTTAACAATTATTTGGATGAAGAATTCATATATTTTCATAATTTTTATAGATAATTTTTTAATTGTTGAAAAACACTAAAAATTTGGGGTCTAGTTCCCACCACAAAACTATGTGGAAATAAACTTATTTCCCTTTGATCTTAGACTATGTTATAGATAGCATATATGTCTAGAACATTCAAAAATAAAAAATTTCTTTAGACTTATATTTTCACTTTTATAATCATTCAAAATTCAACTCACTTAAAATAGATAGTTTTTATCTCCCACCACATTTTTCAAAACAAATATATTCCAACCAAATAAAAATTATACATTCTAGAAGAGGACTCTCTCTTCTAGAATGTCATATACATTTTAAATTTTCATGATATGATTTACTATTTTTTTCTTTCTCAAAATTGATAACTTTTCGAGTGTTAAAATATGTGCTTGTAGAATTTTTTAATTATAATATAATATATCTAACTATAACACTATAAATGAGCTATATGAGAATATTCTTGACTTTGGGCTCTACAAAATGGTGTTTCTAAGTTGTTAAAAATATATCATAAAAAATTGTGAGTTATTGAAATGTCAATTTTCTGAAATAATTATATATCTTTACTAATTGAATTAAAACTAGTATAAAACATTAATTTAATAGACATTTCCAATTGGAAAAGTGTGATACCATATATAACTTAGCTAGAATGAATTTATCTAGATCATATCTTTGAACAAAATTGATTTTTAGATAGAAATACTCAAATTCAATTGTTCTGATTAGTCAACCTAAAAAATTAAATTCAAAAAAATGTAGAGATAAAAATTTAGATTTGAAAAAACAATTAAATAGATCTGAAAATGACCATACCTGAACTGCAAATCAGGGCCTCCAGGTTCCAATTTGCATTAAAAAAATTCCTCATACTCAACTTTAGCCCAATATAGGAGAATTTATAGTCAATCTTCACCGAATCGACATTTCAGATGTAATGATGAGGTTAGATTTGGTCCTAGATGCTCCCAATTTTTGCGGATGCTCTAGATTTGGGTCGAGGTGCTAAAGCATGAACAATCTTGAATGCCTATGTGTAGAGAATCTCCTTGAGATCTAATACCATGTAATAATTTGGCTTAGGCTAGAATTCACCCAAGACCAAGGAACACAAACACAAGCACAATAGTAGACCAAAGAGAGAGTATGATCAGAATGATGATATATTCATTCAATAAGCCATATCAAGAGTACACTAGAAGTGCCTATATATAAAGGCCTCTGGAGAGCTTCTAGAATGCATAGAATTCATCATCATGATAAATCATACAACTAGGCACATGTCCACCAAATATGGGTTATCCTCCATTAAGCATAGAAGTATGTGTGAAGATGTGAGGATAAGCCTACAATGGTGTAGCACACAAATTAGTGGTGTAGGAAACATGTGCAAAATTATGAGTGCGAATAACTATGTTGTCTACATGACAACTCAATGAATGATGCAAACTCTAGTGTTGTAGACAGCATGTGCTAAAATAGAGTTACATACTTAAGTGAGAGTACACAAACTCCTAAGTGTCTCGCCTAAATAAATAATAAAATATTGCAAAATAATAAAATAGTGTATTAACCTAAGTAAACTCAAGTAAGTGTAAATAGTAAATACTTATTTACACCAACACCCCCCCTTAAGTGCAACTTAGGGAAATGCCCTTAAGCTTATGAAATCTAGGATAAAATGCATAATGGGTGTTGGCTACTAGGCCATGTTAAGTACCCATCTACATAATGAAATGCAATCTCTCATAAAGTAGAGAAAGAGGGAAAACCTCGTGGAAAAATCCCTCCCCCAAAAAGAGAGATGAAACGATGTATGGCTGGATGGAGTAATCAAGACCCTCCCATTACGACATACATCTAGTATATACATAAGAGAATGATGAGAAGAGGAAGAGAGATAGGATAGGTTCCCCGCCCTCCCCCCCCCCCACAAAGAAGAATGTCTACCAATGACTACTCTGATGAAGAATTTAATCCAAGACTACAAAATGGTGTTTCTCCCCTTAGGAAGAAACAAGGCCAAAGGTATAGATGAGATGCTTCCGCTATGTGTGGAAAGAATCCCATGGATAAATGATGTCTCTAAAACCTGCTCAACTGGCTAAAGAACTTGTCTCAAAGAACTGTGTGATTGCTCAATTAATGAAGAAGACCTTTTTAACTATTGATCATAAGTATCCACAATCACTTCAATCTGTAACGATCGATCATGTAGAGAATGAACAAAAGGGTCAGATGGAGCCCTTGTAACAACTGAAGAAGGTGCTATTGCATCAAGAAGTAGAGGTAGATCATCAATACTATCCCCCAAATATGTCACTAAAGCTGGACCTAGAAGACTCGATGTACCTTGCTATGCCAGACCTATCACTGTGGCAATATATGCATGTGGACTGAACTAATGTAGTGACCTCTCACTACAACTATCGATAGAACCCCACATATCTGAATCTATTGAAGTATTATCACTGGTGTCACTATCAGTTTCCACATGATATGATGTGTGAAGAGGATTAGAGGACAAGCTAGGTGAACTTTCCTCAAAGTGTACATCCTTCTTCACAAAAATTTGATGTGTCTCAAGATCTAGTAGTTTGTATCCCTTCAGACTATCTTCATAACCAATGAAAGTACAAGGCCAAGGTAACTGTACCTTGCATCCCCTAGAAAATATATTTTCCCATGTAGGACAACCAAAGACTTTGAAGTGTGTCACAATAGGTTTTCTACTACATCATGCCTCAAAAGGAGTCTTTCCATACCAAAGACTTTGAAGTGTGTCACAATAGGTTTTCTACTACATCATGCCTCAAAAGGATTCTTTCCATCTAAGGCTGGATGAGGAGTCCTATTTATAATGTGAGTGGCACTACTAATTACTTTAAATTCTAATGATGGATCTAGAGACTTGGCTTGTATCATGCAACTTGCCATAGACTTAAGAGTTTGGATCCTCAATGTTGCAATATCTATCTTATGTGGATTGAATGATGGAAAATTCTGAAGATCAATTCCCTTGAGTCTGAAAAAGTCTTTAAGTCTTTTGTTCACATACATGCTTCCATTTTCCATTCTAAGAACTTTGATGGCTTTCCTAGATTTTTGTTCTACATGAGTCTTGAAGGCTAGAAACTTGTCCAACACTTCATTCCTTTTATGAAGAAAGTAGACCCAAGTGTACCTTGGAAAGTCACCAACAAAGGTAAGTATGTAGTGACCCTCACTAAATGCAAAAAGACTTGCTAATACCATGTGAACCATTTGTAGAACACCTAGTGCTCTTGAAGACTTCCCTTTCTATAACTTCCCCTTTGGATGTATAGCCACTAAATCTATTGAACATTTACCATGGGAAAAGTTGATTTGGGGTAGAACTTTAACCATTTTGTTTGTGCAAAGTTGGTAAAGATAGAAAAATTCAAGATGACCATATGGATCATGCCATAATTGCATGTTTGAATTTGATTGAGATAATAAGGCCTTTGAAGGAGACTTAGGAAAAAAATGGGAGAAAGAGTACAACCTTTTGTCATGATTCACTTTCCCCAATGCAACCAATGAGTCATTTTTAAGACTATGCACCTGTTCTAAGTTTGGAAGGAACTCAACTCTATGTCCATCTCCAAGGTGATTGATTTGGTATATTTATAGGAGATTTGAACTTAGGTTTGGAACATAGAGAACATTTTGAAACTCTTTATTTTTCATCTCCACATTTCCTTTCCCTTCAACTTCCATTTTGGTATCATCTCCCACAAAGATGTGTGGTACCTTTGATTGCTTCATTAAAGAAAAATCCTCCTTTGAAGATCCCATGTGATAAGAGGCATTTGAGTCAAATATTCATTCCTTTGAAGAGTTTGAATTTTCCATGAGTGCTTGCCCTTTGCCCTTTGAATCTAAAGAAGACCCTTTATCCTTATAGGCATTAGGCAATGGAACATTATGTTTCTTCATGATGTTGGTCAACTCATCAATATTTTTAAGATAACACTCATGTTGTTCATGACCCAATTTCTTGCAATAGGCACACTTTTTCTTCTTCTTATTTTTGTCCCCCTTCTTGTTGGAATTTGAGGACTTGGCTTGTTGATTGCATTGTGGTGTTGTATTTTCTACATCCTTAAATTTGTTCTTCCACTTATTCTTACCCTTTCCTTTATTTGAAGACTGTCCAACTGAATTTTGAGAATCCTCATTGTTGGCCACTAATGCCTTAGACTTAGGTGATTTGAGAATCCCCATTGATTTTAACTTCTTTTCTTTAGTATCCAATAGATCAACATATTCATCAAAAGTGAATTTCTTATAGGCAAACCCTAAGGTAGTCTTTGATGTGTTAAAAGAAGATACAAATGTGGAATATTCTAATGGCAGCTTGTTATGTATGAGATAGATCAACCTATTATTTTTGATAGAACTCCCACAATCGGTAAGCTTTGTCCTTAGTTCATTCACCTTGATGATAAAATCCTATATTGAATCATATGATGTAGGATCTAAGGAGACAAGCTCATCTTCAATTTTGAAAACATCCTCTTTAGACACTTTACCATAGAGGTTTTCGAGGGTATCTCAAGCTTCCTTGGATGTAGAACACTTATTAACATGATACATGATCTTATCATCAACCCCCAAACATATATCACTTAGGGCTTTCCTATCCATTTCTACCCATGTTGAAATGTCACTTGCTAATACTTTATCACCTGCTAGTTTAGAAAGAGTACCATCTACATATTGTGAAACTCCATTATCCATTAAGTGATACCACATTTTGATGGACCAAGTAGCATAGTTATGTGGAGTTAACTTAGGAAACTTAAAGTTGTCCATAATGTAGAAAATGAAAGAAAAGTGTAGAAAAGAGAGAACACAACACCAAGAACACCCCCGCTTTTCACTAAATCAAGAACCACCCCCCGCACAAAAGAGAGGCTTTTGGCACTTTATCAGTAGTGTGATTACAATGGACCACTTGCCAATTTTGGCCTTCGTGGACTTTTGATTTTTCTTTTTACAACCTCTTAATGAATTATAAATTTGGAACTTTACAATGTGCTACAATTCTAAAGCAAAGAAAGTCCTTATTGCTGAAAGTGACACTTTTATCCATACAACCCATAAATTTGACTTTAGATCTAGAAAGTAGACAAAAAATAATACACTTTAAAAAAAAATGAAACTTATTTTCAACTCCAGATGTGCCTATATGGAGGGTTTGAAGTTGTAAAATGAAGGATTATGTAGGTATAGTCACCATAAAATGGAAATTTTGACAAATTCATGCACCAAAACTAGAAAAGAGCTACACCACTAAAAAATTTAGAAAATTATACCCAATTTCAAAAAAAAATAACACTTGGTTTGGAGTCTGGATGACTAAGATATGGCCTCCCAAAGTCGAAGTATGAAATCAAAAATCAATATGGAGATGGGTTGCATCAGCAAAAGAGAAAGCTAAATTTGACTATCATACAGCCATCATAGCAGTTCAAATTTGCCCAAGAATTATGATTAGATGGTTGTCAAATTGAGGCATGTGAAATGATGATGTCAACATCCTCCTACCCCTATAATGGCATCATGATGATGTCATGATGATATAAAAATTATATGGCTTGTACGGATGAGTGAGGTGGTAAAAAATATACACAGACATAGATGAAAAGGTGATAGGTGATGTGTTTAATTTGTTGACTAGGCACACTTGGCTGGTAGGTGAGGTGGAAATCCTACATGGAAAATGATAGAGTGGCTTATTCGGTGATAGGTCAGATATCATTCTTTGCATAGCACAATGTGGACCAGATGCATATTGCAAGAATCTTCTATCTGCATGGCAAATGTGGAGGGCACATGTTTGACATAGAGAGTATGGGCATGGGTCCACATGGACCTGTTGTAGACACCGCGTGTCAACTTCTCTCTGTCGCATGGATGAGTAGCAGCGAAAGTGGGCTGAAATATTACTATTCACCATGAAAGGAATTAATATCACTGGAGTATATATTTGATCACCGGATTAGGTTTTGTGATGGATGCTAGTCAATGTTTGATGCGCTAAAAACTTAAAGCTTTAGTACCACATTTGTGGGAACATAGGCTTCAAAGATTTATAAATGCCTACTACCATAGACAATAAAATAAAAAGTATGTCCAGACTTGTGGTCGATTGCTTCTCCAAAGGGTGGATAAAATTTGAGGCCAAGCTAGTGGCTATTATGTGTGGTCACCTGTGTACATAATTTATGCAATACAGCCTCCAGTATTTGCAGAGGTCTACTGGCCACTTGGAATATAATGCTTGTAGATTTATTAATAAGCCCACCAATTAAATAGTTTCCTATGAATTAAATATAGAAATCCTCCAAAATTGTAGCGCCAGGATCTGACAACCCAGTTCTGACAACCTAGTTCTGCAAAAAAAAGTCTCTACCTGAATGCTTGATCAGGCAAAAATTTTGAAAAATAAAATTTGAAAAATATGCAGAGATTAAAATTCAGATCTGAAAAAACAATTAAATAGATCTAAAAATGACCATACCCGAACTACGAATTGGGGCTGCCTTTAGTTTTGATTTGTAAAAAAAATTCCTCACCATCAACTTTAGCCTAGTATAGGCAAATTTATAGTTGATCTTCACCGAATCGACATTTTGGATGCAATGGTGAGGTTAGATTTGGTCCTAGACACTCCCAATTTCTATGAATGCTCTAGATTTGGGTCAAGGTGCTAAAGCATGAATGGTCTCGAATGGCTATGTGTAGAGAATCTCCCCAAGCTTTGATACCATGTAAGAATTTGGCTTTGGCCATAATTCACCCAAGACTAAAGAACTCAAACACAAGCACAATAGTAAACCAAAGAGAGAGTATGATCAGAATAATGATATATTCATTCAATATGCCATATATGTCATATCAAGAGTACACTAGGAATGCCTATATTAAAAGGCCTCTAGAGAGCTTCTAGAATGCATATAAGTCAACATCATGATAAGTCATACAACTAGGCACATGTCCACCAGATATGAGTTATCCTCCATTAAGCATAGAAGTATGTACGATGATGTGAGGATAAGCCTACAATGGTGTAGCACACAAATTAGTGGCTTAGACAACATGTGAAAAATTAAGAGTGCAAATAACTATATTCTCTACATGACAACTCAGTGAATGATGCAAATTCTAGTGTTGTAGACACCATGTGCTAAAATAGAGTTGCATACTTCAGTGAGAGTACACAAACTCCTATGTGTCTCAGCTAAATAAATAATAAAATAATGCAAAATAATAAAATAATGCATTAACCTAAGTAAACTTAAGTGTAAATAGTAAATACTTATTTACATCAACACCTCTACATAAGGAATATGAAGCCTAGAGCATCGACCTTTCTGATTCTCAATTGTCATTGATACTAGCAAATTCAATAGCTACATTGCTAAAAATTGGTTTCTCAAGCATGAGAAAGGAGGTTCTTGTCTTCCTCAACCTTCGATGTTAGAACATATGATCCCTAAGGATAATGACATAATTACCCTCCTTAACATAGTCAAGGGAAATAAGAATGCCTTTTTCTCAAAAATATGGATGTACTTCTTTGTTCAGACTATCCTAAGTGAAGCAAAATATATTGACTAGGCTAAGATTATAGCAGAAAAATTACATGAAGAACTTTCACAAGTGTTTCAAGTTTTAGGTTTATATATGGCTTCTTACCTATTTAATATTCTAGCATGTTGTAGAGAGTGGGAGTTCTTACCTCACCAAGATTGGGTAAATAATATGTCTATCTATAATTTTGTTCCTTTACTATAGAAGGAGAAGAATCCTAGAGACTTCAAAAGGATACAAGGTACCTTTCTTGTGAAATTAGTTTTTGAAGTCCATGATAAAGAGCATAGGAAGTTGACTGAAGAGGTAGCCCAATTCATTACTATATATGGTAGATTTTTCACCCAATTCCACAAATTCACATATATAAGAGTTGGTGGGGGTTAAGATAAAGCCCTTAAGCTACCCATATACTGTTTGGACTTCTATGTTCTGATTAAAGTTTGTAGACATGTGGTAGATGTGGATAAAATATGTAAAGCTAGGAAAGGTTATGGTTTCACCTTCCCCACTGAACCTGGCCATTATCAATGAAAAAGCATTCAAGATGCTTTTGAGCTAGAGCCTAAACTAAAGACCATGAACTTAGCATTTTACTCTATGCACTCTAGATTTGATAGAAAAGGATTTGTGCAAGACCATTTTGAAATATGTCCATCTTTTACTCACATTCGTCACATGGAAGATTTTTGGCTAGATTGTGAAGAAGACTATGAAGTGAGAAAACGGTGGTGGTCCAAATTTATTTTGAAGAAAATTAAAGAGTTCAAGTTGAATATGAATGTTAAGGGTGTTGCAAAAGATGATAATGAGGAGGGACTAAATCCTTTTTATACTAATTAGGTCAAGGTTTTCCCCTTGCCTAATCTAGACTAGGATTTTCCTAAAGAATATGATCTTCAAGCTAGAAATATCCTTGTTATTGAAAGAACCAAGAATTGGCTCATAGATAAAAGGAAATAAAAATTAGGATAAGGTAAACCTCCAAAATGGATTTACTAGTTCCAGGTCAACATTTCCTATTCATTGTATTGATAATGTTTTCACATGTTCCTCTATAGGTGCCTTGAATACTGAACTTGAAATTGAATCTATTATTTAGAGTTCAATTCAACTTTAACCCTTATTTTGGTGGACCCATTAACACATTTAGAGGAAAAGAGATCAAGAAGCTATAATGCTTAATGCTAGTATAGAGTTGGATTGATATTGAAGTCATGGCTAAATCTCTATTAATTTGATTGAAACCATGGATCAAAGCAACTAGAAAGTTGTGGATGAAGCTAACACTTTGAACTCTTTAGCTATTGGGTCTTCCCCTATTCTTAAAAATTTTCCACCTAAGAGTGGCTCTTCCACACCAAATTGGTTTGAGCTATCTATAAGTAAGAAAATAAGCATAATTCTAGTGAATGTTTCAGTGGAAGACATGCTTGGAAGATTCCTAGGCATAAAACCTTTAAAATAAAATCCCAAGATAGAAACCCTATTAGAAGTGGATGAGAATGTTAGAAATTTGTTTGATAATCCCCTTGAGATTCATGACAAGGGCTTAATTGCCTTCTATGTACTATAATTTAAGTGGTTGTGTTGGGTATTGATAGATCAATCTTTTGGTTCAATGACAACCCCACTCTAACAAGTTTTATCAAAGCTTGGTCACAGGTTCAAGTCCTTAGACCCTTAGGTAATGTTGAGGGGTGATTGTTAGAAATTTGTTCAATAGCCCCCTCAATATTTGTCACAAGGGATTAACTGACTCCTATGTACTATAAGTTGAGTGGTTATATCAGGTATTGATAGATCAGTCTTTTGGTACAATGACAACCCACTAGATAATTGAGAAAACATGACATTGGGTGGCTGATGTGTATAAAACATCTATAGATAAAAGCCTTGATGATATTATAGTCCAAGATTATACCATTGAAAATTCTATTCTTAGACCAACATCTAGAGCTTTTGATATGAAAATCCATGATGTTGGTCATGCAAGAGTTACTAGCCGAATATGGAAGGATTGGAAAGAAAAGAAAGAGTTGAAACAATCTATCTAGTTATTAGTAGAATATATCCATACACTGCAAAATATTGAAGCTGAAGAACAACCTAAGGCCATTTCTACATTTTATGTCACTTCTCCTATAAACCAACAATTCATCAACTAGGTAAAGAGAGACAAACCAGTCTCCCACGCATTTGATGAATGGATCAAATCAATTATCTCTCATAAATCTTACAACGTCTCCCTCCTTACTGAGATAAAGACAAAAGATGATCAAATGATGGTTGATTTAGAATCAAAGATGAGTGCATGGGAGGTAGAAAAATAAAAATGGATTGAAGTTATCATCCATATAATGAAAGTTTAGGAGTATGGAACAGATAATTTTTTGGTAGAGAAACCAAGTCCTGACATAGACATTAATTTCCTATATGTATCTAGGACTAATCTAAAGTGGAGGAATATGGTAATTGAAAAATGCTTTGGTGAGTATTTAGAGTGAGTTAAAGACTTAGCGTGTCTAAAATAGATCCTAGACAACAACATCAAATGTATTGATGTTTAGATCATGGGGAATAAGAATCAAATAGATAAATATTTAAAAGGTCTAGGTGTTACTATCAAGATAAATTGAAGGCAATGGAAGAAGAAAAAGACGTATCTGTCATGAATTTTTCATCACAATTCAGGTATATTCTATGATGATAATCTATAATGATTACCTAATTGGTCAAGACAAGAAGCTAGAGCATGCTCATAGGATGATCACTATTTGACAATTAAGAATAGGGAAAATGGGATTTCCACAAAAAATGAGATCATTGAGTTTGAAGTCACCTATAAGGAATGAAAAGATGTAGGTGGAAATGTGCCCACAAACCCAAGACATCAAACTGACACAACTAATGTAGCTTGTCATTAGATTAATATTAGGGGCCCTAGGCCAATAATTGTTTATCAATTTTGATTAGCTATGTTCAAGATTTTTAGTTTAAAACTTTTAGTAGTTAATAACTCCATATGGTGTTAATTTTAAAAACTTCCTTCAAAACCCCTATGTGGATATATATGTTGTTTTATTTGATAATGTGAGGGTTGATTCTCTAGGAATAACTTTTGGAGATAGTTAGTTATAAAATTTTATCTAAGAAAATATTTTGGATAGTTCTATTTTTACTTGCTTTAATAGAAGATAGTGATGAATCTATTGGTTCCTCATGTGGTGTTATCACTGACTTGAAATCTTATGGTTTTGTAAATTTGGATTAATTTCATAAGTACTTTCTTGATTGTGGTAATTGATTTCTTTTAATCTCTATGAATGACATTTGAATTCATTAAATTTAGTAAAATTGATCATCTTATGTGATTCTTCATTCTATGTGTCTTAAGGCTCATTCATGAAATCATCTCCTCTTTAGCAATGCTTTTATATATTTATGGAAAATAATTTTGAATGCCTTTCATTTTTTCTACTTAAAAGAGAAGATTTAACTTTATTCTTTTAAAATAAAGGAACTTATTGCTAAATATATTTTAGAGGGAGTTTTGCCTCTAAACATAGAGGGTTAGAATTGGAGAATTCATTTGTTGTGAAGTTTTTTTTTTGGTATCAAAATATATATCAGTGAAAGAGAAAAACTATTCACTGATAGTTTTTGGCGACTCTACTGGGGAACCAACCTGATAATCAAATTATAGACTAATAGATTATATTCTAGAAGGGTCTTGTCTCATCAATACATATTTCCTATTCTCCAACTAGGCTTAGGGTTTGATAACATGCAAGAAGATATTATTTCTAATATAAGTATGCTAGCTTGAAATATCAGAACTATCCTAGAGAAAAATGTACAGGTTAGTCATGCTCTTGAAGATGAAGAACATGCAAAACTAATCAAAGGAGTACCTATTCTTGAAGAAGTAGTAGTAGTAGTAGTAGAAAGATTGACCCAAAAACTTGAAGTTAACCCTCCTAATCTTGTACAACAACCAAATCCCTAAGTCTTGATTCAAGAAAGATGGCTAGAAGTAAGTACACCTAGAGTGAAAAACATAAGGGTTTTTTTGATGAGTTATATCAATTTGTGAGACTACACCCAACCTTGCCCATAAAAGGAAAATCATAACTAAGTGTAGAAAAAGACCACCTTCTCCTAAAAGATTGACACCAATTGCTAGTATCGTGCAATCTTTAGTGTTACTTGGAACACTAATCCCAACATAATTTAATGACCATACTACCTAACATGGCTACTAATCCTTAGGGTTCTCAAGTTGGACCTCTTAACCTTCGGCCCAATCCATATCCTCTTCTAAAAGGAGCAAAGGATATTCTTCATAAGTTCAATGGTGGTAGGAAGAAATCAACATATGAACATCTAAATGGTTTTAATACTTCATGTGGATTCCTCCCTATCTCAACTAAAAATGTAGCAATCAAGCTATTTGTACAACTGGTTCCACCATCTCCCTAATGAAGTCATCACTAACTAGGACACTATGAGAACTATCTTCAAAGAAAGGTTCAAGTCTACTGAGGATGAACACACCCTCTTATTATAGTTAACACAACTTAAAAAGGAGGTCCTTGAACCCATGCATGATTTTGTAGAAAAAATCAACAAGATATTACATAAGAACCCTACTGAAAAAGGCCAAATAAAAAGAATAGGAAAGGATTGTTTATCAATACCATGCCACCTGACATCAACTTTCACTTAAGATGTGACCTAGATTTTAGCTATCAAATTAGAGGTTGACTTTCTTATTGTAGTCAAGTAGAGACATGACATGCATACACCTAATTCACAAACATCTACTTCTGGTTAAAATGATCCTCTAGTTCAAAGGTTGATGAATGACATGATAATGATTAAAATGAAACTGCCCAAGGCTAATGTACCTAATCAAGATATTTCAAGGAAATATCCAAACCAAGGAGTGATGGAAAGACAACCCCATATGTTACCTAATAATAAAAAGCTATAAAGTGAAGGACTAACTACAAGCAATTCAAGTAAGTGTATCTTTCAATCCACATATGATCATGATGGAACCTCCTATCCTAAGATGATACACTATAGATAAATGAATGCAAACAAGGAGATAGTGGAAGAAATGTCTATTGAAGATAAAGACTTAGGAGGACCTAGTGACTCTATAAATTATGACCTCAAATATGATTCTAATTCTTAACATGTTGGTGATATTTTTATCATCGTTAAAGGTCCTTCCTTCTTTGTGCTTACAAGAAATCAATGTGAAACTAAGTCTCTAGTTTGTCCTTCACCTTCTACACCAACAAGAAAATGGAAAGAACCTATTATTTAGCCAAAGAGTGATCCAGAGGTCCTGAAGATTCATATGCCAAAAGTGAAGATCTTAAAGAAGTCTAAGTCTGACCCTACCTTTAACATTGTTGAATTCTATAAGTCTTTAAGGATTCAAATTTCTCCTATTGATTACTTGAGATATAATCTTAATGAACTAAATATGTTGATTTAATTTGCAAGAGGTTCTTCTTCTCTAGATGGGATTCAAGAGGTTAAAATTGTATCATCCCATGAACTTTTTATTGAACCTTAGAAAAATCTTTTAAAAGAAGATACATCTATTCATGCAGAGACTTCAATAAATCTTTATATCATTGAGAAGCCTAACTCCTTCTATGTATCCCCATTTATCCACAAACATAAGCTAAATAATTCTATTATAGATTCCAAAGCAACATCAATCATCTACCATTGCTAAAGCCCTTGATTTTCCTATAACCATAACCTTTGGTAAATGCTATGTGATGGAATCTAAAAAAGTTCCATTATTAGGGAAAATCAAAGATGCAAAAGTCTCCTTAGCTGAATTCCCTAAAAAGAGGGTCAATTTGACCATCCTAATTGCAAATATCTTAGCTACTTATGGGATGCTTCTTAATCGGACATTCTTCAAAGACCTGGGAGGAGAAGTTATACTAGACTGATCCCAAGAAACAATACCTATTGGTAGTAAATGAGTCAATTTGAAACAAGAAACTAAGGAAAAATACACAGTCTTTCCCTCAGAAGATCCTAGGTCTCACATTTTGTATCTTGAAATAGATTTTGCTAACTATGTTGTAATTCCAGAAGAAGATGTGCAAGATTAGAAGAACTGGCAGAAAAAAGGTTGTGGGTCCTAGAATTTGATGTTAGTTGTTCATCAATTGGCTCTTGAGAAGTAGTATTTATTTCACCCTTTGGGTATATTTTTCTTCATGCCTTCAAGCTCAAATTTAAAAACACCAATAATACTGTCAAGTATGAATCCTTTTATTTGGGACTAAAATAAGCTAAGAGGAAAGAAATTAAACATTTAAAATCCAAGGGAGATCATAAATTAATGGTCAATCAGGTCAAAGATATCTTTGCTATAAATAATACAAGGTTGAAACATTAGAGAAGTAGGGTGTGGGATGAACTTGAAGGATTTGAATCTATTTTAATAGAATTTGTGCCCCAGAAGCTTAAAGCTAGAGCAAATGCACTAGCTAGATCAATGCCCTTGATGATACTACATCCTAATTTTACAAAGAATCTATACACTATTGAATCGATCCATCAAACCAATTTACTTGACAATTAAAATTCCAAAAAAGTGTTCAGTGATGATACAAAAATTAACACATTTTTGCAAAGGATTGAAAAGTTTGGATCTCTTTCCTTTGAGGGTTCTACTTCAGAGTTTCATGAGTTTTTTGCAGATGTTGGAGGTGAGAATTCTAATAGGATCATTCAATTAAAAATAAATGTATTCCTAAAGGTTTGGTATCTCTTGAAACCCTATTTGATAGAAAATACGACCACCTTAAAAAGAATACTAAAGTAACAGAGGAGCAATTTGGATCATGTAAAAAGATTAATGTAGGCACTAAAGATGATCCAAAGCTAATTAACTTGGAAAAAATGTTGTACTAAAATTTAAAGGTTGAAGTGTACAAGTTTTAAAAAAGAATTTGGAGATGTATTTTCATGGTTAGGTATGAAGACTTGAAGGATTTCAAACAAGGACACTTTAAACATCAAACTCCATTAAAGCCTGGAACAACCCCTTTTCAGTAGAAGTTGAAAAACTCTATCCCAAAGGTGGTGGATGAAATTTTCAAAGAGGTTGATGAAATGCTTAAGGCCTGAATAATATATCCCATTCACCATTTTACTTGGGTGGCTAATATAGTGCTAGTATGTAAAAAAAGTGGAGAGATCATGATCTATGTAGAGATTAAAAATTTGAATCAAGCAAGTCTAAAGGATAGTTTTTCTTTCCCCACTATGGACCAAATTTTGTAGATGGTAGCAAGTTCAAAGATGATGTCCATGTTAGATGAATTCTTTCAATATAATCAAATCAACATAACTTCTAAGGACCAACATAAAAGTACTTTCACTACTCCTTAGAGAACTTTTTCTTACAATTGAATATCGTTTGGGCTCATAAATTCAGGTGCCACCTTTCAAAGGGAAGTGAATTCTTTGTTTGATCACTTGTTGAACAAAATAATGGTCATATATTTGGATGACATGATTGTGTTCTCAATGAGAAGGAAGAAAAAATTGTGTGACCTAAAAATAGTCCTTCAAAGGTGTAGAGAACATGGAGTGTCTCTCAACCCCCAGAAGTCTATATTTTATGTCAAAAGAGGGGATCAAAATTGATCCAAAAAGAGTTTGGGTGATTCAATAATTATACCTACCTTCCAATCATAATGGAGTGAAGTCACTCTTTGGCCAGATAAAGTTTTTGAGAAGATTTGTTTTTGAATTCTCTGAAACCACTAGGCCTATTACTATTCTTCAAATGGAATGATGAAGCCATGAAATCTTTCAAAGATGTAAAACATTCCATTGAATAAACCCATGTCTTGGCTCACCCTAATGAAAAAAGGGATTTAATAATCTATTGTTATACTTGTGAGCACACCATGTATGTAGTCTTGCTACAAAAGAATGAAGAGGGGAAAGAAGTTCCAATCTCCTACATGAGTGTACCCTTGAAAAATCATGACTTATGGCACTCTCTCATTGAAAAATAAGAATTTTCAGTGGTAAAGGTAGTAAAGTAGTTTTGCAACTACATCCTTCACTCCCACTCTACAATATTTTTCCCAAACGAAACTATCAAAAGCATCCTCAGACAAAAAGAAGTGGTAGTGAACAACAAAGAGACATGTGTATCAAAATTTCAAGAGGTTGACCTTGAAATAAAGCCAACCAAGCTCATAATAGGACAAGGCATGTGCAAATTAATAGATGAGAATCAACGAGTTAGTAAAGAAACATCATCAAAATTGTTTCTAATCTTGATAAACAATTTGTTTTCAAATATTACTTACCACCTCACCTATGGTGAGTGCCCTAATAATCTCATGGGTAAAACAAAATAATCTTGAGATTGAAATATAACAAACATGTAATTGTTGATAATATTCTTTACAAGAAAGGCTTAAATGGTATGTTCCTCAAATGTGTGACAAAGACCAAAAGGAGAATTTTCTTCATGCATTTCATGATGAATCACATGGGGGACATTTTTATTCCATAGTGGCTACTTTAAAAATACTTCAAAGTGGGTACTATTGGGAAGGTCTGTTTGGTGATGCATATAAATGGATTAAACAATATGAGAAATATAAAATGTTCTCAGGGAAGACTTAGTTGGCAATAGTTCCCATAAGTCCCATAGTCATAGAAAAACCTTCAAGAAGTGGGGTTTAATAGTCATTGGACCACTTTGTTGGTGTTTTAAAACTACTAAACAATAAAATGCTTAATACCAAGATGACATTACTCACACAATCTAAAGACTAGCCAATTCTTATTAACAATTATATGTGCAAAGCATTTGGGCCCAACTTCAACAAAACCAAGGGTGGTTTTCTACTCTTCTGGCTCTACAAAACTAGGGTGGGTGTACCCAAGGATGATTCAAGACTAGGAAAGACTGTATGAGGATTATTTTAGTTTTATTCTGATTCTCATCTCAAATCCTCGAATGCATGCATAATTCATGACAATATGCTAAATACATCCCATATAACAGATATGGCCAAAAATTCTTCTATAGATCTGCAGATGTTCTCAACAATAGTGGCTAACTAAAGCTAAAACATTCCATGCAGACAAGTACTAGCTAGCTTTGAAGATCTACAGGAAATAAAAGTAAAATTTGATTTGATGTTGCATTTTGACAACCATTTGTGATACTTTTCTCTTTCAGCTGGATCAAATTTGATCAGTGCCTAGTCCATTGGGGTTCAGATTCTATAGCAAATTCTTAGATCTAATTTGTTGCCTTACAAAAAATTTTATCAGCAATTCTTATCGGAATTTATCATTCAAAACCCTTTCCACTACTAAAGAAACCTTATCACATTCACAAAAGATTTTACTTAATCCATTGAATTAATAGCAGTGATAAACAGATATACAACCTAACTGGATTGCATTAAATTGCACAAGCCTTTACTTATACAACATCAAGATAACCAAGTAATCAGAAGGAGACAAAGTTTAGAAAGAACTGATATGGGGACAATTCATAATTTGTATTCATTTTCCTTGAAAATTGTATACAATTTGCAATAGACTTAGAATGACCTTCAAAAAGAAACGTAGCTCATTCTATATTCGTGTATTCTTAAGGAAATGATAGAGAAAATACATCACAAACTTTATTTCAAAACAATGGACCAAAAATAGACTAAGTATATCACTTAGAAAAATAGAATTCAGACCATTCTCTAGCCCTAGAGTCTCACTTAAATAGTGTGAGATGCAACAAGCTTTAGGCTAAGAGAAAGTGACAGGTGTAAGAAACATTTACATACACTTATCACAAGATGACAAAAATGTGAGTAATAAAAATTTTTTTACATCAAACATTCCTTTTGTGGGCCCTTTCTGTTACATCCTCTAGAATTTTCATAACACAATAATTTGATTCTTTTATCCATCTAATTCCTCGGAATAAGTGACCATGAGGCATGAAATTGACGTGTCTCCTTCAGTTATCTACAAGTTTACTTTAACTTGGGGATTTTCTCTATCTTTATCATCGATTGTTAAAGTAACAGTTATATTTGCATGATCTTCTGCCTCGTCATCTTCTAACATCTTCTCTATAGACATGAATTGGTCCTTCCACTTATTATAAACAATAAAATCTGGCCAATCAAAACTTAGAACTTCTCTTTGTACAGTTATCAGGGAATTTGCAATTGCCTCCATATTAACCAAATCTTTTCGGATGGAGTTATAAAATATTTGCACTTTAACTAACTCCTCATTTGTTACTACCCACAATAGATGGCCTGCTTTATTTATAACCTTATTTATTCTCTCACAAAAGGCTTCATCTAGCTCCCTCTTCCATTCCTCCTTTTTTTTTTTTATCAACTACCTTTAGGGCACAAGGGAATAAATCAAAAAATTTTGCAAAATACTTAGAAAGGAAATTTGTTAATCTTCTATAGAAAGAATCCTGTTCATCATAAAAATCTTGCAACTTATTTAGTAAGTCAAAAATTCCTTCTATCTGATGATATGTTAGATGAATGCAGTGATATCTGAGCTTCTCTCTGTCCACTTCTATACAATGGGTCTGAATATAGCTTCATTTTGCTTTAATTCATCCCTGATTTCTAAAATCTTTGATAATTGATCAAAGAATGTGGGCCACTCTATCTTGTCTATTAAATACATAATACCATGCCTCGATTTTTCTTCATGCTGATTGTTAAGCTCTACATGCATTGCATACAACTTATTCTTCTCCTCTTCAAAATCATTTGCAGTATAAAACTGAGGCCTCTATGGAGTATCAGGTATCTCAATGATTGGAGTGGACTTGAAAGGTTCAATAGGTGGCCTTGGGGGGTATGAAATCCTAGGTTTACTAGTCTCTCCTAATTTTCTTTTCCCATGAATCTTCTCCATTTGGGCTACTTTATTTTCCAATGACTGTATTTGCATACCCCTCTCCTCATATGCTTTCAATACCTCCTCAAATCTAGCATTGAGTTGGGAAAAATTTTCTTCTTCTTCGCCAAACACCATGCCACCAAATTTTAGCATCTATGATGCCATCCCAATTACTTGCTTACTACTTACCTAACCAGCCTTGTATATTGTCAATGTACCAGTATGCTCTATAGTGGGAACCTCATGCATCCTGTTATTTTCCCTCTTTTCCATGGACCATATAACAAGGGCTTGGTGTTCATCACTAAATTTGACTACTCTATGAGCCTGTGATATTTCTTTAGTAGTTGTTAATTGAACGTTCTTCTGCTTCCTTACTGAATAAAAAACAATAGCATTTGTTATATCCCATTCTAGTAGAAGGAGAACTCCTGACTGTCTAACTATTTGCCTCCTAGCTTCAGGAGTAAATTGGACTAAATCTTTGAAAAAAATTGATTTCACCTCTTCCTTAATAACTAGGTCAGGTTTATCTAGTTGCTCAACCTTGATTTTCTCACAGGCTTTCTCAAAATTTACCATATTTAATCTCCACAAAAACTAAGCAAAAGCCCTACATCTTACAAAATTTTCAACACTAATAAATCTTTCAGAAGCCTGGGCAAATATTGGGTCAATTTCCTTACCATTGTAATCAGCAATGGTTAGGTCCAAGGAAGGTGTAGGAGGTTCTTGTGGCTCTCCAACATCCAGATCTGTAGAAGTGACAATCACATCCCCTTCTCCACCCACTTGTTTGAGTTGTTCCCTTAGAGATGCTTCATCATCTATCTGGATTGGGGACTGGCTTGGGGAGTATTGTTCCTTTTGAGAAGAAGAAGACCCCTGCTCTAATTTTTTCCTTTTTGGAGAGTTGGTTGCAGATGGACTTCTTGACCTTGGCTTTTGATGAGGGGGTGCATGTTCCACATTTTGAATCATGACATAACCTACCCTTTTCTGCAATATATATTGGCCAGGAGCTACCACATTTCTACTGCTTATTCTTCTTTGTACTTTTGCAACCTTGTTTGGATGTGTCTCAACATACATAGCTTTCTTTTCATTCATGGTTTGAATTATTACAGCAAAATTATTCATTAATGCTTGCATTTTAGCCCCCCAGTATTTCTTATCTTTCAATGGGTCATACCAGGGGTCAAAAGCATTAATGAATTCTAAGGTCTTATCGAAAACTATCCATTTCTCTTTCCTCACTTCTTGTTCCTGCAATGTGAAAACATTTCTTATTATGTCTTCTGGATAGTATACTTGATTTACCATACAAGAAGCTCTCACCCTCTCCTTTAAGAGGTCACAGAACCCTTTAGGATCAATGAATCTGGCATGAGACTCTGCCATGTTATATTTTTCCAAAAATAGATTAAGGTGCTTCCACCCTTTTTTGACAAACACAAAATCATGCATGATAGTAACAATTGGAAAGAAGGTGCCTTTCTTAGACAATTCCCTCTCATCTATATGGCTTATCTACCATAAGAGCTCAGCAATCCCTATCTTCAAGGGTACATGAAAAGGCAACACATGTGGCTTTCCTACAAAAACCATATACCCTTATCACAGTTGAAACATTATAAGGGATTATATCGCCCCAATTATGACTAACCAACAGTCCTTGTGCATGGTCTTTAGGTCTAACCAATTCCAACAATGCTTGTGGAATTTTGGGGCTGTCACCTTTCAAAAGCAACCTAAGCTTCAAAGCAAAGCATCTATCAAATCTTACATAACTGGCATTTGTAGCTTCTTAAGTCATATCTACACTCCACAGCTACACTAGATTCCTCTCCACATTTTTGGTTGTTTCCAGCTCCATACCCTTGGAGAAAAAGGTGAATCCCTTGTATAAGCATACTTGCATAAGCAATGAACACCAACAGAATAGTTTGTCTACTTTTCCCCTTGCTATCCCCACTAGGCCATTGTGAATTTCTTTTGCAAGAAAAGTAGCAAAATCCAAAATAGTACTCATTTCAAATTGAAGGGTTTGAGCCATTATAAATACAATAGAACCTAGAATTTGATCACCTTCATCTATCCCAAAAATCTTGCAAAGAGAAAAATACAATGCTTGAGCTCTCAAGTTGAAATGTCTTCTCAACAATGGCTCTGGGGTACTGGCTGTAATCACCGGCAAAGTGCCAATTTTAACAGCATGCTCCTACAGTGGCCCTGTTCTTAGGTAAATTCATTGTGCATCATACCTTTCTTGAAGGTCATCTATGTCAATATTTTCATGCATAGCATGGTTGGGATTTAGGTTAAAAACCTCACTAAATAATTTAGGAGAAACCCTAAACCTGTTTACTCCAGCATGGTTTTTTACCCACCTGATAATTGGATCATATTTCTATGCCAGATCCATCAATAAATCAATATCAAAGAAAATTGTGGGGACTGTTAATTTACCAATATCAAACTCCCAAACATTGCTCATAAGAGTGTCCATTTTTCGCTCTGAAAATCATTTCTTAAACAACTCCAGACCCCCCATGGAAACCTGGGCATCCCTTAACCAATTAGCTTTGACACAAAAACCTTCTGCTACAACTACTCTGGGATGTTTTAGAATGAGTTCCCTCCCCTTATTTATTTCATGCACTGATAAGGGGAATTGTTCAAGAAAGTCATCGTGCACAGAATATTTCAAATAATCTGTTTGCCTAGTAAACTCTTTTCAGGGAGGCATTTTGAATAAACCCTAGGAATTTCACAATAGCAGATACTTTAAATTTTCTTAGAAAGTCACAGAGTACTTACCCGCTAGAATTTGCACTTCCGCACTATGTGATATCTTCTGAAATTTTACTGGAGTGTTAACTAAGAATTTTCGTGCCTTGGCTCTAAAATTGTTGTATGCCCTGATGTTCTCTCTGCACTTTGGTGGTTCATTAATGGTGAAATCATGGGCTCTTTTCATACATTGAAATCGCACGCATAAGGTTTGAATCATATTTACTCTCAGTAATCGTTAATTCTAATTTGCACCCAAGTTTGAAACCGTCCGTAGATTTTTACCAGATCGAATGGTTTTGATTTTAAAAAAACAAGCTTTACAAATTTTAAAACAATGCTACATGTCACAATTCTACTTCCCCAAATTATTTAAATTTCTTGTATCTTAGAATTGTAGGGAAGTGTCATTCATTGATCAAGACAAGATCAACAATCAGACTAATCCACTTTCTAATAAAAACTAGTCAGCTGTACTGACCAATAAGAAACTGACATATGAGCTCATGCTATTTGACAATATTCCACGCCAGCAAATCCCATATCTTCTTCTAAGTGAGCAAGTACTTGGCATCATTTAGTCCACGTGTCATGCTGGTGCATTCCCACTTTCCTTATCTAATGAGCATTTTCAAATTGCGGGCTTGCACTAGTTGTTGATCTTCGAAAGATCAACGGCGATACTGATTCTACCCTGCAGGGCATCTAACCAAAAACTTTAGATGTCACCATGGACAAGTGTTTGCAGGGTACATTCCTACTTTTTTTAAACTTCACTCAAATTCAAAATGCAAGGAAGCACCTTTTATTGATCAGGACAAGGATCAACAATCAGAAACAACTCTTCATTCTATACTCACATCATCCACTTGGGCCAATGACATGACTACTTTTAATCTGCATGATTTGAGTATTGTATTTATTTCTAACACCTTTCAAGCACACATCATAAGTAGCTCTAGCTAAGCACAAGTGGCAAACCACATGGCGTGACTTCTGCATTTTTCCATAATCTGGCCCCACTATGACATGCATCGCAAAGGCGCATTCCCACTTTTCTTATCTGACTTGCAACTTCATAATACGAGATTGCACTAACCATAGATGTTGGAAAGATCTATGACTGGTAAGACTTCATTTCCATTCAATAGTCAAAATTCTTCCAGTGGCACATCTAGTAGTATACGTCAACAATCATTTATAGTGTGGCACACTGCATCATACAATTAAAACTATCTGACCCCACCTTGCCACATGTCAAAAATCCACTTGCTCGCATTATTTAAATCCTGTGTAGATTTAAATTATAGGCATGCACTAGCCTTTGATCTTTGATAGATCAACGGTTATAGAAACTTTGCATCCTTATCACCATGTTGGCCAAAATGATGAATCAAAGTCTCCAATCATCCCAACTTGTCTAACACTTGCCACAGAAGACATCCATCCTTTTGAAAGTGGGGTCCATATTGTCAGACCTTGCCACTTGTCCAATTTCAACTTCCTCGCATTATTTATCTAATGAGCATCTCCTTCTTTCGAGAAATCGCTAGCCCTTGATTCAAATGAAATCAATGGTTGACGCTTCTTGGTGATAAACTGCAAATCTTTGTTGATGACTCAATCAATGATATCGCAAGAAATCCAGAATGTGCACAAAAGTACTTACAAACCTGCTAAAGTTCCTAACAATTTATGGTTCACTGGAATTTAGAAAGGTAAAGGCTACGTGTCACCAAGTCACATACCCGCATTATTTTAAAACCTTGCATCTCGAAATTGCGGGCATGTGATACTCGTTGATCTGAACAAGATCAATGATTGTAACAACTTTGCATTATCAGAGGCATTTTCAAATAAAATGATTAAGCAATTTTCATACCAAGCACAACCACATAAGATTAAACAAAATATAATGAACTCATGCTTGTGCAAGCCCTTCCCTTTGTGAAAAATATACCAAAAACATTTTTCTAAGAATATTTCCTGAGGGTTTTTAAAACTAGGGTAAACTAAAGATTTGAAAATACAAGGAACAAAACCCAAATCTGCAACATTTAAAGACTTAAAATGATTTTTCACTAAATTTTCCCTTAATCTCTGCATTGTGAAAAATCATACCAATAGTGGCTCTGTCTGGGGATGATAGACTACCTGAGTCTATGCAAGAATTCAAAATCTCCAGGAGACCAGACCACATATTTGGTAAAGAATGAATACTTCTTCAAAGAACACTAAGAAACACATAGAAACAAGAAACTAGACTGCACAAGGATATTTACAAAGATTTACAGAATATACAACATGTACAAAACACTAGGAAACCCTAAAGCTACTGTTCATGGAGAAAATAAGTATCTTTCAAGAAAAATACCTCTTCAAGAACTGTCCATGAACTAGAAATTCAAGAATATTGTCCAATAAATCTTTAAGTCTATAAGAATCCTCACCCCAAGTATTTTCAATTAGAGATAGGCCTAACCAGATAGGATCAAATTTGCCATGTTTTCCTTTATCCTCTATTATGGCATTCCACATTAAGACTAGATCTCCATCTTCAAACTTTCTGCTTACCATCCTTCTATGATAGAGTGTCTTAATTTGCAGTTGCAACTTTTGGTTCTTAAGAGATGCTTCTCTTCTATTTTTTGTAAGTCCTTTCAATTCATCCATCCTTTCTTGCATTTCATCTATAGTATCTTCATCATACAACTGAATGTAATTATAGAGTCCCATCAAGTTTTTCTAAGGCATTTGTGCTTGAATTCCATACACCATATCAAATGGAGCTACACCAATGGCTTTCTTCACAGCTACCCTATCAGCCCATACTGCTAATTGTAACTTGGAATCCCATGCCTTTTTGTTATCATCCAAGGTTCTCTTAATAACCTTCAACAGGCTCTTATTTGTGGATTCATTGTGTCCATTCCCTTGTGGATGATAAGGAGAAGATGATGACCTTGTTATTCCATATTTATCACAAAATTTAATGAATTCCTCAGACCTGAAGCACATTGTATTGTCTATTACAATTTTTTGTGGACAACCAAATCTAGAAATAATACTATTTAGTAGGAAATTATTGACAACTTTACTTGTTGCATTTCTTGTGGGAATAGCCTCTACCCACTTTTTAAAGTAGTCAGTAGCCACTAAGATCCAAGAATAGCCAGTGTTAGACTTGGGGGAAATCTCTCCTATGAAATCCATACCCCACTATTGAATGGGTGCTTGAACCTCCACTAGCTTCAACGGAGTATTGCCTGAGAACTTCAATTTTCCAGCAAACCTTTGACAAGCGTCATATTTCCTAATCATAATTTGGGCAACCTTGAAAAGGGAAGGCCACCAAAATCTAGCCCTCATCACTTTATGTGCAGTGGTCTTGGCCATATAGTGTCCTCCACACACTCCAGCATCATTTCATTCAAGACTTCTTTTGCCTTTTCTTGATCAATACACTTCAACAACACTCCCTCAAAATTTCTCCACCATAAATTGCCTTGGAAAATTATGTATCTAATGGCTTTCAATTTAGTACTCCTCTTTTCATTTTTAGGCAAACGGGGAGGAGCTTCCATGTGTTGCAAGTAATATATAACATTGGTGTACCAGTCACAATGATCCATGTCACATAAGTTAGGCCGGAGGTCATCACTTACCACATTTATCTGATTGGCATCTAAATTAGATTCAGCCATGAGTTTAGCCAAACCTTGACATCTTACCAACTTAGTTATCTACATTTCAATATTAAACTCTTCGATCTTGTTGATCCATCTACACCTTCTTCCTGATACTTCTTGTTGAGAAAATATATCTTTCACTGCAGCACTAGGTACAAAGGCAATGGCAGCAGCACCTACTAGGTAGCATCTAAAAGCCTTTATAGCCTTTACTAAAGCATATGCCTATTTTTAATTTATCTCATATTTTAATTCAGTAGGCTGTAGTGACTTACTAAAAAAGGCAATGGGTTGTTCATATGCTTCTCCATTTTTCTACAACAAGACTACAGCTACAGTGTGGAAAGATGCAAAAGAAAAAATATGCATGGGTTTTCAATAATCTAGAGTTCTCAGTACTGGAGCATTTTTTATTGAAATTTTAATATCTTTGAATGCTTGTGAAGGCTCACCATTCCAATCTATAGTGGCTCCCTTCTTGAGCATCTTTAAGATAGGTCTACTAATTTCAGCAAAATTGGTAACAAACCTTCTAAGAAAATTGACTTGGCCAAAGAAGGATTGAATTCCTTTTACATTTTTTGGCTTGGGGACTTTATCAATAGCTACTACTCTCTCAAGGTCTATTTTCACCCCATCCTTAGACACTATATGTCCTAGTAATTTGCCTTCTGTGACCCCGAATGTGCATTTCTTTGGGTTCAAGGATACTCCATATTCCAGAGCTTTGATAAAGATTTTTTCCAAATGTTTGCAGTGATCCTCGGTCTTCTTAGAATATGTTGTAAGATCATCCTGGTACACAACCACAAATTTATCAATATAATCATGAAATGCCACATCCATGGCTCTTTGGAAAGTTGCTCCTGCATTAATAAGGCCAAATGGCATCCTTACATATACATATGTTCCTAATGAGGTTGTGAAGGCTATCTTGAAATATTCAATTTCCTTTACCAAAACTTGATTATATCCAGAGAAACCATCCATCATTGACATTAGTTTAGAACTAGTCACTTGTTGCAACATGGCTTCCATATTGGGTTATCCATAATTGTCCTTCAAAGATGCAATATTCAGATTCCTAAAATCTACGCATAATCTTATATCTCCATTCTTCTTTCTGATAGGTACCAAATTTGAAACCCAAGTGGAATGCCTAATTGGTTTGATTATCCCCCCATCCCTGAGTTTCATCAACTCTTCTTGCATTTTGGGAGCTAGGGTAGGGTTTACTAGTCTCTATTTCTATCTGAAAGGTTTTACATTATCTTTTAAGGGTATGACATGCTGGAACAATCTTCCCTATAAGCCTTAAGGTCATCATATGCAAAAATATGTCTATATTTTCTAAGAAAATCAATCAATGTTTTTCTGATTTTAGCATGCAGATTTTGGCCAATATAAACCTTTTTGGGAGTTTCATCAGTACCTAGGTATATCTCTTCCAATTCCTGAGGCTTAGGGTCCTTAACTCCTAGTTTTACTCTGTCCTAGTTATCAAAAATATTTTCCAAGACCACTAACCCCTTAAGCACCTTATTGGTTTTCAATTGCATAATCTCTTGGCCAGAAATGGTTTCCTTACCATCTATGGTTTTAATCAGTTCACTGCAATCCATTTCCTGACCATGGTACTTATCTTCATTTAACAAAAAATTTGTCTTTGTCATCTTTTAAAGACTTGCCAATTTTCAATGTTATCAGGTATGGAAGGCCTATTTTGTACCTCAATTTGAGATATTCCTACAAATGATATCTCCTTAGGCTTGATTACTACATTTGCTAACAGATCAGCCATCTTATTTTGAGTCCTATCTCTCCATGAGATACCAAATGCATCAAAAGATTCTATCTAATCCCAAACTACATTTCTATACTGCTTTAATCTCCTATTCTTGGATGCATAAGTTTCTTTCATCTGGGAGATAACTAACTCAGAATCCCCTATGACATGTAACTTCTTAATCCCATGATGTGTGGCAACTTTCAATCCTAGCAACAATGCCTCATATTCTGCAATATTATTTGTGCAAGAAAACTTCAAAGTGAATGAATATCTAAAAGTATTTTTCTTAGGGGAAACCAAAACTACACCTACCCCTGCACCCTCTTTTGAACTTGCCCCATCAAAAAACATTGTCCATAACACTGGTGAGTTAGTGCAACACTCGACTTCATGTTCAATGATAGCAAGTAAATTTTCAACTTCTTGAATAATTAATTCAGCTCTTAAAGCATTGACCCTAGTATCTAAGAAACAAGTGGCATTTTTGTCAATTTCTTCCCCTAAAATGTGATTAACCCTTGGTTCTCTATTTACCCTAACAACTTTATCCCCAATGTGGAAAGTAGCATAGGTTAAGTCACACTGCAGGCTTCCCCCCATGGAAGCACTCCATTTTTTGGAGAGTAACATTCCATAGTGTGGAGGTATATCCACCACAAGGATAGACATGGTTAACTCTACTTCAGGATATGCAACTAATTTGAATGGTAAAGAATTTATGGTACCTATGACTAGGACTTCCCTAGCATCCATTCCTATGCATCTGCCTTGCTTGGTATCCACTTTCAATCCTAAGGCTTCCATTACTTTGAAAGGCATTATGGTGTTGGAAGCTCCTGAGTCTATCATACAATTTTTTAGGGTCTTCTGTTTTATGATTAGACTGAGGGAAAAAGGGTCAATATCTTCTATAAATGCCACTGAGGAATCATCTAAAAGCATTTGGGGAATCTGGGTATGATACCATTATCCTCTACTACTAATGGGGTTTGTTGGGCAATAGTTTGATCTACAAAAGTATTATTGTTTTCTATCCCACCCAACCATGATAAAGCCTTGCTCTTATGCTCTTCAATTCTAAGAAGTTCAGACAAGGGCACTTTTACAGTAATTTGGGACAACATAGATATCATATCAACAGGTTCAATAATAGTGGGTTTTACAAGAGTACCTGGAATTGAAGTCTTTTGGACAGCAAGCACCATTGTTTTCTTAATAGTATCAAGTTCTGATCTCTTTGGTTGCACAACTATTTTTGTTGTTTCATTTATCTGAAACTAAACTTTCTTTTTTGGTTCCCACTTCTTACCCTTATTGTCTTTGATCTTAAGCACATCTTCATTGCCTCTTATTTTCATCTTATGGGTGATATCTTTGATCAATACACTTGATGGCTTTCTTGAATCATTATTTACCATTCTACTTCTCAAATTGTAATTACTATGAACCTGAGAAATCATTTCAGCTGTGATTCTATCAATCTCTTCTTTGGAGGGCATTCTTAAGCTTGTGTGACCTACATCAAAGGATGTAACACATACCTTATTTATATCATTACCTTCATCATCTGAAAGCACTTGCTGATGATGTAGATGATAAGCAATTCTTTGACTGGTAATATCATTTTCAGGTTCCTCAGAATTAGAATTTACAAGCTCATCACACATGCTCACCATATTGAAACTTTTATCGTCATGGCTTTTTTCTTCACTTCCTTCTTCAGGCTGTATATCTTGATCTTGGGAAAATGACTGAGCAACAACACAATAATCAACAGAATGAGGTGATTGACATATAATACACCATGGTATATTATCATTCATCTTTACAGTGTTCCTCTGCAGGGGATCTGGGGTACCCTTTTCTTTCACATTTTCTGTCTGGTTGGGGACTGGTTTACCATCTTTTCACTGGGTGGTGTAGGGGTAATTTTTCATTCTAGGTTGCCTATTGAAAATGTTGTTATTCACAAGGGTTCTCTCAGCAACATTTGGCTTATTAAAATTAGTGGATTCATCTTCTTGAGCAATTCCAAAACCTGGCCTATAGTGGGTTCTTTTGGCTTCTTTCCTATAGGAGTTTTATCAACCTCCCTTTTATTATTGTTCTTAGGATTGAAAAGCTTTGGATCATCCCTCCTACCCAGTTTTCTAGATGCCTTCCTATTATTCTCTATATTTACTACAATTTTATAGGCATCCCCTAAAGTCTTGGGATCCTTATCCCTCAATTGATAAGCCATTTTCCTATCAAAAGTATTGAAATATGTTGTGAGATAGACATCTTCATTCAACCTCATAACTTGAAATAGTCTGTACATACCTTTCTGGAATCTTACACTGAAATTGAATGTGGACTCATTTGGATTCTTCTTGATGTCGTTGAATTCATTTAACATGAATCTTGCATTAGTGTTGTCTCCATATTGCTCCTTGAATAATTTCTCCAAGTCACTCCATGAGGTGATACTATCATCAGGCAACCTCCTAAACCAATCCCTTGCATCCTTAGTTAGTGAATGCACAAACAATTTCAATACCATATCTTCATGTTCAACTTCATAATCATTCAACATATCAATGAAAATTCTCAAATGTTCTTCACCAGTAATAGCATTATTCTTAGAGAACTTAACCACTTTGTCTCTTAAATCAAATGATATGGGATGTGGGGCACCAGGAATACCAACAAATGATATTTGTCTATACTTTTCTAGGTATACAGGTTTCTTTTGGAAACTAGGAACATTTGAGATACTTGTTATGTTAGCTTGGCTTAGAGGAGTAGCTTGGGATTGTTGAGGTGGGACAAATGGGACTTGGGTGCCAATAGTGGATGATGAAGCAGGAGTAGATTGGGATATTCCCTGAGTTGAGATTATTGGACCACTAGCTAGTGCAAGAGTTGCAAGTGGGATAGACAAATTGGGCCATGAAGCTAATGCAGAATTAGATTTTATGAATTGGATTTTCCTCCTAGTTTCTGTAGCTTGAGCTTCATTCTCAACCTTCTCAAGCTCTTTTGCAAGATCTTCCCTCTCTTTTCTAGCCTTCTCTAGATCTAGATCTAATTTTGACATGGAGGGTTTTATGGGTTTGCTTGGTATAGCTTGAGGCTCATTTATTTTGATTCCTATAGCTATGCCTTTCCCTTTAGCTGGAGCTTCTGCAGTGGGTTCTACAAGGTCCACTTGAATAGGTTTATAGGCTTGGACTTGAGCAATAACTGGCTCTTGCCTTTGATTTAGGCATTTTTCTTGTTCCTGAACTTTAGCTCTCATATTTTCTACATCTCCAAATACATTAGTATGGAGAGTTGTGTTATTTTCTTCTAACCTTTTATTCTACTACTTCAAGGCAGCCATCCTTCTTAGCAGAGAATCCCTTTCTATTATGGCATCCAAGTTGGCTCCTTCTCTTTTTCAAGATGAATGTTTTTAGCTTCTTCCTCAGCAATCCATTTCTTCAAAACTCCTATCTCAGAATGCACTTATTTAGGATCTACAGAAGTAGCCTCTGAATCAACAGGATCATCCAGATCTATAAGATTTGGCTCCACATATGGGGCTGCTCTATGATTAAAAGGATTATCAAATGAACTCCTAAATCCTAACCTATAGTTCATATCTGCTATAGTATCTAGCCTTGATGAAGCAATTCCTACCGTGGACACATCTTTTTCCTGAAAGACTCTCTCATCTAGTAATGGGGTACTGAAGATGCCTCCTAAGAGTCTTGTAGTTTTGGATTTAGAACTAAGTGAAGAAGACTCTCTTTCTAATATTGGTTGATATTGTGAATTGACGGGTGCATTGCCTCTAGGTTTCCAGGTAGGATTTGGATCTATCCTTTTCTTATTTTGGTTCTTCCTACCACCTTGAGGTAAATTAGTATACATTGGTATGTTAGGATTGGCTCTCATGTAAGCTCTTCGATTCTTTCTCTTGTCAGCCATATTCACCTTTTGTTAAAATAAGCACTAGCTTCAAAACCTTGACTGAGTCGCCACCCTATTCTCGAGAAAATATACAATGACACTTATTGGTGACTCAAAGAAAACAAAACACAAGTAGAAACAAAAATATCTGGCATAGGTGGACCAATCACTGATGTCGTAAGACTACAACTCTTGCTTTTTAGATAAGACACTTAGATAGGCTAGATACATCAGTGTGTAGCTATAATACTTTGGCTATACCCTCTTCAAATTCTCAAGGTTTGTCATTAAAATATTTCTTTATAACCATGGGTAAAACTTAGATAACCTGACACACATGTACATAGCAGGACCAAAGAAACTGTAGTAATTTTCATAGATGTGTTGGGTAACTCCCCAGCAGAGTCGCCATTTTGTTGGTGTTTTAAAATGAACTAAATCTACTAAGAAAAAAAATACATGTGTTGGTCTAATTTTTCACAATGTAGAGATTAAGGGAAAATTTAGTGAAAAATCATTTTAAGTCTTTAAATGTTGCAGATTTGGGTTTTGTACCTTGTATTTTCAAATATTTAGTTTACCCTAGTTTTAAAAACCTTCAGGAACTATTCTCAGAAAAATGTTTTTGGTATATTTTTCACAAAGGAAAGGGCTTGCGCAAGCATGAGTTCATTATATTTTGTTTAATCTTATGTGGTCGTGCTTGGTATGAAAATTTCTTAGTCATTTTAATTGAAAATGCCTCTGATAATGCAAAGTTGTTACAATCGTTGATCTTGTTCATATCAACGAGTATCGCATGCCCGCAATTTCGAGATGCAAGGTTTAAATAATGCGGGCATGCGAATTGGTGACACGTAGCCTTTACCTTTCCAAATTCTAGTGAACCATAAATTGTTAGGAAATTTAGTAGGTTTGTCAATACTTTTGTGCACGTTCTGGATTTCTTGCGATATCATTGGTTGAGTCACTAGCAGAGATTTCTAGTTTATCACCAAGAAGCGTCAACTATTGATTTCATTTGAATCAAGGGCTAGCGCTTTCCCACAAGAAGGAGATGCTCGTCAGATAAATAATGTGAGAAAATGAAAATTGGACAAGTGGCAAGGTCTGACAATATGGACCCACCCTTCTCAAGGATGGATGTCTTCTGTGGCAAGTGTCAGACAAGTTGGGATGATTGGAGACTTTGATTTGTCATTTTGGCCAACATGGTGATAAGGATGCAAAGTTTCTATAACCGTTGATCTATCAAAGATCAAAGGCCAGCACATGCCCATAATTTGAAGTTGCATAGGATTTAAATAATGCAGGCAAGCAGATTTTTGACGTGTGGCAAGGTGGGGTCAGATAGTTTTAATTATATGATGCAGTGTGCCACACTGTAAACGATTGCTGACGTATACTGCAAGATGTGCCACTGGAAGAATTTTGATTGCTAAATGGAAATGAAGTCTTATCAGCTGTAGATCTTTCCAAGATCTACGATTAGTGCAATCCCACAGTATGAAGCTACAAGTTAGATAAGAAAAGTGGGAATGCACCTTTGTGACATGTCACAGTGGGGCCAAATTATGGAAAAATGCAGAAGTCACACCATGTGGTTTGCCACTTGTGCTTAGCTAGAGCTACTTATGATGTGTGCTCAAAAGGTGTCAAAAATAAATACAATAGTCAGAACACGCGGATTAAAAGTAGTCATGTCATTGGCCCAAGTGGATGATGCAAGCATAGAATGAAGAGTTGTTTTTGATCATTGATCCCTATCCTAATCAATGAAAGGCCCTTCCCCACATTTTGAATTTGAGTGAAGTTTAAACAAAGTGGGAATGCACCCTACAGACACGTGTCCATGGTGATGTCTAAAGTTTTTGCTTAGATACCCTGCAGGGTAGAATCAGTATCGCCGTTTATCTTTCAAAGATCGACAATTGGCGCAAGCCCGCAATTTGAAAATGCTCATTAGATAAGGAAAGTGGGAATGCACTAGCACGACACCTGGAGTGAATGCTTCCAAGTACTTGCTCACTCAGAAGAAGATATGGGATCTGCTGGTGTGGAATATTGTCAGATGACATGAGCTCATATGGAAGGTTTTTATTGGTCAATACAACTAACTGGTTTTTATTAGAAAGTGGATTAGTCTGATCGTTGATCTTGTCTTGATCAATGAACAACGCTTCCCCACAATTCTAAGATGCAAGGAATTTGAATAATGCGAGGAAGTAGAATTGTGACATGTAGCATTGTTTTAAAAGCCGTAAAGCTTGTTGTTTCTTAAATTAGAACTGTCTAATCTGTAAAAAATCTATGACTGTTATTCAAACTTGGGTGCAAATTGGACGTAATGGTTACTGAGAGTAAATATGATTCAGACATTATGTGTGCGATTTCAATGTATGAAAAGAGCCCATGATTTCACCATTAATGAACCACCAAAGTGCAAAGAGAACATCAGGGCATACAAAAAATTTAGAGCCAGGGCACGAAAATTCTTAGCTAAAACTCTAGTAAAATTATAGAAGATATCACATAGTGTAGAAGCGCGAATTCTGGTAGGTAAGTACTTTGTGACTTTCTAAGAAAATTTAAAGTATCTGCTATTGTGAAATTCCTAGGGTTTATTCAAAATACCTCCCCGAAAAGAGTTTACCGGGCAAACAAATTATTTGAAACGTTCTGTGCACAATGACGTTCTTGAACAATTCCCCTTATTAGTGCATGAAATAACTAAGGGGAGGGAACTCATTCCAAAACATCCCAAAGTAGTTGTAGTAGAAGGTTTTTATGACAAAGCTAATTGGGTAAGGGACCTTACCCAAGTTTCCATGGGGGGTCTGGAGTTGTTTAAGAAATGGTTTTTAGAGCGAAAATTGGACACTCGTATGAGCAATGTTTGGGAGTTTGATATTGGTAAATTAATAGTCCCCACAGTTTTCTTTGATAGTGAATTATTGATGGATCTAGCAAAGAAATATGATTCAATTACCGGGTAGGTTAAAAACCATGTTGTAGTAAATCTGTTTAGGGTTTCTCCTGAATTATTTAGTGAGGTTTTAAACCTAAATCCCAACCATGTTGTGAATGAAAATATTGACATAGATGACCTTCAGGCAAGGTATGATGCACAATGAATTTACCTAAGAATAGGGCCACTGCAAGAGCATGCTACTAAAATTGGCACTTTGCCGGTGATTATAGCTAGTACCCCAGAGCCATTATTGAGAAGACATTTCAACTTGAGAGCTCAAGCATTGTATTTTTCTCTTTACAAGATTTTTGGGATAGATGAAGGTGATCAAATTCTAGGTTCTATTGTCCTTATAATGGCTCAAACCCTTCAATTTTGAATGAGTACTATTTTGGATTTTGCTACTTTTCTTGCAAAAGAAATTCACAATGGCCTGGTGGGGATAGCAAGGGGAAAAGTAGACAAACTATTCTATTGGTATTCATTGCTTATGCATGTATGCTTATACAAGGGATTCACCTTTTTCTCCAAGGGTATGGAGTTGGAAACAAGCAAAAATGGGGAGAGGAATCTAGTGTAGCTGTGGAGTGTAGATATGACTTCAGAAGCTACAGATGCTAGTTATGTGAGATTTGATAGATGCTTTGCTTCGAAGCTGAGGTTGCTTTTGAAATATAATAGCCCTAGAATTCCACAAGAATTGTTGGAATTGGTTAGACCTAAAGACCATGCACAAGGATTGTTGGTTAGTCATAATTGGGGGGATATAATCCCTTATAATGTTTCAACTGTGGTAAGGGTATATGGTTTTGTAGGAAAGCCACATGTGTTGCCTTTTCTTGTGCCCTTGAAGATAGGGATTGCTGAGCTCTTATGGTAGATAGGCACTATAGATGAGAGGGAATTGTCTAAGAAAGGCACCTTCTTTCCAATTGTTACTGTAGTGCATGATTTTGTGTTTGTCAGAAAAGGGTGGAAGCACCTTAATCTATTTTTGGACAAATATAACATGGCAGAGTCTCATGCTAGATTCATTGATCCTGAAGGGTTCTATGATCTCTTAAAGGAGAGGGTGAGAGCTTCTCATATGGTACATCAAGTATACTATCTAGAAGACATAATAAGAAATGTTTTCACATTGTAGGAATAAGAAGTGAGGAAAGAGAAATGGATATTTTTCAGTAAGACCTTAGAATTCATTAATGCTTTTGACCCCCAGTATGACCCATTGAAAGATAAGAAATATTGGGGGGCTAAAATGCAAGCATTAATGAATAATTTTGCTGTAATAATTCAAACCATGAATGAAAATAAAGCTATGTATGTTGAGACACATCCAAACAAGGCTACAAAAGTACAAAGAAGAATAAGTAGTAGAAATGTGGTAGCTCCTAGCCAATATACATTGCAGAAAAGGGCAGGTTATGTCATGATTCAAAATGTGCAATAGGCACCCCCTCATCAAAAGCCAAGGTCAAGAAGTCCATCTGCAGCTAGCTCTACAAAAAGGCAAAAGTTAGAGCAGGGGTCTTCTTCTTCTCAAAAGGAACAATACTCCCCAAGCCAGTCCCCAATCCAGATAGATGATGAAGCATCTCTAAGGGAACAACTCAGACAAATGGGTGGAGAAGAGGATGTGATTGTCACTTCTATAGACCTAGATATTGGAGAGCCACAAGAACCTCCTACACCTTCCTTGGACCTAACCATTGCTGATTACTAAGGTAAGGAAATTGACCGAATAGTTGCCCAGGCTTTTGAAAGATTTATTAATGATGAAAATTTTGTAAGATGTAGGGCTTTTGCTTAGTTTTTGTGGATATTAAAGATGGGAAATTTTGAGAAAGCCTGTGAGAATATCAAGGCTTAGAAACTAGATAAACCTGGCCCAGTTATTAAGGAAGAGGTGAAATTGAAAGATTTCACCTCTTCCTTAATAACTGGGTCAAGTTTATCTGGTTGTTCAGCCTTGATTTTCTCATAGGCTTTCTCAAAATTTCCCACATTCAAGAAGTGGGGCTTAATATTCATTGGACCACTTAACCTTACTTCTAGCATTCAACATACCCATATCCTAAATGCTATTGATTATTTAACAAAATGGATCGAAGAGGCACCGGTCAATTAAACCACATCTAAAGTTGTCTGCAATTTCTTAAAAGAAAATATCTTGGTTAGATTCAAAATTCCTGAGAAGATAGTAACCAACAATGTTTAGAACTTCTCTTCTATTGAATTACATCTTTTATGTTATTATAATGGAGTAAGACTTTCACATGCCTCTAACTACTCTCCTCAAGGGAATGGCTACGCAAATTGCTTAAATAAGAATGCCATTTTTATTGTAAAGAAATTGGTTAGTGAGAATGCAAAGGACTAACGCAAAAGGTTATATGAAGCTCTATGGACTGACCAAACAACTTCAAAGAGAGAAATTAGAATGATACCTTTTGAATTATTTTATGGCATAGAATCACAACTTTCAGTGCCCCTTGAATTGGAAGCTAGCAAATTGCTAAAATATTAGAAGATGAACCTTTCAAGAGTGCCTTGGAGAAACAAATGTGGTACCTCATGAAAATATAAGAGGAATAAGAAAAGGTGGTGGATGATATCATAGAACATCAATCTATAGTGAAAAAGATCTTTGATCTATAGAGATAGGCCCAAGAAGTTCATGTATGATGATAAAGTGTTGTTGTGGGACAAAAGGAAGGATCCCAAAGGTGCTCATGGGGAGTTTGAATCTCTTTGGAAGGGCCCTTTCAAAATTAGTAGAATCCTCAAACCTAATTCCTTCAAGCTAAAGTACCCTGACAAATCTAAATTTCCCCTTTCTTATAATGGACATGATCTAAAACTTTATCAACTATATTCTTCCTTCTCTTTCCCCTTTGTACATAGGGTATATATTATGTGTTGAATTTCATTTATAGCTTATGTTCTCTATTTTTCCTTTCACTCTCATTTTTTTAATGTGTTTCAAAACTAAAGAGTCTAAATTAATCTTCAATTCCTTCTAGTTTGAACCCCTAGTTAGAGCTAACTATTACCCATATTTTACTCTTAACCTTTTACGCTTATATTTTTTATTTTCACGATGTTCTCCATCTCTATCTCAACCTTGAACTCAATCTCTTGAATCAATTGGCTAAAAGTTCAAAGTTCATTGGTTCAACCCACATTTTTTTAAATCTTGATAGGACCTATGGAATCTGTTGGATTTTAGTACTCTCCTTGAAGTTGATCTTTGAAGCATTAACTGGTTCAATTTTAGAGTTCATGATACCAAAATTTTCCTATCATGATGAATTGATATATGAGCATCGTATCCTCACATTTTAGTACTATTAAACTCAAACCTCGAACCTTTCCCATGGTTTAAGAGTTAAATATTCATCATTTTGAAAGGCATATTAACAATCACAAGTGATAGTAAGGAGATTGTCAAATCTTGCTCAAGAAGGTAGAAAAGACATGCATTAATTACTAATTGGTGCAAAAGGTGGTGGAGTGATTTGGTATGTGTAAAGCTAAGAAATGATTATTAATGATTAAGAACCCATGTTAAATCAATACTTTCTTTATTTATTTGTGACATGTTCTTCTATTTAAACTATTAAAATTTTCCCATTTTTGCCATTTTTCCATTGCCATATGAGGTAACTATTCTGAGTTTTCCTAGAGATGCAAGGAGCCGCAATATAATCTTTTCATTAAGATATTTGTTGTGTATTCCTCCCAGAATTTTTTATTCTCTTTCCTTATTAGCTATTATTTTATTCCCACTTAAAGGTAAAGATAAAATTTGTTGGTCCTTTTTCTTCCCTTGTAGATAAAATCAAAATCTATTAGTCCTAAGATACCTAAAGAAAAGACAACCATCACCCTTACCGGTTTCTTACCTAAACTAGGAGATACTTTCCTTTATATTGAGGATATTGGGAAACTAATGCCAAGGTTCTTAGAACCTAAGGCTAGGTTATTTGTAGAGAAGGTAGCCATAATTTGGTTGTTATAGGCTGGGGGTTTTCTAGAGGTTGTTTCTTTCCTAAAACTAGTTTTGAAATATAGAAACAAGTATGACGCTACTGAAAGGTGCATTAGAACACATGCATGGGAAGTTTTGGTGTATGTAAATAGAGTTATGGTTATGGGTACCCTAATAATTCCTCTACATGAGGAATAAGAAGCCTAGACCATCAACCTGTTTGATTTCTAATTTTCCATTGATACCAACAAATTCAATAATGCCATTGCTAAAAACTAGTTGCTCAAGCCTAAGAAAGGAGGTTCTTGTCTTCCGCGCCCTTGACATGAGAACATATGATAGCGAGGTTAAAGACATAATCATCCTCTTAAATAGAGTCAAGGGAAACAAGAATGCCTTTTTATAGGAAAATTGGATGTATTTCTTTGTTCGGACCATCCTAAGTGAAGGGAAATATATTGTCTGGGATAAGATTAAAAACAAAAAATTACATGAGATATTTCACAAGTTTCTGAGGTTTCTAGTGTTTATATGGCTTCTTACCTCTTTTATATTTTAGCATGTTGCAAAGAGTGGGAGGGTTTACCTCACCAAGATTGGTTAAATAACATGGTTATTTATGATTATTTCCCTTTACTACAAAAGGATAATAATCTCATAGACTTCAAAAGGGTACATGATAGCTTTCTTTCCAAATTGGTTTTTGAACTCCAAGGTAAAGAGAATAGGAGGTTAACTAAAGAGGTGGCCTATTTTGTTACTATCTAAGGTAGCTTCTCCACCTAGTTCCCCAAATTTACATACATAAGAGTTGGCAGGTATGAAGGTGAACCCTTCAAGCTACATAGATACTATTTTTACTTCTATGTTGTGATTGAATTTTATAGATAGGTGGAAAATGTGGATAAATTTGTAATTCTAGGAAAGGTTCTAGTTTCACATTCCCCATTGAACTTGGTCATTATCAGTGCAAAAGAATTCAAATTTCTTTGAACTAGAGCTTAAAATAAAGGCCATGAACTTAGCATTCTATTCTATCTACTTTGGTTTTGATAAAAAAGAATTTTCACAAGATTATTTTGAATTGCACCCATATTTTACTCATATTCCTCAAATGTAAGATTTCTAGGCAGATTGTGGAGAACACTATGAAGTGAGGAAAAGGTGATGGTCTAGATTTACTTTGAAGAAAATTAAAGACTTCAATTTTCATATGAATGTTAAGGGTGTCAAGAACATCAAAATGATAAGGTTGTAGATCCTTTCTATGCCACTTATGTCAAGGATTCTCCCCTGCCTATGATAGACTCATATTTTCCCAAAGAAGATGATATCAAGCTAGAACTCTCCCTATCATCAAAAAAATCAAGAATTGGCCAGTAGATAAAAGGAAGTCCAAACTAGGAAAATTTGAGTTATACCTCCAAAAGGGATCTACTATTTCCAATTTAACATTTCCTATTCATTATATTGATAAACTTATCACATGTTTCTCTATAGGTGCCTTGAATCCTAAACCTAAAATTGAATCTATTGTTTTGAGTTTAGTTCAACCTTCACCCTTAGCTAGGTTGACCCATTCATAGACTCAGAGGAAATGAACTTGATAAGATATAGTGGTTAATGCTAGTATATAACTAATTGATATTGAAGTCATGGCAGAATTGTTTGTTAATATGATTGAAACTATGGATCAAAGAAATGAACAAGCCATGGATTGAGCTAACAACTTAAAGTCTTTGGCTATTGGGTCTTCCACTATTATATAGAATCCTTTACCTAAGAGTGGATCTTCCACACCAAATTGGTTTGATATGTTTGTAAGTAAGAAAAGAAGCATAGTTCCAGTGAATGTTTTAGTAGAAGACATGGTCAGAAAATTCCTAGGAAAAACACTTCAAAGAACAAAGCCCAAGATAGAAACCCTATTAGACATGGATGAGAAAAGAGGACATAGGTGTCTTATGTGTATAAATAATCTTTGACAGGTTAGCCAAGGGGAAGATTCGAGTGGGGCAAGGCTTGACAGGTTAGCCAAGGGAGCATTTTTGAAGGTTGAGAGCATGGCACGGGATGTGTGGATTCATGCTTGTTCACATAGTTTTCTTAGTGGTGGCTATAGCTTTGAAGGCTTCCATGGTTGTATTTCAATAGTGTTTTTGTTGAATAATACATGGTGATGGATGCTTTTGGAGGTTGGGTTTTCCATCAATGAGGGTTTCCCATGGTATATTTTGTGTCACAATTTTTGTGGGTCTGTTGTCTATTCTCTTGCATGTCGATTTTAATTCCATTTTTATTTTAGATCTATTATGGATTATGTGGAAATGGTTATAGTCTTTATTGCAAGTTTCCTTACAAGTGGTATCGGAGCTATGGTTTTATTATTGTAACCCTAGAGTGAATCCATGGGAATGCATGAGAGGATAAAAGAAAGGGCAAGATATATGAGTTATTTATTATAGATTTGAGGGTTTTAGGTTTGCTATTATGATGGGATGTTGGTAGATTTTGGGCATGTGAAATTATTGGACAAAAGGGTTTTTTGGGTGTTTCATTTAAATGGAGATTTATAGGGTAGCTTGCAGAAATGACCCCATGGGTAAAATAAACCTCACCATTGGATTCGGATCACTATTTCCATAAATTTTGATATATAACATGCCCTAGTTTGGCCTTGTTCAAAGGGAATAAAAGAGTTCTTTAGTTTCAGCCCATGATGGCTATCAAATTTAATCTTGCCACAATTTTTGTCACAAAAAAAATCATAGTGAAAATGGTAAAAAAATTATCTTAGCAAAATGGTCATAACTTTCTCTCAGGATATTGGATTTTAGACTTTTTATAGGCATTAGAAAGATAATTCAAAGCACTACAACTTGATGTAGGTTTGGTTCTGTGATTTTGACATTTTGTCAAGTTTTAAGAGCCTAAAAGCTAGATATTATTTGTCTTGAGTATAGATTAGGGCATAAGTTGGGCATAAAGAGTCAGATTTTGGATTTTGAGTAGTTAACAAAAAGGTCTTAGTGAACTCTACACACTGGTTTAGATTTGCTGCAGGTTTGACATGATTTATTTGGTCATATATTTATCTAAATAATTTATGGTATATATTGACTATGGTAGCATTGTGAGTTTATGACATTGTATATTTCAGAGATTTGATGTCATTGTGTGCTTAGTTCATATTTTAGATTGGTCTCGTGATGATATGGTTATCAATGTTTGGATTTGAATATTTATGATGACTTATTGGGTCTACAAGTTGTTCAGTGCTGTAAGTGGTCTATACCTATAGGTTATATTTATGTCTTGGTTATGGGTTGTCTTTGCCCATTGATCTTTCATTATTGATGCATATTCAGATTGGTGGCTTGAATTTGGGTTGTCTATGCCCTAAGTCACATGATTTTTTGATTTTTTTCTTTATGAAAAAGGGATGAGACATTATTACTAGGTATAGTCATGGTGGAGAATTGTGGTTGAATATTTTATGCTAACAGCTTGGGCATATTAAGGGTTAGATTCTTGGTTCATAGATGTGATCATGGTGCCATAGATTTTGGAATTACATGATTGGATATATAGATACAACCTTGATGTTCATTGACTTAGATTCCTTACTTGGTTATGATGGTATATCTTCTTGGTTTAGGATCATGGTTATTTGGTTTCTTTTGAGGAGCTCATGATGTTCACTTTGAGTTCTTTGATGGTTTGAAGTCTTGGTTGATTCTCATGGTTAGAGGGATGTTTTTCATCATGATGTCATGGATAGATTAGATACACAATTTAGTGGGAGCTTGTGATAGTGATGGGATGATAGTGTAGGATTAGTTCCTAATTTGGTTTGGAGATCTTGGTTTCACTTGGTATTGACACTTTGATTGTGTGCATAGACCTGTAGGATCTTCATGTAGGAAATGGATTTTATGATGCCATAGATGACTTGATACCATGTTTGAGTGGGAGTTTTTTTGGAATTGATATATTTATTGAGTTTTTGCAGATGTTGGAGGTTTGTCTTAGATCTTGTTGTTGCAAAAGTGTCTTTGATATTTGCATAGTGCACTTGATTATCTTCATGGTGTGTGAATATGGTGAGATCTTGAAGAATTGTGGGGTTCTTAGTTATCTTCATGGTGTGTGGAGATCATTCTTTATGGTATGTGGAGATGGTTTTTTCTTCATGGTGTGTGGAGACAATTGCATCTTGAGGTCTTACAAGGTTCTTGGTAAAGGTATGGTCACTAATACATTTGGTACCAAATTACAATGGTAGTGTCATTGCAATTTTTCTATCACAACCTTGTTTTTGTCGCAATTACGATGATACACTGTCGCAATTGTGACAATGACAAGGTTGTGATAGAAAAATTGCAATGGCACTGCTGTTGCAATTTGGTACCAAATGTATTAGTGGGTTTATGCTTTCATTTGACATGTTATCCTTGGAGTTGGGATGGTTTCATTTTTATGCCATGGTATACTCTAATACATATTTAGAGTTGTGACATGTTATGATGTGTTCATATGGAGCATGTTGTCTCTTTTGAGATTGTGAGATCATGTTATCATGTTTATGTTCCTGAGGCCATGGTTGGAACTTTGGCATTGATCTTGGTTTAGTTTCTTGGTATTGAGTACATTGATCATAAGCTGGATACTTTATGGTATTTCTATGTTGTGTTTGGAGTTGGCATGGATTGATTGGTTATAGGTGCTCATGGATACTTAGAGACAATGGTGATGTTGATTTCTCTTGGATTAGAGAAGTATTTGTTGGGACAATTGTTAGTTTCAGTAGGAATTTTGAGGGGCATTCACCTAATATGGACTTGAGAGGAGATTGTTCTTAGTTTATTCTTGGTTGGAAACTTGAATATCTTAATAAGCATTCACATTCCCCACTCTTGGTCTCAGTTGTATTATATTTATGCTTGTCTTTCATAGATATGGATCTTGAGCTATGGTATATGAGTTAGTTTTGGAGGGTTCATTTGAGAGATGGTTTAGCATTGGTTATCTCCATTTTCATAGGTTGTTATGTTGGTTGAGTTTGGGAGATGGTTTTATATTGGGCATATTCTTTGGATTAGGAATGGTTTTATGAGTTTAATCTTCTTGTGAGAGGCTTACATTCATGATTAGTTATATGGTATGGTTTGGATGTTGTTGAGGCTTCTTGTTGGGGTTTGATGGAGGAGATCATACTTGTACAATTTAGATATAGAGGTGTGTGTAGAAGGACATGATACAAGTTATGATTTGTATAGTTTCTCTTTGGTCTTGATTATCTTCTTGGATTTTTAGTTTTTCTTACATTAGATTTGACATTGGTTAGAGATTGTGATCACTGGTTTGTGCTCATATATGTCATGTGAGAGATGATAAGGTTATTTCTTTATCTCTTTTCTTTTTTGGTTGTGGAGAACTTAGGGGATTGTTGGAGACTTGTTATGAGAGTTGTTCTTGTAGGATTTTGTTTTATGCATTGTAGATGTCCTTTAGACTACATGGATTCACTTCTTTGAGATGTTGTGAGTGGATTGATTATAGATTTGACATTATCTTTTGTAGTGAGAGATTCTTTGTATATATGGAAAGTATTTCTCTTGAGGCTTGTGAATGTAGGTTATAGATTAGATATGTTGATGGTGTGAGATTCACTTGGTATACCTTTGGGGGTATGGATAGTTGGATGGGTTTGGCACTTTTTGTGGGTGTTATTTTAGCTATGGATATTTTGCCAACTATGGATACATGTGATTACCTTTAGATCAAGTTTTTGTACTTAGCATTTCAATTGGTATAGGAATTTATGATCTTCTAATGCAACAAGTTGTGTGGCTTTCTCTTTTGATGGCTTCTATGTATTTTCAGTGGTAGTAGCATAATAGGAGGTGAGATCATTCATGTTTGAGATGTTGGATACTTTGATTTTGTTGTGGGTACCAGGATGGAGCACTTTTGTGTACTTTGATCCATGGTGGTGGATGTGTTAGGAGGGATTGTTCCTTTGTTCATTTATGTGGCTACAAGTTGACCCTATGCAATTTATAAAACAAGTGGGAGATTGTTGAGATAATGGGTGTTGCAGGCATTGCATAATATTATTATTTTTTATTATGTAATGTTGCACCTAGATGGACATGCAACATATAAAGATTCTCATGGGATATACTTGATGACTTATATTGTAACATTGTGATAATAGTTCATGTAATTATTTAATATTGGGAAAAAGAATTAAATTTTCCAATATTAAATGTGGGTTAAATGGGTCAGGTAGCACATGGTTTTAACATATGGTTTATGTAATACCACTTGGTGATTTTCTGAGACTTGCTACTATATAAGCAGCCATAAGGGTAGTTGTTAGTGTGAGGAGAAGAAGGAAAAAAGGGAAAGATTCAAGTAGTAAAAGGCTTGATAGGTTATCCAAGAGATCATTTGTGAAGGTTGGAAGCATGGCATGGGATGTGTGGATTTATGCTTGTTCGCATAGTTTTCTTGGTGGTGGCTATGGCTTTGAAGGCTTCCATGGTTGTATTGCAATGGTGTTTTTAGTAAATAATGCATGGTCATGGATGCTTTTGGAGGCTAGGTTTTCCCTAAATGAGGGTTTCCTAGGGTATATCTTGTATCACAATTTTAGTGGATATGTTGTCTATTCTCTTGCATGTGGATTCATATCTATTATGGGTTATGTGGAAATAGTTATATTCTTTATTGCAAGTTTTTTTACAAAAAGGTTATTGCAAGCCTGAATGCTAATGATATTCCTATGGGGGAGTATCGTAGATATGTTACTATAATGATACATTACATTCATGAATAAATTTGTCATTGATGTCAATATAACAATTTTCTATGGTATTTGACAGAAGAACAACAGAAAGATCATGTTTGTATAGACAACTAGTTTAGTATTCTAACTATCCAAGGTTATGACAAATACTTCTGAGTATCTAGTATATGTAGTTAACATCAAAAGAAGAAATGATAAGTTTGGAAGAAGTTATGTAAGTTTTGGTGATGTCTATTTTAAGATAGAGTTTACAGAGGCATGTTCTAGTAAACTTGTTATATCTCTTAGAAGAGTTGATACTATGAGAATCAAGGTTGAGGACATGAATAAGACATCTTAGAGATGGTGTGGCTAAGTTCTCTCATCATAATATTGTGTGTATGGAAAGTTATTCAATTTATAAGGTGAAAAATTTACGTTAGTGCTATGTTTAACATGTTCTTAATGTGGTCCTATAGTAATTAAGTGAGAAGGTCTAATAGCTGAATTAGGGAATTGTTTTGGGGACTTGGTATAAAGGAAGGGCATTTTCCTTTATCATGATATGGAGTGATATAGTTTTTTATTAATGATAAGCAACAATAAGTGTGAAATGAAAAGTTGAGTAGAGAAGTGCAAAAGTGAAGGAAACTTCATTATCAAGGTTTTGTTGAGTGATATAAGGCTTGGTATTTGGATCCAAGGTTCATGACCTAGTCTACAAGTTCAGACAAGGATTGGTTTGGTTGATAGATTAAAAGAAATAAGAACATAACAATAGACTGCATGCTTGAGTAGTGAACTCTTCTTGTAGTTGAAATTACATGTTTGGACAATGGGCTAATCTTGCATACATTGTACCACAACTTCGAATAGGGTTGGAATCTCCTAATAGGGATACAAAGTCTCCTAACAAGGACTCTATGTACTAAATTTTGTAATAGACTCCTATCCTCTAACAAAGAATATTTATATTAGTCAATCATCTTGTTGGAATCATTCCCACTGGGGTTTTCCCTCTGATCAAGAGTTTCCCTAGTCAACATATCTGGTGTAATTGTCTATGTACATTTTATTATAGTTTATATTTACTTTTGATTGAATGGTTAAGTTTACTTAAAGAAGATAATTATTTTAACTATTAGATAATTGATTCACACCCCCCCCCATGTTATCTTGGTGGACTATTATTTCTAACAATTGATATCAAAACATCATGTCCTTGAAGGTAAAGATTAACAACTTTGGGAGATCCATGGTGAACATGTTTAGGAAAGATAGTTTGAAGTTTGATGGAACAAATTATGATAGCTGGAAATAAAAGACGAAGACATATTTGTTGTGTATGGATTTGAGATATTGGATCTTAACCAAATTAGAGAAAATAATCATTGCTAAAAAGGATTTGGAAATTTGCACTAAGGTAGAAAGAGGTCTTTTCATGTGTGACATGAGAGTTAGAGAAGCACTATTGACTGCACTTCCTAAAATTGAGTACAATTAGGTAAAATCACTTGCTACTTCACATTTGATTTGGAAAGCTTTGGAAAATAGTCTTGAAGGTGATGCACATTCTAAGAAGTTGAGGCTACAAAGTTGGATTTGTGCATTTCAAGATGCTAAAATGATGGAAGATGAATCTATAAGAACATATATAGGCAAGATATTAGAAATTACTGTAGGTATTAGATCTCAAGGAGGAACTAAAGAATATGATGAGGTTATATGGAAGATATTGAAGACTCTAACACCACCATTTAAGTTAGCGATTTAGATGATATGGTTTTTGATATCTTGTACCAAAGATTTCAAAAAGGAGTCATTTCTTGGAAGACTTGAAGTAGTTGAGAATAAGCTCAAATAGTCTAGAGAATTGACCTAAACAGAGACAACTTTTAGTGCCCTAAATATTCAACCTAGTATATCAAGGAGCACAAGTGCCAAAGGAGATTTTGCTAGCAACAATAGATCTGAGGAAGAAAAAAAGATTGAAAAAGGAGTAGCCCTTCTAATGAAAAGAGAAAAAGGAGGTAAGAAAATATTTAAATGTTGGACTTGTGATGAATATGGTCATTATGCATCTAAGTTTCTTAAAAAAGAAAAAGTATAAGGGAAGTTGCAAGCCTAGAAAAGATAGAGAGTTTTTGTATGCAAATGAAGATAATGATTCTAATGAAAAAGCATTAAGTTCTAGTGATGATGAAATTGGATTTATGGAAATTAAAGAAATTGAGAATAAATCTAATTAAATAATTGACTATGGTTGTTCACATCATATGACTAGTAACATGAACAATTTTTTTGTCTTAAAAAGTTAGGATGGAGGAATTGTCAGAGTTGGAAACAATTTAGCATGCCAAGTTAAAGGTATTGAATATATAACTCTTGATCATAAAACTAACACTAAGAATGTATACTTCATTGATGGTTTAAAGCACAATATTTTGAGTGTTGAACAATTAGTAGACAAAGGTTATCAGTTGCAGTTCACATAGAAGACATGCATGATCAAAGACAAAGATGGAAAGGTAATTGGAACAAGAATTAGATCTAGAGGTAATGAATTTCAGTTGAATCCTATTGAAATGAAAAGTTTGGTTAAAAAGGTAGATGATAGTTGGTTATGGCATAAGAGATTTTGTCATATAAACTTTGATAGTATTGTGAAGACTAGTAGAATGTTTTTAGTTAGAGATTTTCTGAAGATTATAAAGCCTACAAACACAATCTGCAAGGAGTATGTTTTGGCTATGCATAACAAAACTACTTTTCCCAACAAGAAGTTTACCACTACAAAAAATTTGGAGATTTTTACACACAGATCTCAGTGGTCCTAAAAATACTAAAGGATTCTATGGTGAAAGAAATTTTATGATTCTAGTTGATGATTTTTATAGAATGATGTGGGTATTTCTTAAAGAGAAATCTAAGGCATTTGACAAGTTTAAGATATTCAAGAATAGGGTTGAGAATGAATCTGGTATGAAGATTAAATTTTTAAGATTAGATAGAGGAGGAGAATTTACTTCAAATTAGTTTAACATGTTTTGTGAAGAAAATGAGATTAAAAGAAAGCTATCAGCTTCGAGAACCCATGAATAGAATAGTGTTGCAAAGAGAAGGAACCAATCAATTATAGAAATTGCAAAAGCTATGTTAGAAGAGAATGATGCATCCAAGACATTTTGGAGAGAAGCTATGAATACAATAGTCTACACCATGAATAGAGTTCAAGTCAAGAAAGACATAGACAAGACACCTTATGAACTATAGTCTGGTCACTCACATACAGTTAAGTACTTCAAAAAATTTGGGAGTATGTGTTATATCAAAAGAGATGCTAGAAGTGATGAAGGTATGTTTCTTGGTTATTCATTGAAAAGCAAGGCTTATAGATGTTATAATCAGAGAACTAAGACTATCATGGAAAGTGAAAATATGACAATTGATGGGAAATTCAGAATATAAGAGAGAATAGTTGATTACAAATTAGATGATGATGTTGTTACTAAGCCAAGGAATGATGAGGTATTTCTTGACTAAAAATAATTTTTAGAATGAAGGAGATTCAATGCATGAGAAAAGCTCAAAACCTTTAGTAGAGCCAAGAGTTGAGATAGAAACTCCTACTTTAGGAAAGAATATGATAAAGAATCACCCATCTGAGAAAATCATTGGAAGCAAAGATAAAGGTGTGATGACAAGAAGAAAAATAAATGAAAAACAATGTTTGATATCTCATGTTGAGCCTAGATGAAGCATGTAAAGATGATTATTGGAAACAAGCCATGAAAGAGGAATTGAATCAAATAGTAAAGAATGAGACACGGGAATTGGTCCCCAGACCAATAGACAAAAATGTGATAAGAACTAAATGGGTATTCAGAAACAAAATGACTAAATAAGGTGAAGTGATAAGAAAAAAAGAAAGATTGGTATATAAAGGTTAATCACAACAAAAAGGGATAGATTATGAGGAGATTTTTGATCCAATGGCTACAATAGAAGCAGTAAGAGTATTATTAGCTTATGCAGCATAAAAGAAATTCAAAGTATATCAAATAGATGTAGAGTTAGCATTTCTAAATGGAGAACTTGAAAAAGAAGTATGCATTGAGTAGCCTAAAGAATGTCCTTTGATAGATGACAAGGACATAGTATGCATATTAAGTAAAGCATTGTATGATCGAAGCAAGAACCCAAAACCTGGTATGCAAGGTTGTACAAACATTTGAAAAAACTTGGATATAGCCAAGGTATGGTAGATAGTAATCTATATTGGAAATAAATTGATGATGGTTTGATGATTTCGGTAATATTTTCTGATGATATCATATTTTGAGGAAATGATAAAGAAAGTGAAAATTTTTTTGAGGAGATGAAAGAATTTGAAATGAGTATTGATAGGAGAGATGAAATATTTCCTAGGATTGTAAATTGTACAAAATAAAGAAGGAATCTTTATTTCTTAGAATAAGTACTTGAAGAACTTACTGAACAGGGTTGGTTTGGAAAGATGCAAACCCATTGGAACACCTATGGTAACTAGACACAAGTTATCTACAAAGGATAAGACACCTACTATTGAAAAGAAAAAATACAAATCTATGATCAAAGGATTGCAATCTCTGACTCACACAAGGCTAGATATAGCAAATGCAGTTGGAATTGTTGTAAGATTCCAAGATGATACTAGAGAATCACATTATGCAGTAGTCAAAAGGATATTTAGATATCTAAAAGAAACATGTAAGTTTAGATTGTGGTATGACAGATTTAATGATTTCACTCTAACTGCTTATAGTGATGCAAATTGGACAGGCAATATGGATGATAGAAAAAGCACCAGTGGTGGAGCCTTCTTTCATGGAGGAAGATTGGTTTCTTGGTTAAGCAAGAAGCATGATTATACATCACAAAGTACAACCAAAGTAGAGTATGTTGCAATAGAAAATAATTGCAATCAAGTTATCTGGATGAAGTAGATGTTAAAGGATATCAGGATAGAAATCAATGAACCTATTGTCATACATTGTGACGACACAAGCATGGTAAATATGTCAAAGAATCCAGTGTTGCATTCTAAGACTAGGCACATTTCTATTAAGTATTATATGTTAAGAGAGAAATTTGTAGAAAAATAAAACAAATTGGAGTATGTGAGTACTAAAGAGTAGATTGTAAATATAGTCACTAAGCCTCTTCCTAAAGAGACTTTTGAGTATTTGTGAGGTATGCTTGGGGTTATGCCGCTTCCTACATCAAAGTATAAGATGCAATAGTGCATAAATCTAGTGTAATGGACCACTATTGATGTCTAGACTAAATACTGATGCTTCCTACATGGGGGAGTATCTATGATGGATAGAGTAATCTAGGACTTGTTTAATGTTGTTTTGAACAGTGTCTTTTGACATTCGAGCTAAGTAAGAATTTATGTGTGAGCAAAATTGAAGGAAGGAGTGGGGGACAAAGGTGTAAGAAGTGTGGAAGATGTGAGAGGTGTGAGGAGTGTGAGGGTTCCTCACACATATGTGAGCACACACTTAGGACTAAAGGAGTTTAGCAAGGTGTTTAGGATAAATAAGTGGGATTAAGTAGTGGATAGGCTTAGAAGGATGAAAGTGATGGGTGTAGACTAGGTTTTTAGATAGGTTTAAGACTAAATTAAATAGGATTTAATTTAATCATGGGTTTAGAGAATTTAATGGAATTAAAGGAATTAAATAAATAAGATTTATTTAAAAGGGGATTTATGGAGTATCATGCATTAAATAAATTTAACACATTAGGGATGGAAGTATTTAAATTAAGTTTAAATACATTAGGACAATAAAATTATTTAATTAAATAAATTTAATAAATAAGTAGAAGAATATGAAAAATATAATTAATTAATAAATGATCAATTATAATGTCAAGGGAAATATTAAATAAATTAATATACTATTTAGGATAATTTTAAGTGTCTACATTTTGCCCCTCTTTAATGTGTTGTTAGGATGACATTATAACAAAGAAAAGAAAATGTAGATTGCCACAGAAAGGATAGGAGTCCTAGGAGTTGTATCGAAGTGATGAAAGAGGAGGAGGGTGCCCCTCGAGAAAATAGTGCAAAAAATAAATTTTGGGCAATTTTTGTGAAAAGGTCTTTGGAAGAAAGGGAATAGGAAGAAAAGGGAATAAATAAAGACATTGCATGACTTGGGGGTAAATAGGGTATCAACATAGCTTAGAAAGGAGAAAGGTTCAAAAAGTGGCCTCAGAGGGCCTATATAAGCCTCCAAGGGGCTCAAGGAAGGGTCATTTGGACACCTAGAGAGTAGAGAACTAGAGCAAAGGATGGACCCCATCGATAGATTATAGCTTAACGAGCACATCTGGGAGCACCAAAGACTAATAAAGATGGGCCCATCAGTGAGTTGACTAACCTACTTTGTAAATTTTATAATTTTGTAGGCTAAGTAGCATTTATGGTGCCTTAAATAGGCCAAAAACTCGGTTGGGGCATAGATGATAGTCTCTATCCTATCATATGTGTAGATGACAAAATAGAGACTGAGAGGTCAATGGAGACACTAGGATCCATCCTATCATCTGTGTGGATGAAGAAAGGGGGATAAGGTGGTTGGAGATGCACTGGAGATGAGAATCTCCATGTTGTCATTTTTGTAGATGATAAAATAGCTATCATCAATAGGAAATTGACGTCTATGCAGCCACCAAAGATGCTTAAATTTCATCTCCAAAGACTAGTGTCTACATTGATCTACATTTGCACTAATAATTGTCTTTGTAGATCAACATCTACACTGATCAGCATCTACATAAATCAGAATCTATGCTGATTCATGTCTTCGCCAATTAGGATAAATCGGCAGGGGATAGGGGAGGATGCCCCATACCAAAGATGACATAAGAGAAAAGAAATTGATCATCTACATGTCTATGCTACAAGAGGATACAATGGTATTTTGGTCAAGGTAGCACTATCTATTGACCATAGTTTTGGAGGAGAGACTCATGGAGGCAAAGTGGGGACATGTTAAACTATGCAGGCTAGAGCACATGCATGAGTGGCCAAATCTACAATTACATTCAGCACAGCTATCATGATTGATTGATCGATGGCACACCCCTACTTCAAGTTTTCATGTACCTACTAGAGAGGTCACCATCACTCTTCTCAATGTGTGGTAGATTCTACAAGTGCCCATCCGTGGGATGTACCCAGAGTATGTGCTAGAGGGGGTAGATCCTTTTCTACGAGAGTGCTTTGGGAGGCAACAACAGAGACTATCAATTTAGAGATCATGGCTCACATGGCAAGAAGCACTAGAGTAGAGATTTCCATGACTTGCTATGTATCTTGCATCATCGATTTGGAGGATGGTGCCAGACCATGTTAGGCATGGTTTCCCAATTGGATGGACACGGGTGCTTAGCACCTTGCTACAGGATGATGGTGCAATCTACTACTAGGGCTAGACCATACTAACAGAGTTGTACCACAACCTCCATATGTGTGCTTGCAAGGCATAGCAGACCATGGGTCTTTGACTAACATTGCTTATGGTATGGTCATGGGAACACATTGGTGTCACATGGCTGATTACTAGATGCAAGACCAAACAACCTAATGAGTCATTTGCATGCAAATACAAGCCACCGATCTAGTACACCTCCACAGAGTCTATGGGCTTTTGGAATGTGTGCTTGGATGAGATCATTATGTTTGATTGGATGTCTTATGATGGCATGGAGTGATGGGGTAGAATTTTGGTTGCTGGAGGAGAGGATGATATAGAGGACCAATGATATCTCCCATATACATAAACAGATTGTTGGCTTTTTAGGAGGCCCATGCATGTGATCATGAGATATATGCCCTTTAGGGTGCAAAGGCAATTTTGGTGGCTATAAGATGTAGTCCCTAATAAGTTCTTATAACCTGTAGTATCCTAGGAGTATGGCAGGTTATGGGGTCATGGGACCAACCTGAAGCTAGCGAGGATCTAATGGTGATTGATGCAACCAGTGCCCTAGGTACATGGCCAGGATCAGGGGGATGTCAAGATGATTCCATCTTATTCATAGTGGTGGGCAGCACTCTAGCTAGTTCAGTTGATAGTTCCTAGAGCACCACTATTAGTGGAGTAAACATGGGGAGAGGGTGATAGAGCTAGGGATGGAGGGAAAGCAGTGGTATTTCCACTTCCAGTCCAGGGGGTACCACAGGGGCATAGAGCCCGTGCAAGGAGAGCATTGGCATATAGGCCACAACAATGGTAACAAATATAGGTGTCATTAGGGCCACAAGTACAAGGGTCACTAGGGCCATAAGATGCAGATATGATCAAGGCATAGCAAAAATGTCTTCATATAGAGGTTTCTCAACTCTAGGGTGAGGTACAAGTAGAGCAGGCATGGGCAGATAGCGCACAACTGTATATGTATAAATGTGGCCTTTGTTTAACACACACACTTCAATAGGTCCTTGTATGCGGATTCATCTTGGAATGAACATGATATTGTTCACCCAAGAGGAGTCCTACAAGATGACATGTTGCCTTCTATCTAGGTGGATTTTTCCTATTTATGCTCTCAGATTTGAGGTATATACAATCAAATCATGCTAGAATGAAGGGTTTAAATGCAATTAAGCCTATATGAGTGCAATTATTCTAAATGTTATGCAAGCATTTATCTAAATAATAAAATAAATTAAGCTATATTTAATGCATTGTTTAATCTAAATGATATTGAGATGTTAAGCAAGATCACATATAAAACTTATGAAAATGGGTATGCAATCCGACAGTGAACTCAATAACATAAAAAACCCAACCTCTATAATGAGGAATTATGAGTCCATTAAATAGAATCCAGGAATGAATCAATGGACAGGATCAACCTTGATGAATGGTTAGGATTAGATAGAAGATTCAGTTAAGATGGAAACTTCCTTGTGTAGGTGAAGTGAACTGTTTCTGATCTAAGCATGATAAGTAGTTAACTAAACTTGTCATAAGTGTGAGAGAAAGTTAACCAGATTGATTCTAATTTCGAGAAGTAGTTCACTCAGATTTTCTATTTTGAACTAAAGAGAAGATTTTGAAGATATTATTTAATTTAATAGGTGAGATATGACCTTACAAATACCTTTTTCATTTAATTGAATAATCTAATTCAATTAATTAAAGTAGGCATAATTATTAAATTAAATATTTTTAATCCCTTAGTACATTAGTCTTAAGATATAATTTAATTTAATTAGGGTATAAATAATTCAAATTAAATTAAATCTTAATCAGTAGGTTTAATGTGACTAATACAAGTCAATACTTTGGGAATTCAATAGATAGTATGATTAATGCAGATTTAGGTTTTCTGCATTTGACAATTAAGTAGTGAGTAGCAGAATAAGAATTGCATAGTGATATAGGACTTAGGATTGATTGAAATAGACTGAAATTAGTGATCATGGAAATAAGCCAATTTTGGGCTATTACATTTTACCCCTCTTTGAATGAATGTGTGAGCAGCATGTTCAATTCAAAGAAAATAAAAAAGCATGATGCGAAGATCAAGAAATGAGATTGGTTTCAAAGTTGATGATACGAAGACCAATTGATAAGCTTTTAAGGAACATCTCCAGAATGGAGCTTGATCCTAAGGAATCCAAGTACAGCACCTAGATACATAAATTGATAAGCATTTTAAAGGTTTCCTTCATAACAAAGTTTAACCTTTAAGGATCCAAAAAAAACACCTAGATACCTGAAATTGATAAGCATTTAAAAGATTGTCTTTGGAACAGAGGTTAATTTTTAAGGATCTAGATAGAACATCTAGATACCTGAGATTGATACCATTTAAAAGATTGTCTCCAGAATGGAGCTTTACCTTTAAGGATCTAGATAGAACAGCTAGATACCTAAGATTGATAGCATTTAAAAGATTATCTCCAGAATGGAGCTTAACCTTTAAGGATCTAGATAGAACATCTAGATACCTAAGATTGACAAGCTTTTAAGGATTATCTTCATAACAGAGCTTAATCCTAAGGGATCTAGATAGAATGCCTAGATACCTAAGATTTGATAAGCATTTAAAAGATTACCTCTAGAATGGAGCTTAACCTTTAAGGATCTAGATAGAACACCTAGATACCTAAAAGTTGATAAGCATTTAAAAGACTATCTCCACAATGGAACTTAATCTTTAAGGATATAGGTACGACACCTAGATAGCTAAGATTGATAAGCATTTAAAAGACTATCTCCAACATGGAGCTTAATCTTTAAGGATCCAAATAGGACATCTAGATACCTGAGATTAATAAAAGATAGCAAGATAAAATTATGAGTCATAGAATCATCCTCAGAACAAGGATTGATCCTCAGGAGTTGAGGTTTAGACTATCCTAATACCTTTAATCAACTGATGACAAGAAAAAATAGAGGACAAAGATGCCAGAAAGAGGGAAACAAGATGCCTTGAGTGATGAGATGCCCTGAGTGATGAGATTTTAGATTGAGTCAAAATTAAGATTCAATGATGTAATCATCCTGCCCCCTTGGGAGTGAAATCGAAAGATGACACACCAGAAATATGATATAAAGCATTATGTTGAGAGTTGTAGAAGGAATACAAGATGTAGTAGAGTGGAGAAGAGATAAGAATGATCAAAAGAACATTTGGAGTCAATTCAACATGATTTCAAGGTTCAAGAGACCAAGTTTGACTAGAAGTTGACCAAGAGTTGACCAAATTTGGCCATAGTTGACCTTTTCTAAAATGAATTCTAAAAACATGAAGAAGTTGGAATTAAAAATATTCCAAGAATGATAATGTACCAGAAAAATTTGGACTGCACAAGCATTTGATTACGTCAGTCCCATAATTTTAAACACATTTTTGAGTTGCTTAGGTGTGTCAGATTTTGAATTCAATCCTAAAAATGGATTTAGAATGGTTAAATTAGCTAGGGGGTGATTTTTGCACAAATCAAAGCACTTTGAAAAATTAATTCAAACCCTAGATAAGGGCCCAAGGGGTCATTTTCAATTCATTTGCACCTTTTGTCTTTAGTGAATAGGGGCTCTAAGAGGAAGATGGTAGTGAACATGAGACATCATCATTTTGAGCACTCTTGACAACATAGCTAGCCAGCAGACTATGGTCCACTGCTGAGTGATCGATAACCATCCTTCGTAGTTTCACTTTCACACTTTTTGAGAGCATTTATTTGCATGTTTTAGCATGTTTTAAGAAGTCCCAATTGATCTTCATGCAAGATAGTGCTTTCTCACACGAAAACAATCTCTTCTCACATGAAGATTTGCCAACCTGGCATGTCTTCACATGCATCAGTGGGAATTCTCATGCAAGAGATAACCACTTCTCGTGTGAAGAGCATGAGAATTTCACTTGAGTGTTTGTTGCCTTTCATGTGAGATAGTCTCTTTTCACGCAATGACTTATTTCTGCACATGAGAGAGTCTCTTTTCTCGTAGGGTTTTGATTGCTCGTGTGGGTTCATATTTCTTTGCACGAAGATGCACAGTATCACATTGAGAAATGAATTCTTGCACAAGGAAATACATCTTTGCACAAAAATCCATGATAGTAGTGTAGTGAAAATTTGCATTTTTTACATTTTTGCATGAATTTCGTATATGTTTCTTGATCGTTCTAATTTGTTGATCAAGTACTGACTAGTTTCTTGTCACTATTGTTGTTCGTGTGTGTAGGAGGTATTTGGTGATGTTTCATTTAGATCACATTATCTATCATATGGAGCTTTGTTGCTGAGCCCAGATGTAGTAGACATGGGACATATTGATAGACTAGGGCTCACTTCATTATGTTGGATCCTAACATTGCTAGTGAATCATGGCTTGTTGACTGCCTTGGTCGGGCATTTTCATTTAGAAATGAACACCTTCCACCTACCTCAAGGAGAGATGACTATGACTCCTGAGGATATATATAGGATCTTGTGCATACCATTCCATGGACCAAGGGTATCCTATGACACAAAGCCCTAGGCAAGTATAGAGGCCTTATATGCCATTTTTTAGAGGGAGCTAGCTATTAGACAAGCCATCACCCAAGATTAGCTCATCCATACATATGGGAAAACACACAAGTTAGCCTCAATTTTGTTCATATTCATCAGATGTTTCCTGGTACCTGACAGAGGGTAGAAGAGATTGGAGTGCAGACGAGGAGTTATGTTATAGTGCATGCTCAATGCTCTAGAGAGATTTGGGTAGGGTTAGTGCATGTTGGCTCATAGGTTTTATGAGATGCAAGAGATCATATATCATGATCAAAAGAGTATGGCCACTAGTGCGTATGTTCTTCAAGTCTAGGCATCGAAGCACTTGCCAGTCACACAAACTATTTTTGAGGATGCCTGGGAGCCCACAAAGCCTTATATTTACAGATACAAGGGACAGATTACCTAGGTAGGCTTGGGTAAGATAGAGCACTAGAGGGCCCATCTTGATGACCTGGTCTCCATTGTATGGTAGCCCTGGCAAGAGATACAGGATTAGGATGATGCTCCTAGGGAGCTACGATGGATTTTTTCTTGTGGCCACTGGTGGGGAGGATGACACAAATTATTGAGTGATTTCTCATCACCCAACTGTGCAGGTAGTATGTGAAGTAGTAGGATATATCCCAGGATTTTTTTGCCTATGCATGAGTCATGAAGGATCTTACACAAGGATGGTCGACGAGGCTAGATGTAGGGCATTCTATGATCGATGTGCGCAACCTAGTTGTGACATAGTGGGATTAATTGCCAAGGTATTGGAATCAAGGGTGATAGTAGCGTATCAGGTATACTTCATCAATCACCCCATCCCATTCTTTACAGATCCCCTAGGGGGAGTATCACTAGCCCCATACCATGCACCAGTACAACAATAATAGGTTCCCTAGCGGCAAGCGTCACAGGGCCCACTACTAGAGGTGTGTCAAAGAGTTAGGTAGGTGCAAATCCCTTAACAAAAAATGTGGTCCAACCTAGGTGTAGAAGGTAGTTGTGGAGAGCAAAGGAGGCAATAGAGAGAATAGGTGGAGGAGTAGGCACCCACAAAGTAGGCATCAGAGATGCTCGATGAGGAGATGTAGGAGTAGCCTACCACAGGATCCCATGATGCATTTCAACAACAAACAGAGCGAATCTAGCAAGCATCTCAAAAAATTAGAGAGCTACAGATATAGGTAGTTGTGAGAGATGCATAGATCGTAGAGCAAGATTAGGAGATCTAGAGGCTACAAGAGCAAGTATAGGTAGCTGAGGAGAGGGTAGAGATGTTCTAGGATAATGTCAGATTGCAAATGACCCAAGCAGCTTATTACTTTGTAGCATACTCTATAGTTGTGCCCGATGAGGCTTAGTAGCTACCTCATTTCTCTCAGTATGCTCAAGATTTTGGGGGTGCACATCCTCCTACAAGACTAGATATGTTGCCTCCTCCCCCTCCTCAAGCTACTGGGGGTGATGGTGTGGGGCACAGCTAGTTGTTGATGCTCTTACCCTTGATTTTGATTTTTGCTATCTTACCCTTGATTTTGATTTTGGCTATGCATCAACTGGTGTGCGAGTACCATTTTGTATCATTTTTTATCAATAGCACTCAAGTAGTGCTCATTTTTTGTAGTGACACATTTTTGGAGATATATATATGAGATTTTGAGCTGAGTATCCCTATGTACATGTCATTGTCAATGTCTGTGCTTTACTTTGATGTACATGAGATGTTTATGTGATGATTATGAGGTACATGTGTGATGTTATGGATGCATGTTTGATTTGATGTGATGCAATTATGTAGTGTAGATAATATGAGTATATGGACGCAATGCATATGGAAATGAACTGACATCTCATGTAGTGTTGCATTTTTTTGCTTGGCAGTGATAGGTATCCCATTGAGGAGCGCAAGAATATGAACCAAAGAATCAACCACTTGTGAAACCATGAAGAATTTTGATGTACTTTAAGAGATCCACAATCTCTCGTCATGAAGGATGGAAATAGAGTTACAATTGAATTGTGTGCTTATGCAAGTGAAGTATGCAATGCAAGACTATGTTAAATGCAACCCTAAGTGTGATTACCAAGCCTCGACCATTTATCATCATTGAGCATAGGAGAAAATCCCATATGTCATACAATTCCCACTGACATTGTAATCATAATAATATGAATAGGACATATGTTATAAGTTTGTTGGGATTAAATATAAGCATTCGAGGCACAAGAAGCCAGAATGACAAGAACATTTGTCCCTTTTATTGTAGCACGTTAACATAAGCATCAAAAAATAAATGTTAGGATAACCAAAATGTTGCTTGCATTGTAGATACACTAAACACTCAAGAGATCCATCTTATGCTAAGTATTTATTAAGTATTCTATCCTTAATGACCCTTGCATTCATAACCTGAGACAGAAATGTACTAGGTATACTCACAGTGACCCATATGTTCACTTAGCAAGATGAGTATCAATATGTACTATAGCATGAAGAGTTCACTCCAACAAACAAGGAGAAGAACCAACATTATTGACATATCCATATAAAAGGATTCAAGGTACACTTGGCCATCCAATATGAGATGGAGGCTTTTATAGCGGACACCCCTCTTATAGAAATTTGTCAACTAATTAGAACTAAACTAAAGGCAGAAAGAAAAGAAAAGATCATGCCCCCAATCATGACTTCTCTAGTTAGAAATGATATCATCGAGTTACTTGAGGAGACATGACAAAGTGAAAAAAAAAGCAAACAAAGAAAATGTTCAGCATATCCAAACAAGTATGTCATTTTGAGTTCATTTTTTCTCATAGGATTGATGTCAAGTGTTAGTGTCCAGAACATGTTTGAAAGAAATCTCTTCAATAGGGTAACAATAGTAGGCAAACGCAGTCAAAATGACTGGTGATTGAGTTCAAGGAGGAATCTTCAAGGTCAAGAACCTAAGAAGACTTAGTGATAGTAGAAAAACACAGCCACGATGGCTAGTGACTGAAGTAAGAAAGGTCTTCCATAAAGGAATCTAAAGACGTGACTTGAGCAACAGTAGGCAGATGTAGTTGAAACAACTAGTGACTATTGCAAAAGAGATTCTATGAGGAGAATCTCAATAAAGAGGGACACTAGTGATAGTAGGCAGACATAGCTAGAATGGCTGGTGACTATCGCGAAAGATATTCTAGGAGGAGAATCTCAAAAAGAGTGACATTGGCAATAGTAGACAGACATAGTGATGACCAATGGTGATTGTTGCGCAAGATTCTACAAGGAGAATCTCAAAAAGAGTGACACTAAAGGGGAATTCCCTCGAGCTGTGACAAGACTCAATCCATGGATACATGAGCAGAATGTAGGAAAAGTAGTAATGCAACTGTAAAGATAGCCAGAAGATGCGTTGTGAGATGGAGCATTAGGAACAAGAGGCACCTATTTACCAAGTTTTCACCTTCTTGGTAGAGATTTATTTTTTGGCTACCATGATGCCTGTTTCTAGATTTTCACCAATGGAACTTTTCTTATTTTTTCAATTTTTTTGTATTTTTCTCTTTTTTGATTTTTTTGTTTTTTTAATATTTGAATTTTTCCATTTTTTTGGTGTTACCAAGGTGCCTATTGCTAGGTTTTCACCTGGGTAACAATTTTTTTTAGGACTTTTTTTTTATTTTTATGATTTTTTTGTACGACATATAGATATGTACAAAGAGCTACTAAGATCATATCAACTATAAAATTGCTTTAGGTGGAGAGTGTTGATAGGTTCCTTGAGCACTTCTCCTTTGGTTGTGGAAAGCTGGTAGGCACCAAATCCATATACTGCAGTGATAATGTAAGGACCAAGCTAGTTTGGTTCAAACTTCTCTTTTTGGACTCTATGTTGTTGATTCTTAGGGTTCTCTCTCAGGATGAGATAACCCAGCTAGAAGTCACGTGGCCTAACTTTCTGATTGTAGCTTCTTGACATTCATTGTTGATAGGCTCGCAGATGATCACATACCACTTGTCAATGTTCATCTAGTAACACTAGCTCTTGAAGTTTAGCTATGCTATAATAGTCATCAGTAATATGACCCTACATAGAAATTCCCAAGGTAGGAATCTTGACCTCTATTGGAAATACAACATCTACTCCATAAACCAAAGCAAAGGGTGTCATACTTGTTGGAGTCCTAATGCTTGTCTTATATGACCACAAAGTTGGATTAATCTAGAGATGCTAGTCTCTCCCAGATTTTTTGGTTGTGCGATGAAGGATTTTGAGGATCACCTTATTGGATGCCTTAGCCTAGCTATTACCTTGGGGGTAATAGATGGAAGACCAATTTTGTGTGATTTTTAATTTCTTGCATAATTCCTTGAGGTCTTTGTTCTTGAATTTTCATCCATTGTAAGTAATGATTAAGGACAGTACACCATATTTGCAGATGATATAGTTTGTGATAAAAAGAGCTATAGTTTTTCCATTGGTGACTGTAAGAGGTACTACCTCTACCCACCTCATGGAGTAATTTGTAGCTGTGATAATGAACTTATGTCTATTAGAAGAGGTTGGGTCAATTTGACACACCAAGTCAAAGGTGCATTGTTAAAATAACCATGTTGTAATAGAGGGAATCAACTCTCTAGTTGGAGCATGGATCAAATTACCATGAAGTTAACACTTCTTACAGGACCTAGCATACTTGATAGATTCTTGCTCCATTTTAGGCCAATAGTAACCAGCTCTAAGGAATTTCTGATCTAGTGTTAGGCCATTTGAGTAGGATCTATAAATGCCCTTGTGAACATCAATTAGTGCATGTTTGGACTCTTTGGGTTCTAAACACCTAAGGAGTGTTCCATTGAGACCTCTCCTATACAAATCATTAGCAATAATGACATAACACAAAGCATTATGAATAAGTTAATGTTTCCCATTTTGAGTCAGACCTTCTAGAATGGTTTGATTACAAAGATAGGAATAGATGTAATGGTAGCTGGATGAGTCCTATCCTACAATAGAATAGATCATCCTCAAATTAGGGGTGTCGTAGGTTGTGTAGTGTAACACTTCCACCAAGAACTCATGTCAGAGATCATTTTCAGGCATCTATAGCAAGGAGGCCAAAGTAGCCATAGCATCAGCCACTTTATTATCTGCTCGAGGAATCTACTAGAAGGTGATGTGTACAAAATACTTCTTTAAGTCATTAACGATGTGTTTGTAAGGAATTAATTTATCATCCTTTGTTTGATACACATCATTAACTTGGTTGATTACAAGCTGAGAGTTGCCAAAGATGTCTAGCTGATCCACTCTCCATTCAACTACAATTTTCATGCTACTAATCAAAGCCTTGTATTCAACAATGTTGTTTGTACAAGGAAACAAAATCTTCTACACTTTGGGAAATGAATATCTCTATGGTGTTATGAAGAGTAATCTAGCACCAGATCCCTATTGTGCAAAGGACCCATCAAAGAACATGACCCATGTTTGGTGTCTGAGTGTCAGGATTGACTCATCAGTGAAATCAGTGTTCATTGGAAGGAGACTCTACATAGGTGCATCAGCCAGCTAATCTAAAATTTCCTATCCCTTGATAGCTTTACATTCAACATATTGAATGCCAAATTCACTAAGTATCATGACCCATTTAGCTAATCTTCCTGTGAGAACTACCTTACTAAGCAAGTACTTTAGTGGATCTATTTTAGCCATAAGCCACGTAGTGTGTGCAAGCATGTAGTGTCTCAACTTATGGGAAGCAAAGATGACTGCCAAGAAACCTTTCTCAATGATGTTGTAGTTCCTTTAATAAGAGATTAGTGTGTGACTCAAGTAGTAAATAGCTCTCTCTTTGTTGTCATTGTCTTCTTGAGCTAAGAGGATCCCCAAAGATGTTTCAGTAGCTGAAATGTACAAAATCAAAGGCTTCCCATGGATAGGAGGCATCACAATTGGTGGATTGGTAAGAAATTGTTTGATCTATGTTAAGCTTTTCTCACAATCCTTGCTCTAATTGAATTTCACACCCTTATGTAAGGTCTTTGTGAAGGGTTGTGATCTATCTTCCAACTATGAGATAAACCTATAAATACATTGGAGCCTGCCTTATAGACCTCTCATTTGACTAATGTTTTGAGGTGGTGGCATATCCATTATTTCTTGTACTTTCTCCAGGTCCTCCATGGTCTTATGCATCATGTCATGGAAAATTGTAGTTGCTGCTCTCTGATAAGTTGCACTAGCATTTTTCAAATTGAATGGCATTACATTCCAGCAAAAGGTTCCCCATGCACATGTGAAAGTAGTTTTCTCTTGGTCTTCTGGCATGATTTTTATCTGATTGTAACCAAAAAACCCATCCATTAGTGAGTACATTTCATAGCCTATTGTCATGTCCACTATCATATCAATGTTGGGAAGTGGAAAATTATCTTTAGGACATGCCAAGTTGAGATCATGAAAGTTAGTACAAACTCTGATAGATTTATTGTGCTTGGAGACTAGAACAATATTGGATATCCATTCAGCATAATCAATTGCGTGGATGAAACTGGCTTTAGAAGCTTCTCTAGCTTTGCTTTCACGAGAAATGCAACGTAAGGATGCATTTTTTGAAGTTTTTGTTTAATTGGTTTGATGCCTAGTGTATTAGACAAGTGATGCATGATAAGATCAAGATCTAGTCCTGGCATGTTAGAGTATGTCCAAGCACAATTTATCTTCTTCTCTAAGAAAAAACCAATGAACTCTTCCTTTTCTTCAGGTGACAATGACTATGCATGAGGATGTTCTTCTGTACCCAGGTTAATTGGTTGTGTTGGATCTATCAACACTGATGATCTCTCTTAAAAGTGACTTGGAAATGCATCAAATATCTCATCTGCAGGCACCTCAGAGAGGTTTTCACCTTCGGATACATCTTTTCTTTTTACTTTTTTGGGTTCCAACACAGCCACAATGTGGTTTTCACCATTGGACCTTTTGCATTTTTTCTTTTTAATTGTATGACTAAGATATTTGATGTTAGGTTTAGTTATGTTGATGCTCTGTTCATTGGTGTAAGATGTTATAGGTTTGATAACATTTAGGTAGTAGGAAAGAGCATACTCATTCTAGAACCTGGGGAGTTCACTAGATGTATTAGGGTTCCAGTCTATAAGCTCAGGATGTGTGAGTGAAAGAGAAGTGACAGGTTTGATTGCATTCATAGTATAGTCATTAAGTGCTTGGACCAACCATTTGAGACATAAGGTGACTTCATCCACAAATGTGTTTGAATACCTCTGAGTACTAATGTCAACAATTGATGACTCTAGGACACTAGTTGGATTAGACCCATCCAACCTAACCCTGGACGTTTCACCCACTTCAATTTGGTTTTCATAGACATTAACTTGATTCATGTTTTTATTAGTAGTCACTTCTGAAAGAGATTCAAACTCATATTCCTTAGAATCTATGCTACATGGCAAGAGATTATAGAACTCCCCAACAGTGATAGGGACATACTCACCTTCATCATCCGGGTTCTTACATAGTTACTCAATATGCAATGATTGACTAGACTCTCCCTTTTTTGAATGAGCTTTGGGTTGATCAATATTGTCCTTAAAGGAATCACTAGTATCATTCACAGTGCTAACATGTGGCACAAATTCATCTGGCTTAGCAAATAATTTAGTAATATCATGAGGAATAGGATAAGGATAGGGATCCTCATCATCAGATTGTTCCTCTTGACTATCTAACTTTTCTTGAGACTCATTTCTAGATGAACTCTCAAGTTCTAGTATGGATTTATTAGGTCCCAAATGGAAAGCAACCTTCTTTAATCCTAGACGAGTTGTATCATTGTTACTTCAAGCTATTTCCTTGATAGGATAAATTAGGTCATTGTTATTACACCCAATAGGGCTAATTCCCTTGTAACCAAAATGCTTCATGAGCCTAAAACCCAGCCCATATTTCTCAGGAGTGATTTCTTAGGCTTTCTTTGTTAATTTAGTAGAGTCTCTTCTCTATAAAGCCATGCAACAATGGCTCTATTTTCACTTTCATCCTCTAAGGGAATTGTAGCCTTGACAAAAGTGCCATTATACTTGGTTTCAGGCTTTAGCATAAATGATTTCTTTGCATCTAAGGGTCTCCCATAATGATGAGGAGACTTTAGAAGAGATATTAATGAAAATATTGGTTCAATGTGGTACTCTCCCATGCTAGTTTCTTTTAGTTTGAATGACTATTTGATTTGTTTTAGCTTATTGTCATGATAATCAGTGGATTCCCAATTAGCAAAGATGAAATTTTTAGCAGCTTTGAGCATATTACATGTATAGCTAGTAGTGCTAAGAATGGTAACTTTGAAGCCATGAAACAAGAATTTGATGCATTGGTGATATGTGCATGGTACAACATGCATCTCATGAATCCATGGATGTCCTAACAAAATGTCATAAGCCAAGGGAATGTCGAGCACCTGGCAAGTGATATCCCTTTCTATAGGACCAACACGAATGGGTAAGACCACAAGACCTAGAGACTTTCATTCAAATTCATCATACACTTTGATAGTGATCTTGTATCAAGGATCAATAGAGTCCTTAGAATAATTCAATTGTCTAAGCAAGGTAGAAGAGACAATATTTAGGCCAGTGTCGTTATCTATGACTACCTGACAAACATGTGTCTGATGGATCATAACCTTGATTTTTAGAGGTTAATTGTGTAGATGACTTAGTGAGTTATCATCCTCCTTAGAGAAAAACATAAGGTAAGGTGAGGTAAGGTGACCTACCATGGATTTAAATTGCTCAAGATCAAGATCTTGAGGAACATTTGCCTCAGTGAGGGCTTTGTCCAGAATCTTCCTATGAGCAGGCGAGATTTTAAGCAACTCAAAGATACATATTTGACCATTAGTTTGTTTCAATTGATCAAGAACACTATAACTGGTTATTGTTGAATTCATTGTGAGCTTTTCACCTTTTCTAGATGGACCAGCAAGGGCTTTGTCTTTATGTTGTTCGAGATTGGGAGTAGAAGGCCCAAGGCCTTTAAGCACCAACTTGGCACAAGAGCGAGTAACAACATTAGCATAGTATTGTGAAGGTGTGTTATCCATTATGTTGAAATTAGGGACCCTCAAGACAAATGGTGTCTTGGGTTTATCGTTATCTTGTTTGCCCTTAATGGTAATGATGTCGTAGTATTCAAAATCCATAGGTTCAACCATGTTGATCACATTATCATCATTGGAGTATGCATAGTTGACCTTGTTGTCGGGCTTTAGTTTTGAAGTCTCTCCTTTTTCATAGGTTGGGAAAGGTTCTTTGAATGCCTTGTGATCCAAGTTCTTGTTATGTCCATCTACCACAAGTTCACCAGCATCAATCATGTCCTAGACTTTATGGTACAAGTTTATGTAGTTGCTAGTTGCCAGAAAGGTATATGGGTAAATGTGGCCTCTATTTAACACACACTCTTCAACATTGTCCTTGTATGTGGATTCATCCTAGAATGAACATGATATTGTTCACCCAAGAGGAGTCCTAGAAGATGACCTGTTGCCTTTTATCTAGGTGGATTTTGTCTATTTATGCTCTCAGATTTGAGGTACATGCAATCAAACCATGCTAGAATGAAGGGTTTAAATGTGATTAAGCTTATATGAGTTCAATTATTCTAAATGTTATGCAAGCATTTATCTAAATAATAAAAGAAATTAAGATATATGTAATGCGTTGTTTAATCTAAATGATACTAAGATGTTAAGAAAAAGCAGATATAAAACTTATGAAAATGGGTATGCAATCTAACAGCATCAAAAATCTAACCTCTATAATGAGGAATTATGAGTCCCTTAAATAGAATCCAGGAATGCATCAATGGTCAAGATCAACCTTGATGAACAGTTAGGATTAGATAGAAGATTCAGTTAAGATGGAAACTTCCTTGTGTAGGTGAAGTGAATTGTTTCTAATCTGAGTGTGATAAGTAGTTAACTGAACTTGTCATAAGTGTGAGAGCAAGTTAACTAGATTGATTCTAATTTTGAGAAGTAGTTCACTCAGATTTTTTATTTTGAACTAAAGAGAAGATTTTGAAGATATTATTTAATTTAATAGGTGAGATATGACCTCACAAATACCTTTTTCATTTGATTGAATAATCTAATTTAATAGGTGCAGATGTAGTGAGTTTCTTGGTGATGCATTTGTATAGGATGACACTACATGATTCTTTTGTCTATGGACTATACACATACACTTATTCTTTTGATATATATATATATATATATATATATGACATAATTTGTACATTGATGATTATAGTCTATGCATATGACATCTATGATGTGGATATTGACATTTGTGATGTAGGATGTGTGTGATGTGATGTTGTATATGATTTATATATGATGCCTAACATGTTTATGATGCAGGTTCGATGGAAAATATGAGATGTATGCATTGTTTTATTTTACATGTATGAGTGCACTATATGTATTGTGAGATATTTTTATGATGTATATGTCACTAGATATGATGATTAGAATGGATGCATTTATTGAAGTAATATAACAAACTAATGATGCAATCTAATAATGAATAAAATGGCTAAGTAATATGATAATGAATGTATCCTAAACAATGTCAATAACAGAAAAACACACTAATGAATGCAAAGTGAAATGATGGAACTTAAATGGTAAATATGAAAATGAATCTAATGAATGAACACATGTCAAAACTCTTCACTTGTAAGAACCAAGTAGCATCACATAGGAGGGGGGAAATAAATAGGACCCTTGTCTCAAGCAGGGCACAATGAAACCCTATACTACATGAACCCTAACTACATGATACCAAAGGGATTCAATTGTGTTTATATGAAAGAGCACACCTTAGTTTGATTTTGCAAAAGAGTTTATGCATTATATGCTATAGAAACATAAATCACAAGGCTCCTTTGCATGGACTAAAGACTTTAGAACAATAGGTGTAGTTTACATAGTTATGATGGAACAAATGTCATATACACCCTAGAGAGGTATAGGTACACCCAAAGTATTTTTAGGGATCTTTGGTGGAAACTGTACTAACCCATTGCTCCCATTGCATAATGCATAAACATAACCTGAAACGGACACCTATGTTATAAAGCATCAAAATAGATCATACCAAAAATAATCATGTGTAGTTAGTGAGAGTGATTAAAGTTCACCAAAATATGGAAGATCAAGGCACACCATCAAAGGCTTTCACTAATACACAAAATGAAATCAACCAGAAAAGAGACCTCATGACCAAGTAGTCATTAAATCCACAGTTCCTACCAAGAACCTTAAGGCCTAAAGGTAAATGTCATAATGCCACATATAGGAAGGATTCATCCTATGAAAGTGTGTTTTGTTTGATGTTGGTTATCACAAATTGTGTGTTGGTAAGGGCTGTGAAAAGAACAAGTTTCTCGAATCATTAAGTCTCAAAGGCAATTTTGTTTAGGTTCTATCGTGGTCACTATTGTGGGAAAAGCTCAGTGTAATGGGACTGGGACAAGCATTTGATAGAAAAATGCCTCACAAACTAGAGGTTTTCTGAAAATGGGAGTGAAGTGAAGCCTCGTGAACAAGAGGTCTTTTCATTGGATGCATCAAAAGCATGAGTTAGATAGGAATTTTGCACAAATAGGAAGATGAAATGGTGGAATGGGGTGAAGTGAGATGAGCCTTATAGATAATGGAAAAAAAAAACTTTTTAGGAACGTTTCCCTCTTCTTTTTTAGTCTTTTTTCAGGAACATTTTATGAATTTTTTTTTTGGATTTTTCTTATTGTTTTGGATTTTGTGGGACTATAAAAACACTGTATAGGAACAACAAGACTCAAGCATAAAACCACTTGAGATATTGGATATTTAAAAGCTTAGGGGGTGGCTCTCCTTATGGAGTGGCAATCTAATATTTCCCATAAACATATTTTTTTGTAATGATAAACAGACCAAGCCAATTAGCTTCAAATTTTCTTTTCTTTTCATGATTCTGGAGATTCTTCATGTTATGTTGCAAAACTAAGTCACCCACTCAAATTCTCATGGCTTGAATTTTTTGTGATACTGAAGTTGAAGGTGATTTTGATACACACAGAGGTGGTTTAGGGCATTGAGGTGTCTCTCATTGAGGAGTTGCAGCTCTTGCAAGTGAGTAACTTGGTATTCTTCTTTGGACATTAGATTCTTGAGAGAGATTCTAAGGGAAGGGAGCTCAATTTCAATGGGAAAGATAGCTTCAAAACCATAAACAAGGGAAAATTGAGTGCCTCCTATGGGGCTATAGATGGAGGCATAGTAGGCCCAAAGAGTGGGAGAAATTTGGAGGTGCCGATCACAGCTAGCTGCATCTACGATTTTCTTGAAGATTTTTTAAATGGTTTATTGGTAGCTTCAACTTGGCCATTGCCTTGGGGGTAGTATTTGGTGGAAAAGTGCTGGGTGATTTCAAATTTCCTACAAAATGTGGCAACTTCCTAATTTTTGAAAGGTATTCCATTATTAGTCATGATGCCTTGAGGTATACAAAAACAATAGATAATGTAGTTCAAGATGAAGTTGGAAATCTATTTTCTAGTGGTGTAGGTTAATGGGATAGCCTTGACCCACTTTGTGAAGTACTCAGTGGCAAAAATAATATACTTGTGGCCATTAAAAAAATTTATGTATACTTGACCAACAAGATTGAATCCCTAGTGGGAAAAGGGACATGGGGTAATGGTAGGTTGAAGGTCTTGGACAAGGGCATGTATCGAATCACCATGCTACTAACAAGGAATACATCTCTTCACAAAATAATAGGCATCTGCTTCCATAGTAGGCCAATAGTAATCCATTTTAAGGAGATTTTTTGCTAACATAAGGCCATTAGAATGGGCACCACAAATTCCTTAATGGACCTCTTCTAACGTCCTTCTAGCTTTGTCTAAATTGAGACATTAGAGGAGGGTTCTATCAAAGCATTTTTGGAAAAGTGTATCACCTAGGATAGTATATCAGGCAATGTGAAGGATGAAGGTTTTGCTTTGATTTAGGGTGAGGGCTATGGGAATGGTTTTGTGACATAGATAGGCAAAAATGTTGGCATACCATGGAGACTCCAGACTGACAATCTCACACACCAACTCTAAATCATTTTTCTCATAAGAAGGAATAAAATAATTCTCAACAAGAACCTCACATTTAGGACTATATTTAGGCATGGCAATCATGGAGGCAATGGTAGCCATAAAAACTGCTACTTTGTTATGAGCCCTTGGTATCTACTGAAAGACTATCTTTATGAAGTGTTGTTTAAGATCTTCAACTATCCAATGATATGGCAACAAATTTTCATCCTGTGTGTGGTATTCATCTATAACTTGTTTAATGATAAATTGAGAGTCTCCAAAGACAAGAAGGTTTTTGATATTCCATCTGATAGCACGACGTAGCCCTGTAACTAGTCCTTTATACTCGGCTATGTTTTTTGTGCAAGGGAATGATATTTAATAAGACTTAGGATTGAGGTCTCCTTACACTGTAACAAAAAAAATTCCTACCCCTGATCCCTTTTATGTGAAGGAACCATCAAATAATACCTTCCATTGTGTACTAGGGGTAACAGTCATAATTGTGTCATCTGGAAAGTTTGCTACTATGGGATGGTCTCCTAGAAGAGGAGCTTCAGCAAGTTGGTTTGCAATTACTTGTCCATTAATGGCCTTGTGATCCTTATAAACAATGTCAAATTCACCTAAAATCAAGACCCATTTTGCAGCTCGACCAGTGAGGGAGGCTTTTAATAGTAAATATTTGAGTGGCTCTATCTTGGCAATGAGATGTGTAGTATGATTAAGCATATAATGGCATAGTTTCAGCATGCAAAAGACTACTGTCAAACAAGCTTGCTCAAAAGCAGTGTAATTCAACTCATAGCCAACTAATGTTCGACTGAGATAGTATATAGCTTTCTCATTACCATTGTCATCTAGTTATGCCAAAAGGGCACCTAAGGCAACTAAAGTGGTTGAAATGTATAGAATCAATGCTCATCCTACAATTGGAGGGACTAGAACAGGGGGAATTAGCCAAGTATACCTTAATTTGTTCAAATGCTTTTTAACATAGGCAATCCCACTAAAACTTAGAGTCTTTGCAAAGAAAATGTTGAAGTGGATGGACCTTATCTGCTAACTGGGCCACAAATCATTTGATGGACTATAACGTTCCCTGAAAACTATAGAGTTGTTTGAATGTGGTAGGTGGATGCATTTCCATGATGGCTTTTACTTTGGTAGGATCTACCTCAATACCTCTTCTTGACACCATGCAGCCCAATAACTTGCCTGATTTGACCCTAAAAATACATTTCTTTGGATTTAGGTGCACTTTATATTTCTCCAACCTTTCAAAAATGGTAGTGAGCACATCAATGTGGGAATCACATGTCTTTTTTCATAGAATGTCATCAACATAGTCCTCTATTATGACATGTACAAGATCATGGAATATTGTAGTCATTGTGCATTGATAAATGGCATCAGCATTCTTCAAGCCAAAAGGCATGACTTGATAACAAAAGGTCCCCCATGGGGTGGTAAATGTCATTTTATGTTGATCTTCTTCTACAATTTTGATTTGGTTATAACTAGAGAATACATCATCAAAGACAACATCTCATGTCCAGTAGTCAAATCCACTATGATGTCTATGTTAGGAAGTGGAAAATCATCCTTAGGACATGCAAGATTTAAATCTTGAAAATAGAATCAAATGTGGATGCCCCCAAATGCTTTTCCTACATGAACAATGTTGGAAACCTACTCAAGATAATCAATAAGGTGAATAAACTTTGTATCTAACATTTTCTACAATTCTACCTTGACTAAAAGTGCTACCTTAGGATGCATTTTGTGCAACTTTTGCTTCACTGATTTAATCTTGGGATCTACTATTAAGTGATACACAACTAGATGTATGTCTAAACTAGGCATGTCTTTATATGTCCATGCAAAATTGATTTTATCCTTTTTCAAGAATTTAGCCATTTCCTTTTGTTCTTTAGGACTTAAGGTATCTACAATGTAGGTGATTTGTGGATCATCCTCTATACCCAAATTGACTAGAATTGTGTCCTCATTCAAAATAGATGACTTTTCTGGTGGTAAAGATCTTAATGGAAAGTAAACCTCTCCCTCTTTTGGCACCTCTAGGAGGCTTTCACTAGAAGATGCATCCTTTATTTTATCTTTTTCTTCATCTAAAAGTTCTCTAAAAGAGTTTTCACTAGAAGATGTTTCTTCTATTTTTCTATTCTTATTTTCACTTTTGCAACTAAGAGATTTGACTTGGCTACCAAAGTAGGCTTCCTCATTGTATTAGATCTCATGTTTGTAATCTTGGAGATTCTTAAGGCCAAAGAGTGACATCACTGCTTTGTCAGAGTTACAGATATCAAGAGCTAGTAGTGGTTTGGGCTCCATTAAACCCAAGGTGTCCTTTGCTGACAACTATTGTATGGTTGACCCTAATTCCAAGACTAAAGAGGATAAATCTTCAAAGTACCCTCCCAATACATTGAGGATGACCTAGATAACCATATCCATGCCATGACCATAGCTAAGCTTTCATCCACCAACCTACCTCTCACCAACCCTGACATGATAGACTAGGACCTTCAGGACACACATATGAATAGTGACCATTAAAAGATCTATTGGGCTATGGAGTCTCTAAAATCATGAAAACTCATCAGATTCATCACTTCTATGACATTTTGAGCCATAAAACATTCCCTTCTACCTCTACAAAAAAATACATGCTCACCACTTCTTGGAAAATAGGAACAATAAAAAGAAACTATTCTAACTATGTATAAGAAACATCATCTTTTCTCAAAAATAGGGTTTAAGATATATTCCATTTATTGGAATAAGAATAATTTTACCTTTAGGTTTGCTTAACTAGAAAGAATTGTCTTGTTTACAACTGATAATCACATAGGGAAAACTCCATAAGGTATCAAATTTTGAGTGTCTCCCTAGTTTTTCTTTGTCTACATCCCACTTTAGCACAATATCACGCTCTCTAAAAATTATGACCTTAGCCTTCTTATTAAAGTTCTCCTTCATCTTTTGTTGATGTATCTCCAAGGTCTCCATGACCTGATTTCTTCTTTCCTCTAGCTCCATCAACTCTTCCATTCTTATATAAATAACATCTTTTTCAATTAGTTCCAATTGATAAGCTAGCTCTAGGGATGGAAATTCTAGTGAAATAGGAAGTATATCTTCCCTGTCATATACTAGCATGAATGGAGAATTTCCAATACCCCTCTTAGGCATTATCTTGTTAGCCCATAGAGTTGTCCTAAATTTCTACTACCAACACCTTTGATTATCTTCAATAGTCCTCTTGATGATTTTGATCATTTTTTTATTGGATGACTCATCCAAATCATTACCTTGAGGGTAGTAATTAGAAGATGTGCTCAAGTAAATACCATGATTTACTGCCCATGCACAAATTTGAGCTCCTAGAAATGATTTTTTATTGTGTAAAATTATGGTAGAAGGAGAACTAAACCTAGTCACAATTCCATTAACTATTAAGGAATTTCACTACTAAAGCCTTTGTAGAATCTTTCAAGGCTACTACCACTATCCACCTTGTGAAGTAATCTATTACAACCAAAATCCACCTATGACCAAAGCTAGAAGGTGGATTAATAGGAGCAATAAAATCTAGTCCCTATTGAGAAAAAGGTTGATCGACCCAGATGGGATGAAGTGGATGGGCTACAAGTCTTTTTTTACTTAAGAAGAAAGAACACTTTTCACACTTCCTTACATGTCTATGGAAATCATGGAACAAGAATGGCTAGTAGTAACCTGCGCTCATGATCTTCATTGTAGTGGTTCTTGCTAAAAAGTGGCCACCATCAAGACCATCATGAAACTCCCTAATCATTCTTTCTTTTTTATTTGCACCAATACATCTTAACAATACTCCATTGAAGTCTTTCCTAAATAGGATACCATCAACTATGGCATAAGGAATGGACTACAATATGAACTATCTTCTTTTTGCCTTATCCAATTCCTAAGGATATCTAATTCATGATAAGAAGGTCATCAGATCATCTATCCAACTCCTTGGACTATCATCTCTCACCTCCTATTGTTTTGTCAACACTAAGACAACTTCTCCATGTATTTCTTCTTGAGAGGAGATCATTTGCTTGCACAATCCTTTCCCTCTTACCAACCCGGTGATCTAGATTTCCACACCATACTCCATCACCTTAGTGATCCAAGCTACTATTTTCTCACTAATCTCCCTATTCAATAGGAAATCTTTAAAACTTGAATTAGGGACCAATAATTGGGTCTTATTGTGAGATAAAAGATGTTTGAGTTTCTTCAAATATCTTATGATAGCAAGGGCTTGTTTCTCCACATAGTTATATTTTTTTCCATACTCCTTCAGTCCTTCACTAAAGAAAGAAATAGGCTATTGTTTATTATTATTATTTAATTGAGTCAAAACAATAGATACAATTAATTCACTTTCTAAGGTGTAAAGAATGAAATCCTTATCAAAATTTAGATTGATGAGAATAGAGGTTGAGGCTATGGTTTCCTTGATCTCTTCAAAAATTTCTTTCCCTTCCTTGGTTCATGAAAAGACCATATTATTTTTAAGAATAGTTGTAAGAGGTTTCACCATGATAGCTAGGTTCGGAATAAATCTCCTCACAAAATTTATTCTACCAAGAAAACTTTGTAGACCTTTCTTATGACTAGGGAGGGAAAGAGCAAGTATTGCCTCTGTTCTTTCTAGATCAATGGTCAAACCATCCTTAGATACAATGTGTCCTAATAATTTCCCTTGATTAGTGGAAAAGAGAAACTTTCTTGGATTCAAAGATACTCCATACTCTCTACATTTTATAAACACTTGTCTAAGATGACCAAAATGATCTGCTACATTCTTTGAATACACTATGTGTTGGAAATGAGAATGAAGTAACTGAGAGGGGGAGGGGGTGAATCAGTTACTACAAAAACATTTCACAGTCCCTTAGATGTCTAAAATTTTGATCTATTTTACAGATTACTAAAACTTGATATTGCAACAAATAATAAAAATCATTAAGAACTGATATCAAAACAATTCAGCAAACTCAAACACTAGAGACACCAAATTTAACATGGAAACCCAATATGGGAAAAATGACCAATGTAACTAGTTATTGTTTTTCACTCTTCTGAAGTGAGCCCTGTTAGGAGCCAACCCTATTAAAGGTTACAAAAACACACTGTTAGGTGTGACCCTGTTAGAGGATTTAAACACTCTGTTAGAAGTGGCCTTGCTAGAGGTCCTTAGAACAATTCAACTAAATTGTCACCTTGTTAGAGGATTTACAAAATGGTTGTTAAACCAACTCTGTTAAGAGATTTGGATTCACTGCTGCAAAGGTTATAAAGCAACAATGAAGTGACCTGAATAATATGCAACTTATCTTTTGCTGATTACAGATCTCTGTTCGGCTTGATTGGATCCTTACTGATCAAATACAACTTTACAGCTCCTTTAATCCTTCATCAGGATTTGCTCAGTCTCCTCTTATCCAAGTATTTGCTTTCGCATCCTTGCTTCTCTTGTTCTTCACTTGTTTTTGCACCTTTTTTCTCACACACTTTTACAACTTGAATAACTCTATATATATATATATATATATATATATATATATATATATATATATATATATATATATATATATATATATATATATTAGATTATCAAGTTGGCTCAAATAACTTGGAAAACAATTATTCCAACAGTCGGCTGAATTGAAAGATTTAACAAATCCCTTTACTGGCCGACCCAGCACGGTAAACTCTGTTCAAAAATAATTCCTGTGTTAACCGACTAAGCTCGGTTAATACAGAGAATTCTGTGAAATCCTTCAGTCGCCGAGTGAACTCGGTAAGCACTGAGTTCCCTGTGATGATTGCGTGAGCTCAGTGAAATCGACTCTACTTTGATGACCGAGTGAGCTTGGTGAAAACTGACTTCTCCATCTTTTCTTTGATGATCGAGTGAGCTCGGTGAAAATTGAATTCTCCATCTTTCCTTCGATGACCAAGTGAGCTCGGTGAAAATTGACTTCTCCATCTTTCCTTCGATGACCAAGTGAGCTCGGTGAAAACTAACTTCTCCATCTTTCCTTCGATGACTCGATTATCACTGTCTGTTTTATTTTCTTCGATGATCGAGTGAGCTCGATTATCATTGTCTAAACTCGATTAATTGAGATTAAAGACTGATATGACATTTTGTGTGACATCAAGGAAAACACTATCCAACACTATGATATCATCAAGGTAGACTAACACAAACCTTTCAATCATGTTTGTGAAGGCCATCTCCATCACTTTTTGAAATGTGGAACCTACATTTGTTAGTCCAAAAGGAATTTTACTATAGGCATAGGTACACCATTTGGTGGTGAAAGCAGTCTTATATATGTTAGTCTCTGTGACTAACACTTGGCTATAAGCCAAGAATCCATCCAAGAAAGAAAATCTCTCTAAACCACTAACCTTAGACAATATATGTTCCATGGAATGGAGGGGATGATGATCTTTAAGTAAGGCTTGGTTAAGATCCCTAAAATCTACACATCATCTAATTTCTCCATTCTTCTTCCTAATAGGGACAAAGTTTGCCACCCTAGATGAATGCTTAATAGGAAAAATGATATTGGCCTCAATCAATTTAGATAGCTCTTTTCTCATTAATGGCTTGATCTTGGGATTCACTAGCCTCTACTTTTGCCTAATAGGCTTGATATTATCAACTAAATCTATGGTATGTTGAAATAGACTTCGGTCAAAACCCTTTAAATCATCATATGCCCAAGCAACTACATTATTAAATTCTTGATATAGATGAACAAAACTTTCTTATTCAATTTTAGAACATAACTTATCCATATTTAGTGTCCTTCCATCAACAATTGTAATTGAAATATGATCATCTTTGTTTGAAGCAAGGTTTGTGACTCTATCCCTTGCTTGGTCATCAAGGTTAAAGACACTGTCTAAGGTAATAAGACCCTCAGGAAACTTGTAAGAAATGATAAGATTGAGCAAGGAACGAGAAACAATCCAAGTAAGTTGAGTGTGAAACAATGTTACCATAAGATAAGCAAAATCCAAGAGCATACACCAAGATGGTTCAACAATGGAGACAAGGATTTATAAGGGGAAAGCAAAGAAAACCCCTTGTGAGTATTATGAATGAAGGCAAATTCCTAGAGAAGAGAGAGAGAGTGTGTTGGAGCAAAATAGCTCAATACAATAACATCAAAGTGATAAGAGTGAAGTAGAAAGAAGGAGGAGCATCTCTTATATAGAGATGAGAAAGGAGTTGAATTTGTAACTCCCATTTCTATGAATGCAACATTCATAATAGGTGTGTGCAAAGTGTCACAATCCTCTTAAGGAGGATAAACTAAATAAAGAAATAAACAAGAGTTGTCCTTACATGTGGAATAAAGGACAAACAATGACATGTCCTCCACATGTGTACAAGAGGACAAACTAAATTTAGGGACCCTTGGAATATCCCAATTAATATATCCAAGGAAAGATTAACCTTTCTAACAACCCCCCTTAATCTTTACTTGGGGAGTTTACATCAACGGGTTGTAAGCCCAAATTGTTACAATGGAACTGAAATCTCTCTTTAGAAAGTGGTTTGGTTAAAATATTAGCCACTTGATTTTCACCTTTACAATAAAGAAGAGTAATTTGCTTGTCTTCAACTTGTTCTCGAATGAAGTGATGTTGAAGTGAAATATGTTTGGTTCGTGCATGATAAACTGGATTCTTTGCCAAGGAAATAGCACTTTGATTGTCACAATGTATAGGTGTAGGTGATTGTTGAGGTAGACCCAAATCATCAAGAAGTCTTCTAATCCATAAAGCTTCCTTAGCTAAGAAGTAATGTAAGATACCTAAATCAGTCATCTGAAATTTTTGTTTAAGTTGAAACTTGATATCAGAAATCAAAGCGTTTGAACTAGAAGTGAGTATTAGATCATCTACATAAACAATAACAATAATAATATCATCGTTAGTATGTTTAATATACAAATTAGGATCATTCTGACTTCTAGAAAAACCTTGAGAAATAAAGAAAGAATTAATTTTAGAATACCATTCTCTAGGTGATTGTTTAAGACCATAAATAGATTTGTTCAATTTGCAAACCAGATTTTCACTCCCTTTCTTAACAAATCCAGGAGGTTGAGCCATATAAATTTCTTCATGTAAATCACCATTTAAGAAGGCACTTTTAACATCCATTTGATGAATGGGCCAATTCATTTTAGATGCTAAAGCAAGAACTAATTTGATAGTAGGCATTTTAGCAACAGGAGCAAAAGTTTCATTATAGTCTAATCCTTCAATTTGTGAAAAATCTCTAGCAACTAGTCCAGCCTTAAATTTACTAATTTCATTATTAGTATTCAATTTTGTTTTGTATAACCATTTACATGAAACTATATTCTTGCCATGAGGTAACTTGACTAAGTCCCAAGTTTGATTAGCTATTAAAGAATCATATTCCTCTTGCATGGCTTTCTGCCAATGAGGTTGAGAGTTAGCTTGATCAAAGGACTTAGGATCATTAGAATTCATAATAGTAAGAATCAAAGCATAATTACAATAATTAATCCTTCTATGTTTAATTCAACCAACTCTAGAAATGTAATCATCACCTTCATTGATTAAGTTTTGAGCCCATTTAGGTTTATGTTTAGTTGTAATGGAATTATCACTAGAGGAAGAATCATTAGCAATAAAAGCATCATTAGTAGCTACTTGAATATCATGAGTTGTAGGAGCAAAAATAATAGGTGGTACTTGAGTTGAAGGGTTAAGAGGAGGAGTAGGGTTAAGAGAAGGAGGTTGGTCCTCCACCAGCACAATTTTAGTGCCACTGAATTCTCCATCATGTGTAGTAGAACAGTCATGGACTCCATTTTCTGCAATACAAACATCTCTAGCAACTTGAACTTTGTTAGTAGTGGAATCATAAACATGATAACCCTTAGTGTTTTCATCATAACCAACAAACATATAAGGAGATGACTTAGCATCTAATTTATGCCTTTTCTGTTTAGGAGTATGAACATAAGCAATAGATCCAAAAATCCGCAAATGTTGTAAATTAGGTTTCCTACCAGACCAAGCCTCTTCTGGAGTAATAAGCTTGAGGGCTTTGGTAGGAGTCCTATTAAGAATATAAGTTGCACAAAACATGGCTTCAGCCCAAAATTTATAATGTAGGTTCTTAGCATGTAACATGCTTCTAGCCATTTCAACAATGGTCCGATGCTTTCTTTCTGCCACACCATTTTTTTGTGGTGTATAAGGGATAGTAAGCTCGTGTTTAATTCCACATGATTTCAAGTAAGAGTGAAAATCATTATTCACATATTCCTTTCCATTATCAGTTCTAAGAATTTTAAGTTTAAAACCAGATTGCCTTTCAAAATATAACTGAAATTCAATGAATATATCAAGAACTTGATCCTTGCTATGCAAAAAATAGATCCAAGTTTGTCTAGAAAAATCATCAACAAAGGTAAGTGCATACCGAGAACCTTGGATGGATTTATTCTCCATGGGGCCCAAAATGTCACTATGGACAAGATGCAACTTATGAGTTGCCCGCCATGATTTTCCACTTGGAAAGGGATCCCTATGCATCTTACCACTCATACAACCTGTACAGGCAATCTTAGAAGGAATAATGTGAGGCAAGCTATCAACCATATTGTGCTTTTGCATAAAAGTAATATAATCTGAATTTAAATGGCCAAGTCTTTCATGCCATATATTGAAATCCATAGAAGTATGTATTGAATATCATGAACTAGCAAATTCATGGAATTTAAACAAATTGTCATTATCCATTTTAGCATGAGCAATCACTTTTTGAGTTTGAGGATCTATGACATAACATGTATCTTTGTAGAATTTAACTTTATAGTCCTGACATAACTGTGAAACAAAAAGCAGATTAGTTTTCAAGTCAGGTACATATAATACATCATGCAATTTACCATTAGGAATAGTAACATCACCTTATCCTTCAACTTTACAAGTCTGATTGTTAGCTAACTGAATAGGAATGTTAGCAATATCAGGTTGTAAAGAATCAAAAATTTATTTATGAGAAGTTATATGTTGTGATGCACCACTGTCAACAATCCATTCTAAAGGTCTACAAAGATTAAAGCTACAAGTAAAAGCATGACGAGAATTAGAACCAGTAGAGTTACCTTTTTTATGATTTGAGTTTTGATTATTGTTACTATTATTCATAGGTTTTTTATCATTTTGCTTTTTAAAACAGTTATTGACAATATGACCATCTTTGCCACAATAAGAACAATGAGGTTTGGAATTGGAATGATTCCTTTGATTATTAGTATTATGATTGTTATTATGATGATTGTTATTATTGTTATATTTCGCATGAAATTTATTGTTGGAATTATTTGAATTAGTATTATATTGTTTGTTGTTATTATTATTATTGGAACGAAAATTATTATTTGAATTTCTAGACACAAATGCATGTTCAGTTGATTTGAGGGTACCAAACTGAATTAGCTTAGCTTCTTCCTAGTCTTAATAAAGTTTGAAAAATAACATAAGTTAACTGAGAAGTTAAAGTAGGAATAGCAAGCTGTGCAAGCTGTGCATGGAGAAGTTCAAGAATTGGTTCCTAGTCTTGTCCTCTAATTGAAAAACTAAGGCAATAATTTGACTTTTAAGAGAGTCAAATTTTAACAGGAATTCATCCATACTTTTAAAATCTGCATACCTGAGATCTTCAAGTTGATCCTGCAATTGTATTTTGCGGTATTCATCTCCACTGTCATACTTGGTTTGCAAGATGGACCATGCATCATGAGCTTTAGAACAGTGAGCAATTAACACATATAAATCTGGAATAATGGAAATACCAATTAAACCTAAAGCTTCTTCATTTTTAGATTTCCAAGTATCTTTCTCATCTTGGGTAGCCGCTGAACCAGGTTCAAGAGAGGGATCAGTGGCTATTTCGAAGAGGTGTTTAAAACGAAAAATGAATGAGATATGAGTTTTCCAAGAATGATAATTAGAATAACTAAGTTTTATTTCTGGAATTAAGGTTGACATGATTACAAGAAAAAAAAAATCCTTGATTAGAAAATCAAATTAATTGAAAAAAACCTCGACTTTTATATATAAAATTAATAATGTATTGTTTTATTTATTTATTTCAAAGAAAACAAAAAAAAATTTAATGAAATAAAAAGTCTTTTTTTATTTTATAAAAAAATTGAATGTAACAACTCTTTTTTTAAATAAACTTGTTAAGGTTTCTTTAAAGAAACTTCTAAAGAAATAAATTAAACAAGATTTAAAAAGCGTCGGTGAAAGGGCGGGCAAACAGAGCTGGGTTTTTTTTTAAAAATGCGCGGTCCAATCGAAAGAAGATAAGGGGGGAGCGGAGCACAGGCGGCGGGTGATGTGTGGCCTGAAATCAGGCCGCGGCGAAGGACGGGTGGTCTGCACGCAGGTAGAGGCGATTGCGGTGGGTCTGGCCGCGTAGGTGGCAGATGACGGGTGATGATTTTTTTCACAGGCAGCGGCAAGAGATGCTGGTTGAGCACAAATGGTGCACAAGCTGGGTGCAGATGGTGCGCAGGTGGCGCAGGTGGTGCGCGTGCTAGGCAAAGGTGGCGCGCGGCGGTGCAGGTGGCACGGGTGGCGCGTCCGCCCAAAAACAATTTGAATTAAAAGACTTTCGCTCTATGCGCGATTAAAACATTTAAATGATATGCTTACGGATAAGAAGGATAAAAAAAATTTAAAAACACCAAATAGATATAGATAATAGTATATAAAAACAATATATTAGAATTTTTTTTTTTTTTTAAAAGAGTAGGAAAATTATATACTTATTGACAACTTAACCCATGTAAGTTCTAAGAGTATTAATAAATATATACAATATTTTTTTAAAAAATTACACAATTTAATATAAATAAGTGGACTGAAGTAATACTTCTTGTTTTGGTGGCACGCCTTCCAAAACAAGAAATTTTTTTTGAAATTTTATAAGAAAACCCTTTGGCGGCAAGCCTTCCAAAGAGGGTTAGTAAACAATGATAAAAAATGATACTCTAAAAACCTGCACACAAAAGATGTTAGAATGAGCAGAAAATTGCAACACAAACTTCTTCTCTCAATGACGTCTCCAAATAAGGTGTGCTCCAATGAATGGCAACCTTCAACACAAAACTTAAAACAAGGATTAGATAGCCAAGCTCTGATACCATGTAAGAAATGATAAGATTGAGCAAGGAACGAGAAACAATCCAAGTAAGTTGAGTGTGAAACAATGTTACCATAAGATAAGCAAAATCCAAGAGCATACACCAAGATGGTTCAACAATGGAGACAAGGATTTATAAGGGGAAAGCAAAGAAAACCCTTTGTGAGTATTATGAATGAAGGCAAATGCCTAGAGAAGAGAGAGAGAGAGTGTTGGAGCAAAATAGCTCAATACAATAACATCAAAGTGATAAGAGTGAAGTAGAAAGAAGGAGGAGCATCTCTTATATAGAGATGAGAAAGGAGTTGCATTTGTATCTCCCATTTCTATGAATGTCACATTCATAATAGGTGTGTGCAAAGTGTCACAATCCTCTTAAGGAGGATAAACTAAATAAAGAAATAAACAAGAGTTTTCCTTACATGTGGAATAAAGGACAAACAATGACATGTCCTCCACATGTGTACAAGAGGACAAACTACATTTAGGGACCCTTGGAATATCCCAATTAATATATCCAAGGAAAGATTAACCTTTCTAACAAAACTTAATGGAGCTGAGGTCGATGATTTGATCACCATACTGGCTATGCAGTCTTGATTGATTTCTTTCTAAAAAATTTGCTTCATTTTGCAAGAAAATTACAATGTGTGTGTTAGATTCAAAGACCTACCAATTGATATTATTATCAGGGATAGTAGGCCTAACCACCAGTTTAATCTTCTATCCCTTCTTATATTCAAGGATCCTTGGGACATCACAAGATGCACCCACTATTGCAAGTTTGCCAGCATGTCTATTTCTTCTTCTAGGGATGCTTTGAATATTAAATGCATTGAAACTTTTAAGCAAATCCCATACCCTATGCTTATAAGACTTGAGAAAACTATTCTTGGTGATATTTTGATTTCTCACCTGATTAATTACCAACTCACTATCTCCATATACATTTAATTCTTGAATTTCTCTCTTTTAAGCAAGTAGAAAACCTTGAATTAATGCCTCATACTTGGCCACATTATTGGTACAACTAAATTGAAGCCTAAATGAGAAATAATACCTTTCTAGCGGAGGAGAAACCAAAATCACACCATTCCCTAATCCATTCTTATTCCTAGATCCATCAAAGTACATGTTCCATGTCCCACTAATATCTTCTTTGATTTTTATTAGGTTGGAAAAAGGAACATCCTTTTATGATATACAATAAGTGCCAAGGCATGTTTCCAAGGTTTATAATATAGGATCAAACTTATATTCATTAGCCCATTCATCTAAGAGGAAATTAGATATCTCTACTAGAGAAGTCATAGGCTTATTTTCTATATCATTCTTATCTATCTCTAAGATGGTGTAGTTCATATTGATGAGATTAGCAGTGCAGGGCTCAATATAATGGAGGAATAACGGTTCTACTCTAATCAAAGATTTGGTTCCATACCTTGTTTTAAAAAAATTTATGACTAGTCAAAGGATATGTAGCCACCTATTTGGGTAGTAAAATCACTAGAAAGATAGATATAAAAGTGGGATTTGACCTCAACAATTGATATATCTTGGATTATAGTACAACCAAGGCATGCAAGTAAATCAATTTCAACATTTTTAAGGATTCCTATAGTTTTGAAAATACTACCATCTAACTATAATACATCCTTAATAATAGGTTTTTATTTTATTTCTAAGGTATCAACAACACATTTGGGCATTACTGAACTACTAGCACCTAAATCAATCATGGAGTTGTGAACTAGCTTATCTCCTATAATTAGAGAAACATAAAATGGAGGAGGTCTAACATTTTTACTTTTTTCTACCTCTTTTGATGGTTGTACCAAACTCACAACATTCTCCATGCTAGGTAGTTAATCTCTGAGCTCAATGCTTTCCAACTCCTGTTGTAGTGACCTCTTTTGTGATGGTATAGTAGCCATGACATTCCACATAGAAATGTTTATATTGGTCTTCCTCATTTGATCTACCACATTAAAAAATGAATTAATTAGATGTCTTAGCAAAAACTTTAGATGTAGAAGGTAGAGATGGAAGAGCTCAAGGGTCATTCACATCTCCTCTACTATCATTTTGCCTTTACTGTTGAGAAGCATTGGAAGGTTGATTAGCAATGTGTTGCTAGGAAACTATTTGTACATGAGGGAAACTATTTGTAGGTGAGGCACTATACTTAATGTTGAAGCCTAATTAGGAGGAGGAGGAGCAACATCTTCAACAACTCTTCTCTTCATCCTATTAGTATAAGAACATGAATCTCGATTTACATTAAAATGCTCCTCCACTAGATGACTCATGAAAGAACAACCATCCTACTAAAAAGTATCAACATGTTGATTAGCATTGTGTTTCTAAGAAACTAATTTCTCTAGTATAGTTAATGCCAAGTAAGATTTTTCCTTCTGACACATGCAATATCCATAGGAGTTTACAAGAAGGGTAGAAATTTTGAAATTGGGCAAGATTGTTCTAAGGGGCTAAAGCCCTATTTAGGTTGGTGTTTGTAGTCTGGGGGTGGTTGATAGGTCTATTATGATTGTGAGGGTGCTCGATAGGTTTATCCTAATTGTAAGGGACATGACTCTCATTTGGGGGTCTACCTTGAAGGGGACCTTGACTCTGGAGTTGAAGAGGCTTATTATTTTGAGCTTGTTGACTCTTCATAGTCACCAGCTCATTGCCAATTTTTTCCACTACTGCAATATTGTCCTCCATCTTCTTATCTTGATCCTACATCCTTATATCCACATTTTGCATCAGTGTCTACATCATGGACTCAATTCTATCAACTCCATTAAAGGATGTGGAGGCTATTGGGACCACAACAAGAGGTTGACTTGTAGAGGGAGTATGAACAAGTGCTAAAGAAGGCTAATGATTGGGCATATCTACAAAGAAAGGTATTGGGGGCCTTGGAGCTAACTTTCCTCCTTATATCAAGATATTTTCTGCCCTTATGGAAACTTCATAATCATTCAGTAGAGTGTCCCCTCCCATAGATTGTACAGTGGTAGCAATATCACTATTGAAGGATATAAGGCAATACAAGAATGCATTACTAGGGGAGGGCTTCACTATGGTAGATATTCTATCCCATGTCTTCTTAAATCCATAGTTAAAATTAGTTATACATTCATTGGGGGGGTCTATTGATAGTTGTCAGTTGTTCTAAAAGTGATAGGTGATCACTTTTATCATCAAAATGCTTGCATAAGGCTTCTCCTAACCCATCCCAATCAGAAATAGAGTTATGAGGAAAACCTCTATACCATTGTAATACTTTCCCCTTCAAAGATGAAGCCAACAACCTAATAGAAACATTATCCTTAGATATTTTGTGTATATTACAAACATTTGAAACCTCTTGGATGTGTTCTAAGGGGGAGATGGAGGTTTCACCAGTAAACTTAGGTATACTTTTAAGAGTTGATACTAGTTTGTGATGCCTTTGGGATAATAGGAGGGGACTTCTACCATTGAAGGTGGTGAAAGCATGAGCTCTAGCCATATAAACAAGTTATCTATTGATATAAGCAGATGGTATTCTAGGTTGAGATCTAACAATAGGAGGAATGGAGATGAATCTTATAGGGGTATGTGTTACTATTGCACTCCTAACTAGTGATAGAGATACCCTATCCTTTCTTCCTTGATTTGAAAAAGAAAGTTTCGGGTATTAGAACTTACCTCTAGAAGATGCTCTTGTGTGTGTCTTGGAAATGAATCACAACTTTGGTCTAGAAACTAGATTATGCTTATAGCTTGGAGTTGCCAAGTACTCTAAACAAATAAGCCTCTTGAAGGATTTAATATTGAAGATAGTACTATCTCCTCAACATGAACATGAAATCCTTCTTTGATTCCAGTGAACTTAGAATTTTTAATATGAGGTCCCATCGAGCATGCCAAAAAATCATTGTCACAAAAGTTTGCACCCCAGTCCAAAGTTTTTACCTAAGGACAACCTTATGAAACATAGAGACAACCTCCAAGTTGTGAGACTTGAACAATAAGGTTGAGTCTCTAGAGAAGGCTGACTTCTTCTACTATTAGGATGCACTTAAACTACACTTGAAGAGAAAAGGGAGAAGGAACATATGAAAGTAACTACCTAATCTATTCTAAAGAGGTGATGTACCAAAATAGGGTGTTCAGACCAATCTCTGCCCATACATGCAAAGTACAATTATCATGACAATCAAAAGATATACAGATTCAGACTTGTTTTAATCTATTAGCCACATATAGATCAGTCAACCAAATGAGTGACACAAGGGAAAAAGATCTTTACTTCTTATCATTCATAGGCCAAAGAGATACATAAATGTAAGTTATAGATATTCATAGTACATTGAAGAGAGGAAGACAAAGCTTGTAGTACATTGGTGCTTGAAGAAGATAAGATAGGATGTCATTTAATTCAAAGGCAAGAGAGGAAATTTATAGTAGTATGTCAGTGCAATACTAAATAAATAGGGAAGATCTGACCCTAAGAAAGATTATAAAGTCTAATTTTATAGTGCAAGAATAACTTAGATAGCTTCTACCTTAAGATAGAACTCAATAACTACATTCAAAATTGTAGAGAAAAATTACTACAAAATTGGAAAAGATTTAATCACAATGAAAATCTAGATGCAAGAAGATCCCTTATCCACCAAAAAATCTCTGATAGGATAGGAACAATGACTATTAACCTTCTAACTAAGTAGATGGATCAACAGGTAGTGATGAAGTGCTCTTTTGCATTTATCAAGCTTGGGGGATGATGAAAGTGGTTGTAAAAGATTGAAAAGATTGGATCTATCATCAAAGAGCCACTTTGTCTCTCATTAACTTGCTAAATTAGATAGAAGAGCATAGGTCAATCATATTCAAGTATCACTCTGTACCTTTCCTACTACTTAATTGGTTGGGAGTTTCCTTTTTGTCTAGCTTAGAAGGTGAAGCTCCTTGTATATTTTGGTCAAGACTAGAAATCATGATCCTATGAGCATCAACTATGGTCAAAACCATTCATATCACCTTTTGTTCATAACCTTGACTTCTATGATCTTACGATCATTCATACCTTATAGCATCAAGCCCATCCACTATTTCCTTGGCAATCCTACAACAGTAATAAGTCTCATGATCTCATGATAGAATGATGGCATGATAACATCCTTGGCATAAGGTTACTGTATCATTATTTTCTCCCTAAAATGTCATAGGCATGGTTTATTTGACCTTTACAATCTTACAATTGTAGGCTATTGTGATATTAGTAGCCATGGCAATGACCCTTGTGATCTTATAATCACAATTTAATTATCTTTTATCTTGACCTCGAGAGCCATCCTTGCTTGTGCTTGTAACCCTATGCCTCTAGGATCATCTAAACAACCTTCCCTTTATAGCTTCAGCAACCTCAGAAGTCAGCCCCATGATCTTAAGATCATTAACCCTAATGGCACTGAAACACATCTTTGTGGCACCTATGATATTATGATCACTTCCTATCATAACATCAGCCAAGACCTTTCTTTGGCTTATGATCTCTTAGCTATCTATGATATCATGGCAACCTAATCACTTGACCAATAAGAGCCCTGTAGCATCTTATCACTACTTGATTCAACTGATGATCCTCCAATACATAAGCTATAGTAATATTGGGACCCTACCATTTGTTGCAAGCTTGGGAATTAAAATATAATATGAAAGTAACTGTTGGGAGGGTTTTTTAATATTTTTAATTTAATCCTTTGTGAGAGGACACCTTTGGCCAATATTGATCTAGCTATATAGGGGGGAAGTTTCTTGCAATGGGGATTGAGGCCCTAAGTGGCTACTTGAATAACTAATTGTAAGTAACTTTATTAAGTGATAATACTACACATTTAATTGGGGGATTTCAAATAAATTAGTAAGATCATTATGTTCCTCACCCATGCCTTGAGATATATTACATGGTATGATAGGAGTGGGAAAATATTATTTCTTAAGTTATTGTATATTTAGTAAGCCTTGTCTAAATGAAAGGTTATTCCTATCACACAAAGTCAGTAGGGGGTTGAGGTCTAGAGAGACTAGGGAAATAACAATAGAGTTGACTCATGTGATGATACTTTATCATATGAATCTTTAGGAATCCTATATATTTATATTTGTATATATTTGTTACATTCATCTAGATTCATCCTTGTTGTATGTGTAGCACCATTAAAAATAGAATTCATTTAGGATACCTTGTGTAGGATTTGTGTTATTGATTTTGTGGTTTGATTATCTATGTGTGGACTAAAAGGTATCTCCCCAACACAATGGGAGAGGGTTTGATTAGGTTTCCACAAGGTCAAGAGGTAGTGACTCTCTTTTCATTGTGGTCCCCATATATTTACACTAATGTTGGATGTTCCATAGTTGTAGTTGTACCATTCTTATTATTATCTCTTAGAGAAATTTTCTACATTCAGTTGATCTATTTATGTCTTCATTTATTATGTAATATTATCTTGAGATATTTTTGTATCGAGTAATGATGGAGCATAGTAGGGAGCTTGGTAATGGCAGGCAATGGCAGTGCGGTAGGGAGTTCAAAAATGGTAGGAATTGGCAACATAGCAAGGAGCTTGGAAATGGCAGACAAAACATAGAGGAACGTCAAGAAGGTTGGCAGTCAATGAGATTTGCAAGCAATCAAGTAGGTTATGTGAATGAAGGATGACAGATTAACCAAGAAGGTCGACAATGGAAAATAGGTAGATTTGTAAAAAAAATTCAATTGAATAGACAACCAGGTAGGGCAGATCAAGGTTTTCAGAAATCTTGGGATGAAATCTTTTGTAAAAAAACTATTGTTCAATCGATAAAACCCTTTTTTCCAAACCCTATGTTTCATATCAATACCAAACCTATGAATAAGGTGCCTTTTGACATCTATGAAAAAGAGATGCCATTCAATGGCCCTCTACAGGATTCGATTGCTGAACATAGGGTTTTGGATGGTAGGATCCCCATTCAACCAGGTAATGGTTTTTCTTTTGAGCAAAATATAGTACCCATATTATCAAAAGAGTGAGATGCTATGGTAAATCCATAGGTACACTCCTCTACCATTGTAAGCTCCACTTCCTAGGTAGGTAAGAGAATATGGGAGAAGGAAAAGAGTTTTCTACAAGGGATGCAAAGACAAACGACTTCCAGAGAGGTCAGAAGAGCGCCCATCAAACCTAACCCTCCAGTGGTTAACACAAATGTTGGTAAATTTAAAAGAATTTGGAGGAAGAAGCATTCAGATAGTATTGCTCATGTAGACACTAGGTTTAAAGATCTGGTAGTACTAGAGATCACTATTCTAGAAAGGTTGATATCCCCACATGTTCAATTTTTGAGAAAGATAGCACTGAGGGTATAGTTCCAAACTCACAATCTTAGCAAATCAGACATACAAAAATGGATTCTTAGTAACTAGCCAGGCACAAAAGAGGTACTTTTCCATGATCAAGCTTTTAATTATTTTATTGTTATCTTTTCTTTAGTCTAGTCTAGGGATTATGTACACAAATACAAAGGATGATTCTATAAAGGTTTTGGCATCTCTACTTGCCCATTCTCTGCAAAATTTTCCCCTAAATCAAGTGATGTTACTTTTTTTACCTACTGGATAGAATTACTAGATTTCCCACTTGAATATAGAGATACAAAAATTATTGAACTGATAGCAAATAAGGTGGGTATTTTTGTCAAACATGATCTCATCCCGTTTGAACAAGTTTTTTGTCTAGTTAGGGTGTGTTTACTTTTGAGCAGTCTGAAACCATTTCCACAACAAATAATTTTCCATTCAAAATGGGGGGATTGGAAGAAAATTATTTGTATTCAAGAGCTGGAGGTAGTTGAAAAACATTCTTGGGTTTTAGGCCATTTTAATGTTGACTACCAAGATGCTGACCTAGATCGGATTATGGTATGTGAGGACCATTCATCATTGCCTTGCAATTACAAATTTAGGTAAATAGATGATAATAGTATAGATCTTCTTTGAACTTGTAATTTAAGCTTGGATTTTCCAAATGAGTCATCACATGATTAGATTCTCCCCTCAAATTTGGAAATGGAGAGTAACAATCAAATCCTCCCTTCAATTCTAGAAACTGAAGGAAATAATCGATCTCCATCTTAGATTAGTTATGGATTGGAATCTCTTCTATCACTTCACAAGATGGTCTCAAAAAAATGGACAGAAGGGCCCTTGTGAAATGCCATTTTGCAAGATAGTTTCCAATGTATTTGCTAGTAATGAGTTTTAAAAATCACTTTGTTTTGATGGAACACACTCAAAAAAACCACAACATCTCTTTTCATCAAACTATTTGTAGGTAGCTGAATTACCATGATTTTGTGATGCTTGACTGGAACAAACAAACTTGGTCTACAATAGATTTAGTCACTCATAATGTTATGTTTAATTAGTCCTCTCTAGAGATGTTTGTTTTGACTTGTAAGCATACTATACAAGGCCTTAGGGTGGGAAATAATGTGGAAGCTGAGCTAAATCAATTAGCAAATGAGATCTCGGCATTTGTCATATCAAAATAATTTCATTTAATTGCAGATGAAGTTATGCAAGAAGATATATCCCAAATTTGAGGAGAAAATCTTGAGGAAGACCAAAGTCAACTTAAAGACATCCAGCTTGAACAGTTGAACAATGGAAACATTGGGTGTGAACCATTTTTGATTTCTCACAAACCCTTTCGATCATGAAGTCACTTGGAGACCCTATTGTGGTATCCTCCACCCCAAAGACTTGGGGCAGAAAGAGTAAAAGTGAAAAAGCTAAAGAAGAAATTGCAATAGGCATTTAATCCACCTAGAAAGAGAAATTTCAATTAGTGAAATGAGTCACCAGAAGGACCAAGGGCCTTTTGGTGGAAGGATGAAGATCATTACATGGAATGTTAGGGGCATAAATGCCCTTGACAAAAGAAGCAGGATTAAAAAACTGCTTGATGAGTCGAGAGGTGACATTATACTACTAAAAGAGACAAAATTATTAGATGTAAAATATGAGGAATCAATTTCTAAATGGAAACATTAGAAATTTGTACATTTTTCTAGTGTTGGGGCATCAAGAGGCTTAACCTTTTTGTCGAATACGCAAGTTCTTACTGGTAGCTTAATAGAGCAAGAATTGGGTTGGCAATGTCTTAAGTTCCAACATTTTGAAACGTCGATGGTTATCTTTAACATTTATGGTCCTTCTAGTATTTTAGATAAGGCCAAATTATGGAATGTTATTTTAGCAAAAATTAGATCATTACCACAACAAAATTGTATCATAGCTAGTGATTTCAATGCAGTTTGAAACAATAAGGAGAAATAGGGAGGAATTTTTCCATCTCCAAAAATAATGGAGGATTTTGATTACTTCATCACTATCAATGATTTTTTTGAAATTGAAATGTCTAATGGATGCTTCACTTGGCACAATAGAAGGGATGGTTTCCTATAAATTGCAGAAAAACTTGATAGATTTTTAGTTTCACAAGCATGGAAAATATCATATATCCTATTTTCGATAGAAATTCTCCCTTTCTAGGGTTCTGATCACTTCCCTATCATTTTCTTTAGATAATAAAGTGGCCCAGTAGTCTTCACATTATAAATTTCTTTTAAATTTGAAAGCATGTGGTTCAGACATCCAATGTTTCTCCCATTAATCAGACAATGGTGGGTTAGTGCAAGGTAACAATATGTTTTAGTCCTAAAAGAAACTCCAATATCTTAAAGGTAAAATCAGAGTTTGGAACAAGCAGGTCTTTAAAAAGATTTTTGAAGAAAAAAAGAAGGTGCAGCAAGAACTCCAAGAAATTAATGACTAAATAATTAGTTCTAATTTGAATTCTATTTCATATTCTCATCAAAAAGAGAAGCAACTTCTTTGGGCGGAGCTATGTCACAAGGAGGAAGAATATTGGTGGAAAAAATCTAGAGAATTATGGCTAAGTGATGGTGACCATAACACAAAATTGTTTCATGCTTCAGCAAGCCAAAAAAAGGCAAATAAATCCATTTTTTCAATCAAGGAACAACTTATAGGCAATATATTATTAGATGAGGTGAGTATCAAAAAGGAAGGGGTTAGATTCTTTAAAGAACTTCTTGATCCAATAGAGAAAATGGATATAAACAATTATCAACTTAACTCTTTCTTAGAGGGGGTCCCAAGAATTATTTTAGACCAAGATAATTATGCTCTAATGAAACCCTTCACTCTAGAGGAAATTCTAAAAATAGTTCAATCCTTGCCTCCAGACAAAGCTCCTGGTCCTAATGGTTTTATAGCTCTCTTCTTTTAGAAATGTTGGGATGTTTTGGGTTGGGATTTACTCATGTCCCTTGAATCCTCCTGTCGTAAGGGTTATATGTGTGGGAATTTTAATACTACTAATATTGCCATCATCCCCAAGACTGGAGATCCCCAGAGTTTGCTAATTTCAGACCAATTTCATTATGTAATACTATTTATAAAATCTTCACAAATGCAATTTATTCTAGATTGCAAGTCTTGTTGCCTTGTATCATTTCTCTAGAACCAAGTGGTTTTGTGCCAGGAAAAGACACTTCAGAAGGGGCAATTGTTGCTCATGAAACTCTTCATCATATCAAAGAAAACCAAATCCCTGCCTTCATCATCAAACTTGACATGATGAAGGCATACGATAGAGTTAACTAGTCCTTTCTTATCAAATTTTTGGAGAAATTTGGATTCGGTAAAGCTTGGTACAAATAGATTAGAGCCTGTATCTTGGAGGCTACTTTTTTAGTTCTTATTAATGGCTCCTCTAAGGGGTTCTTCAAATCTTCTCAAGGTATCAAACAAGGTTATCCTCTCTCTCCAACCCTATTTATTCTGACGGTAGAAGCTTTTAGTAGGCCCATAATTCAATCTCAAAGGTTGGAACTTTGGAAAGGCATCCAATTTGGAGGAAATGATAAAGTAGTCACACATTCTTTCTTTGCAGATGACACTCTATTGGTTGGTTCTGCAAACATTAATGAAGCTAAGTATATTAAATATTTACTTGACCAATATTCACTATTTTTAGGTCAAAAGATCAACATGGTTAAATCTAGAATCTTCTTTTTTAATACAACTCCCCCTATTATACAAAGGATTAAAAAAATTCTTCAATTTGAGGAGGTCAAGTTACCATCCACATATTTGGGTGTTCCTTTTTTCATGGGCAGTAATAAAGCTTCTTACTAGAAAATATAGTTGACAAAATTAAAGCTAGAACTATGGCTTGGAAGTTAAGATGGCTCTCCCTATCTGGCAAAATTCTCCTAGTCAAGTCGGTCTTATTAGCCATCCCAAATTATTACCTCTCTATACTATCAACACCCAAGCATATTATTAAGCAGATTAAAAGCATCATTTGAGGTTTTTTATGGTCAAAAAATAAAATAGGTACTAGAAAAATCCCTCTCATCTCTTTAAAGGAAATGTCTCTAGAGAAATATCAAGGTGGGATTAATCTTCCTAATTTGGCTTTAAGAAATATGGCTTTTGGAGGAAAATTAGTTTGGTCTTTCTATGAGAAACTTGAGGCTAAATGGTGTAATATTTTCCAGAGAAAATATTTAGATTCTCTTGATTCCTCCAAAAAAATTACTATAGAGCATTTGCCTAAAGGGTCAGCTATTTGGAACTTCTTGGTGGAATCCAAAGATTTAGTTGCTAGATATTTAACTTGGAAAATTAATAATGGTTCCAAGGCACTTTTTTGGCAAGATTCATGCAATGGCCTTCCCCCACTATGTAACTCTCCATCTTTTGATAACTAGATTAGAATTTTCTATGATAAATGGGGACCCTATGTTGTTGATTATTTCTAGTTTGTTGATCCTTTATCAAGTAGAGTTACTTGAAAGAACCCAGATAAGTTACCAATTCCTTATTAGATCAAAAAATAAATTGTTAACATTTGTAAATCAAGGACTGTTTTAGTATCTAATCTCCTAGATACACTGATCTAGGCTCCACACCAAGAGGGCAGATACTCAATTAAATTGGGTTACCTTGCTACCAAGAACATAGAAACTAGATATAAATCATTTCGGGCTTTCAAATTTTGTCGAAACTTGGTAGTTTTACCAAAGGCATGAAACTTTTCTTGGTTAGCTTTGAAGAAAAGAATCTTGACAGGAGACAGGCTATCAAAATTGAACATTGTTCACAATATGCAATGTGTTATATGCATGGAAGAAGTGGTGAATGTTGATCACTTCTTTGTTCAGTGTAAATTGGCACATCAATGTTGGACCTTCATTCTTCAAAAAATAAATTTCAGCATGCCCCTTCCTAACACATTATGGGATTTGTTTCATGATTGGCCAATCCCAATTAACCATTCATTTTACTCCTGTATCTGGAAGTGTATCCCAGCAATACTTATTTGGGCTATCTGGTTGGAAAGGAACAAAAGGATTTTTTGAAGTCAACCCTCCACATTTGAATCTATGTTGTCAGCATTAGAAGTTGTAGTTGGGGAAGTTGTTCTAGCCTATGTTAGAAGAACTTCTAAGCATTTTATTGTTATAGGTTGGGATATATCTTTGACTAATAGTTGGGCCTCCTTACCCTCTCCATCTTATCAACTAATTACTTCAGGAGGTCCTTCTAAGAAGCTTAATAGAAAGATGGTTATATGGATTCCCCCTGCTTGGGGAATTTGTAAGTTAAATTTTGATGGTTGTTCAAGAGGCAATCTTGGTGAATCGAGAGTTGGAGTGTGTATAAGAGATCACTAATAAACAGGTGTTGGGTATGTTGGCTCAAAAATTACTGATTGGTACAAATAATAAAGCTAAAGCCATGGCTCTCTTAGTTGGTTTAGAACTGGCATCTTGACTAACCATAGCTAATATTCACATTGAGAGGGATTCTTTAGTGGTTATTAATTCGTGTGTCAAGAAAGATTCACAAAACTAGAAATTTGGTTATATTCTAGAAAAAGTTTGGGAAATGACTGATAAGTTTGAAGTGGTGTCCTTCTCTCATACCCTTAGGGAGGGAAACTGGGTTGTCGATAATCTATCTAATATTGGCTATGACTTGAAGGATACTGAGGTAAATATAGATTATATTGCTGCCAATTTCCCTTCTTTATTTACCTTAATCCAACATGAGCAAAAGAGTAGGTAGTGTTGTTAGAACATGTTCGGTTCCATTGTTTATTGTGTTACTCAATTCCAAATTGATTGATTGACTCCATGTCTGAGTTGACCAAGTGTTTCGATCTGACTTGGCGTAAAGCTGGATGAACTACTAACCCCATGAAGTATGGCTGAGTGTGGTCAGTTTCATTATTTTTTGAATGACTCAGTTTCATTGCCTTCCAAGTCACTAGGTATATGTACATATACATATATATTTACATATATATATAGATATGTATATACATATACATATATATATATGTACATATATATATATGTGTGTGTGTATATATACATATATATGTATACATGTATATATACATGTATACATAATATATACATATATATGTATATGTATATGTATGTATATATTATGTATACATGTATATATATATACATGTATACATATATATGTATATATATATACATCTATATGTATATATATATACACACACATATATATATAATATATATATTGTATATATATGTGTGTGTATATATATGTATATATTATACATATATACATACATACATACATATATATTGTATATATATGTGTGTGTATATATATGTATATATTATACATATATACATACATACATACATATATATATATATATATATCTTGAGATACTTATATGATAATTTATTATAATGTATTGTATTTGGTTTATCATTAGATATTTTGTGACTATTGATTTATGGTTATTGATCCAACAAGTATTGTACACTTTTTATAAGTCAGAGGTTTTGGGGTGTAGACAACTAAATATGGTTACATAATCAAGAAATCTTGTTTAGTAATATCCTAAGGTAGTACTAACTAAGTATCTAATATTTAATTGATTTATGTTATCCCCTAGTTAATTAAATTAATTAATTGACAATAGTCGAATTAATAATCAAACAACAACCAATAGTCTAATTTATTAATTAAATCCCTATTCTTCTATTAAATTGAATAATTACACAACCTATTTAATTTAATTCTATTTTCCCCTTTTGATTAAATACACCAATTAAAAAATGGCAAGAGCCTACAACACAATGGTAAATTGTGAGCCTCTTATTGAAGAGGTCTTTGGTTTGAATCTACCTGTGCTTAAAAAAATAATAATTAATAATAATGCATAATAATCAATCTTGGCTTCGACCTCTTACCAATTAATAAAAATACTCCAACCCTTTAACTAACCCTTAACCCTTCCAAAATCCTTGGTTCTAACTCAATCCAACATATTCATCATAATAACCCATTTCATTAACCAATTAACCTCACCTGATTAACCCATCCACTTGCATTTCCCTAACATGTCACTTTTCCTCCTAATCACCCACTTATCTAAGCCTAATCACCCCTTAAACATTATACCTTAAGTATGGTTTAATAGATCCTAACCCAACCCAAAGTCCACCCTCGCATTCTATCTCTTACACCCCCACATAATTACCTTAAAGCCTACCTTAAATACCCCTTACACATTGCTTACTTTCTCACCCCCCTAATAAATCCTTTGTCCCCTCATATTAACCAAAATGATCACATTCACCCTCAAACCTTAATCCTCTCACATTCACTCCTCTTCTGACAAGTGACACAAGCCTATTACTTGTGAGATCATAATCCATGCGATTCCCTATCCTTGCATCCTAGCCATCACTCAAAATTCTTTGATCTTGCATCTTGACCATCCATTTCCCTTACCCATGGCCTATAAATTGAGCCCTTCTCCATTCACAAATCATCTACATCTTATGTTAAAATTATAAAGCTCTTTTAAAGAACAAAATCATAAACCATACCCTCATAATACCAAAATCATACCATAGCTCCATCTTTTTCTTGAATCTATGAATCCATATACCATCTATGACCAACTAATTGAGAGGCTGAGATAACATATAGGTGTTATACACCCTTATAGGAGTAGGGGCCTTGGCCCCAAGGGTTCTTGCCCCACAAAAGCAATTCCTCCCTATGTTTGTTCTTCCCTAGCCTAAGAAACTATAGGCATTGAAGCTTGAGCACATTTGAGAACACACCCAATCACTTAAACCTAATCTACACAAAAAGAGGAGCTTGGTATATTGAAAAGGTTTGCATTTTTTATTATTCTATCTTTTAAAGTTATTTTCTTAAGTATTTGATCTTTTTTTTTAAATTGAATTCTTACTAGTTTAGTATTCTTAAATAGTATATATTGATAAATACATTTTGGCATGACTGGTAAAACCCCACAAATAGGGTCATTTTTCTATCTTAAACTTGGTTTTTCTTTTTCTATAAACTAAAAAGCTAATCATTATTTTGTATTTTAAGTATTTTTCTTATGATTTTTTGTGCATTTTTAAGGTTGTAGGTGCAAAAGGAGACTATGAAAACATGTTCCATTGACTTGAGATTTACAGAGTGAGCTTAAAAATACAGACATATACATGAACCTCCGACTATAGGGTTGTGATGATGACACAACTCAAGACAAAATAAACAGAATAGGAAAAGGGGAATATTATTATTAGAAGTGATCTTCTATTACATTTAGTACAATGAAAATAGACCAAAGATGTGCCCTATGGGCTTACAATGTTGTCTGATCCTGTAAAATTAGAAGAATCTAGAAATGGTAGTCCAACTTTTGGGAGGTATAAATTTTGATCTGAGACTTTGATTGATGAACCATTTATATTTCTAAAAAGATCTCCAAGTGTTTTATAGTCCTATGGACCAAATTTTCTCATCCCCCATTTTTAGGGCCTATATGAGGCCATTTAGTGCCTCAAATATGACTTTGAAGTGCTCTTAGGAGGTCTCCAGGCAACTTAAAATTGCAATAACTTTCAAATTGCAAAGCCTTTTGACCTAATTCTTTTTCTAGCATGATTTAAATTACAATTATAATCATCCCTCCAACTTACACCCTCTAACTCATCATAATTATGGATCAATTACAAAATAACCTATTTTCTACATTGGCACGTATCCAAGGTGCTCAAAAACTCTAACTCAAAAAACTAATAGTGGAACTATGAAGGTTGGAATATTTATTTGACCCAAATGGGTATCCAAAAAATAAAATAAAAAAATTAATAAAATATAAACTAACACTAAGCATATTTTTGGGTGATACAAGATTGCCCTTAAACCACTGGATGCTCCTGCATCAGATTGATATCATCAACTGACCACAATGTGATCCTACAAAGGAGGGAACACAAGTTCAAACCTTTATTCAAAACTTTTATCTGGGGCACATCGACTTTCCCACTTTCTCTATCCTGAATTTTCTTTTTCATCCTTGTCCCCATGGGAATGCTTGTTCACCAAGTGAGAACACTTGTATGATATTGCATGATCATTCTTTGTAAGGCTCGAGGCATTAAATTTAATTAACCAATATGTGCTTGTGGGAATGTGTGAAAATATTTATGTGATCACTATATTGTGAGAACTCTATGTGAGTATCTCACTCTTAGATTTTTCCTATTGTCTATTTATTTTTTCCTAATATAATTTTGTTATTTTACACTATTAGTAGGACTACAATCATGCAACTGCAAGAATAATTGATATTTCCTATGGGATCATTGACTGTGATATTCTAATAGAATTTTCTTAAGTGTGCAGGAATGCATTTGGAAGGAGTTACCATTTTTTAGACTAAATTTATCTAAATTTCAATTTGGGAACCTAAAATAAACCTTGTTTGCACCCACAAAACCCCACACTTAATTTTTGAGATTTAAAAAGAACTTGGCATAATGGAACAACTCAATTCAAACACTACATTTGGTGCTCCTAAAATTTAACAAGAAAAATCATCATTTTTTAATATGGGCTAAAATATCAATATACAAAATCTTTAATCCTCAAAAAAGAAAGAACTCTTTGATAGGACACTTCAAATTTGGGTTTAAAAAATAAGTACACAATTATTGAGTCCATGAGAAATTCAAAAAAATATTTTTTTATCAAAATTTCCTTTCAAATCATTCAAAATTTTGTAATTTTGATTCAATAGAACCTTGCATTCCAATCACATGTGTCTTATGTCTTAGGATAGAAAACATTTAAATCTTTAATTTGGAATGAACACATGTTTGATGTGTTTGTAAGAGTATTTTTCAACACTTCCTTGAGCTCTTTTATTTCTTACAAAAGTAGATCCTGTTAAACCAAAGAATTGTTAGTAATAATTTACACAAAAAATTTAGGAGCACTTCTAAAGAGACCTTTCCTTTGGGAAATGTGCATCCCCATTGGAGAATAACCTCAAACTAGTAATTTCCCTAGTGGTATACAAAAGGAAGTGAGGTAATCTCTTTCCTATTCCTCAAGCTCAAGAAAGGTGTGTAGCTCAAGGTAGGTAAATTACCCTATGATTTTGGCAAGGTCAACTAGGCTCTTAAGTGAGTCACACACATACAAACTGATTGCAAGGACACCACAAATCTTATTAGAAATTAACTTTAGCTACTATGCAATTTATCCTTGGTATTTTATTCATGGTGCAAGAGAATATAAGAATTCTTTGAAGATAATTTCCATATGTGTTTTCCCTAGTATAGACATAAGGCTACTTGGGATTTATCTCCAACAGTCACTGATCCTACAAAAGGGGGCTTCTATTTTCCATACCTTGAAGGATCATTGACATGCAATTTTTTGGAATAACTTTTTTATCAACTCACCTCTTAGATTGAGAGGGACATAACACACTAGAACCAAAAAATATCAAACTTGGGATCCTCCTTACAGGCTTATGAATAACATATTGAAGCCAAATTGACATGGGGATAATATGTTCTTGAAGTGTTTTTATTGTGATTGACTCTATGGAAAACATTCATTGAACATACACACTTTGGTTATATCAAATCCTTTTTCCAAAAGAAATTATTTGTGTATATCTCTTCAGGTTTATGTTTCCTTTGAGGGATTGCTTTTTCACTTAATCCATTATCAAATTTACTTATCTTCCAACCTAAGTTAGGGAATACTTAGTATATTCACTGCATAAAATTGAAAGTTTTTAGCTAGTAAAGTTAAGTTTTCATGACATATTAACTCAAACCAAAATACAAAAAAGGTTAAGCTCAAAACATCACTAGCCTATAGAGAATGAGAAGCTAAAATTAAGAGACCAACCCCTAAAAAAATAATTGTAAAAGAGTTCCAAATTGAGAAAGAAGGCATTGAAGTGTTCTTAAACATAGAGTGAGATTACAAAGTCCAAAACATGACACTTAGGTATGGAGTTAATCATAGATTCACCACATACACAAGCTACACCAAGGATTCCTAGATCTGTCTTCTTAATCACACACACTTTGCACTATTCACAAAGCTCATAATACAAGTTTTTATTAGGAGTTATCACATAGGTCATCACCCCTCTTAGAAACTTCTAGATCCATTATCCTTAGAGAATTTTTGAGAGACTTGTAGCTAAATCCTCATCCAATAAAAACCCAAATCAAACCCCATCATATCCTAGAATTTTGTATCATAACCCAAGATTTTTCTATCTCACACCTTATATCCATCACATTATGTTGACTATTTCTTGGATGATACATTATCTACTTGGTAGTATATCTTATCACTTGTGACCCTCATCACCTTTTTCTATAGGTTCAGCTTTATATTTGATCATATAACATCTCTCAAATGTCATTTGTCTACTATAGGTTTATTCATCTACCATCATCTTGAGATTAAATATAGAAAAATATGTTTATCCATATTTGAGACCAAAATTTATCTTTATGTCCCTTAAGGAATCACATCCTTAGGATTAATCTTCCATTATCATCCTTTTGCATCATCACACATCCTTTCCCTTTTGCATTGATCACCCATCGTTAGATCCCTAGGAAATCCTTTCATCATAGGTTAGGCATTATTCCCTCATCACTAGAAGGTCTTAAAATTCCTCTTGTATCTTGTATCCACCAATCATATCACTTGTATCCCACACTTAGGTGTATTATCATTTCATAGCACCCACCACATGTCACAACCAAAAAAAAAAAAAAAACCAAAGACATGGATCCTAATCCTAGTGCGGTTTGGCTAGTACAAAACTTGATATAGAGACCTCTATTATCATGATGATCCACCTATTTTAAATTCATAATATTTGAGATCTAATGCATCCTCCTTATATCCATTCATAAACCAACTTGGAAATGCAATACTTGTCAATGATATCATCAATAGAAACAAAGATGCCATAATAGAAAAATTGTAGAGGGGTAATGTTGGTACCTTTGTCTTTGCAAGAAAAACACAACCAATAAGAAGGTAAGACCCCTCACACCCCTCCCCTTGTACTAAAACAAAAATTCATTGCAAATCAACTAGCCAATGTGCCACTAGTCAATGCTTATCGACTAGTTATGGGGTTTCTCGATGAATATCTTTATTTGATAGAAGAGAAGCCTCTATGGAAACTTTATTTTGGTGGGTCCTACACATTACATAGATATAATGTACAAATAATGTTGGTCACGCCTCAAGGATATTACATCCCTAAATTAGTCAAGTTAAGATTTTAGTACACCAAAAACATATCAAAGTATGAGGCCCTCGTTATAGGACTAAAAAAAATTAATGGAACATCATAGAGTTACAAGTCTTTCATGACTCACAACTAATCATGAAGTAGGTTCTCAATGAGTATAAAATAAAGGATGAAAAGTGTTGTCATATAAGGGGATGGTAGATAAAATGAAAGAGAAATTCATCAAAATTTAATTCACACAAGAACCATGACTATAGAACAAGGTTGCATATGCAATGGATACTATCGGCTCACTCCTAGAAATTCCCTAGGAAGCTTCAAAATACAAATTCTTCATTAATAAACTACATGAGTCCATATATGAGAATAATGAATCAACCATAGTGTGCATTATGGTTGGTCCCCAATCCTCATGGTACCATGTGATTCACACTTACCTAAAGATAGTATCATATACCCCCACTCACACAAACCCAATGTCAAAACCTTATTCACAGATCTTCCTACTACACTATTGTAGCCAACAATCTATATTAATGAGGTTACCATACTAACATTTCTAGGTTTTTAGACTCAAACAAGGCCACAATGGCTCTATAGGAGTTATGCATCATACTTTCAAATACCCACACAAGTGGTATAGTCCTAGCTAGGAAGATCATAAGAGATGATTATTATAACCCACATTAGAGAATGATAAATGTTAGTTTGTTAAGAGGTGTTTACCATGTCAATAACATGCCAGTTTGATATGTTCTCTAGAACAAGATATATACTCCATTACACCACCATGGATGTTTGTGTATTGGGGGTTTTACCTTATCAGGGTAATCACACCCCCATCTTCAAAGAGACATAAGTAGATCATCGTAGTGTGATGCAAGAGCATCTTGGGGTAGTTAGAAATCATATATGTTTTAGTGGTTTTGACCTTGGATTAGCATAGCTCCATTAAAAGAGGGTGACACTCAATCATTATTGAGGTAGTTCTTGGTTATAGTTTCACCCAAGGAACTCAATGACTAAAGAAGCTTAGTGATAATTGTAGTGCTCTGTTAATATACTATTGGGTGCAACTTGTGCTTGAAGATTCTTGTTGGAGCTTGGTAGACATTCTTTCTTAGTGTGATTGGTGATACTTGGTGTGCTTAGTGGTTTTTGTTGATGCTTGGTGGTTCGGTTCACAATCTAGATGTTCTTGGAGACTTGATTGTCTGACTTGGTGCATTTATTTATTTTTTATCGTGATCATGACATAGATTGATTGTAGGATGTGTGAGGACCATTTCTGAGTCTTGGTTCTTTCTCCTATGTGAATTTAATGTTTTTTATAATCCACCTAAGGCATATTATGTTTATTTTTGTAGTAGATGATTCTATTTGTAATAGGCCAATTTGTGGTTGTGCAAGTAGAAAAAAGGGTTGTGTAGAGTTGTAGGCATGAATTTAGTAGTAGAGATTCAAGAAGAAATGAGGGGTTGTAAATTTGGAGCAGATAGTAGTTGAGTGTGCGCTTGGAAAATAATAAGGTTTCTTGGTAGCTTACAAGCACAAGTTTAGATCTTTCTTGGGGTTTCTACCAAATTTCTAAGCTATTGCAAATTTGGGCTAGCTAAGAATTACTGGGACCTTGCAATGTACTATTACTATAATTGATTTCGTATTTGGCAATAACCAGGAAGGTCTTACAGACTGGTACATTGCATGTAATTAGTTTTTGATGAATAAAGAGTTGGATTTTCTATTAGATCTTATAACTTGTGTTGAGTTTTGGTTGTGTGGTTGTTTTCTAGGGGATTTGTCACCTTTATTAGAGGTTCACTCAACCTTGCACTATGTTAAGTGGTATCAGAGAAAAGGATTAATCTAGTGAGTGATATATTTATTTGGGTTTTTTAATATCTTGGAAGATTCCTCTAAGAAGATTGAACCCTAGGGTGATTGCAGATCTTTGTGATGTGGTGTGAGACTAAGATTTCATAAAAGGTTAGATCAAATTTTAGATCTAAGATGGAGTTTATGAAGAATGGTATGATCACTAATATCATGAGAGATATAGTTGGTGTAGTAAGGAACATGGGTATGGAAGATGGTTATGAGGAATCTTTTGAAGATATGTGGTTGGATCTAGTGGTGAGGATAGAATCAATCAAATGGAGAGATCTATCGAAGACATAGCTAGTTGATTGGTTAGATTTGACACTTGGTTAAAGATGATACATAACATAGATGTTTCTAATTTCTCATGTACATTGAATCCTAAAGCCAAATTGATTGGATTGTTGAGATGGAGGACTACTTTGAGTTAGAGGATATTGGTGATCTACTCAAAGTGAGGTTGGCACAAACTAAGTTGAAAAGATATGTTTCTTTATCATGGAAATAATTGTAGTGAGATAAAGAAGAGGAAGATAAAATAAAAATCACTAGGTAGAGATTAATGGTGACAAAATTGAAGGCTAAGTTCATTCATGTTGATTATGAACTTGAATTTTCTAAAAGGTTGCAAAATCTAAAATAGAAGATATGTATGTGAAGGATTATACTAAGGAGTTTTACAAGTTAACAATTCAGTCTAGACATAGATAAATTTTTAAGGAAAATGTGGATAAGTATGTTAATCATTTGAGATGCAATATTTAGGATGAGATTGGTATGGATAAGTGCACCAAGTTGTGGTGCAAAAAGGGAGGTATAAGTGGCCACTTTTTTTTCTAAAATTTTTGAACTTCAAAAAGAATTTGAAGATAGTTACGCTCAAAATTTTAAGTTATGAAAAAAACAAAAGTAGTAGTCCTTTGAATATAGTTTCTAAACTACTAATTTTTTCTCAAAATAGTTTAGTTTTAGGTCCTTAAAAAAGGGGGCCACAAAAAGTGGTACTATTTTTTTAGGAAAAAAATAACATAGTGCAAAGTGTGGCCCCCCCTAAAATTTTAGCCTTTTTTTTTTGAAATTCTTTAATCACTCTAGTCAACAATTATCTAACACCATGTAGTTTATCCCATTTTTTTTGGGTAATTTTATAATTTAAAAAAAAAAATTATGCATTTTGTAATTGACACATCCCAAAAACATGAAATATCTATATGCTCCCCCTAGAAATGATTAAAAATTAATCCAAAATCAAAACTTATATTTTTCAAACTATGTAGAATGGAGTCTAGTTTCTAAAAAACTAAGTTGTGGCTAAACTAGATGAACAAGCTAAAAACCACACACCAATTAGTACACATTGGTTTCTAACAGAAAATAGACATACACTCAAAAAAAATTATAGTTGAATAGCTAGAAATAGTTCAAATTCAAATAAATTATATGGTTATATAGATAACACATAGATCTACAATGTCATGTGAGCTAATTTTATCAATGCTCAACCAAGAGGAAACTTAAAGGAGAGAACACAAGAAAAATTAATTATTTATTGTATGTTTTCTGCAAAAAAATGTCTCAGACTAGTTTAGAGACTCCAAACATTTGGGTTGAATCCCCAAGGAAAATCAAAGACCTAGGCTTGGTAGAATCTAAAGCATTAAATAGTGTGTGCACGTTGTTTAAAGAATTTTTAAATTCAAGCTTACATAGCACGTATGTGCTATAGTTCACACACACTTCGTAAGCTTGAATTTAAATAGAGAGGGAAGGAGAGAGTGAGAGAGGGTAGAGAGCGAGAGAGCATAGAGGATGGGAAGAGAGTAGGATATGGGAGAGGGTGGGGGAGGGGGCGGGAGAGAGAGAGAGAGAGAGAGAGAGAGAGAGAGAGAGAGAGAGAGAGAGAGAGAGAGAGAGTAGGGGATGGGAGAGAGGAATAGAGAAATGGAGAGAGAGAGTAGGGTATGGGAGAGGGAGAGAGTGAGAGAGAGGGGATGGGATAGGGTGTGATAAGGGGGGAGAGAGAGAGATGTGTGTGAAACATATATAGTAAAAGAAAGGAGTGGGAAAGAGATTTAGCTATAGAAATACAGATCAAGATCAAGATAAATAAATGAGAAAAATTATATTTATATATATAGAGAGAGGGGGGGGGGGGAGAGAGAGATAGAGATAGAGAGTAGGGGATGGGAGATAATGGGATAGAGAGAGATGGATGGAGAAATGGAGAGAGAGAGAGAGAGAGAGAGAGAGAGAGAGAGAGGGAGGGTGAGAGAGACATAGAGAGAGGGTGGGAAAGGTTGGGATATATATAGAGAGAGGGTGGGAGAGAGAGAGAGGGAGAGGGGGAGAGAGAGAGAGAGTAGGGATGGAAGAGGGTGGAATAGAGAGAGATTGAGAGATGGTGGGGTAGATAGAGAGTGAGTGGGGGGAAGAGGGAGTGATGCAATGGGAAGGGTGGTGGTATTCAAAACACAATGAGAATTTAGAAATTTTAGGGGTTCAGGCACTTGGGCCTATTCAACAATCTTTAATGCTTCAAGAACTAGGCTTAACAAGACTACCTTCAAGAATCCTAAATGATGAATTTTTTTTTTTAGGGATTTCAATTTCTTGAATTCAAAGAACCCTAAGGCTTTACTTCAATCCCATATTCCATTTGACAAAATTCCCACAAACTATTCACAGAGACCTAATATCCTACCTAATAGCCTGCAACAATCTTAGAATGTAAATTCTACTTTTCTTCAAAATACTTGACAAGAAAATGTCATTTAAAGACACCCTTTACAAAGTTCTATGACATATCAAAAGCTTTAATATACTTGTTTTGGACCAACACAACTATCCTTGACTGAACCCCTATTTTTAACGCATAAAAATGACCCAATTTTTAAAGTATCAACCAATGACCTCCTACCAACCCCAACTACTAGACTGTGTCCTCTTATGTCTTCAAAGGGTCAATTCCAAAAGGAATTAGTCCCAAGGATTCTGCAACACCCAAATCCCTAAATCTTGACTTTAAGCTCGAGTTTGCTAAGGCTTCCTCGATGTTCAATCTTCACATGATCCTGCACCTAATCAATGATGGATTCACCTTCACTTTACCCTATTAGGACATTACCAAGCATAAAATGAACTCATTTCTTTGATAGATCATTCATTGCTACACCCAAGCCACCATTTTCACTATTTTCTTTCACTATGATCATTGCTATCCCATCCAATTTTGCATATGCACAGTTAGAGTCTTATGATACATGTTAAGTAATGTCATTCCATGAATTTTAGGCCTCTATATTCATGGAATGACCTTCATTCTTCCTAAACTATTATGGCAACAACAAGTTTCAATAAAGAGCAACTAATTGAATTATGATTGGTGTAATAGTGAACCTATTACAATATGAAACTCAATAGAAAAATACAACAAATGATAAAGTGACTCTTTCAAAACATATGGAGATCCAATCAAATTGAGATTCAAAGTGGGGTCTATTTTTAGAATTTAGAAATATTTTTTATTTGTTGTTCTTGTTCACCAGCACATAACCTAATCCTCCTTCTCTGTCGTAACAAAGACTCCTCCTCTCATATAAAAGACTCCCTATTGAATAAAATAACTACTTTAGAACTAATTCAACCAACTATCATTGTTGAGTTGAATGTTAAGTCTACAACTCAAAACTTCCCTCTCAATCCCGAAACTAGTTGTTACCTTTTAAATATTTGAATTTTAGATAACAAAAAGATTTATTTATACAATAAACCCTTTCCTAAAACTTAAACTTCCACACTAGCCTATTCTAAACTCTTTAGACTAGTTTTATTCTTGGACACTTTTGGTCCTTATACAATCAACACTTGGTCCATTTAGGACTTGAAATAACTTGTAAGATTAGTTTCTATTACATAGGATCAAAAGCCATTATAAGCTTTAGCATTTCCCAATTGATTTTCCTTAACCTATAATTGTCTTGTTGACCCCGATTGTGCATTTCATCCTCCAAATTCCCTTGAGGTTCATGAAGGTCTTCATGATCTTTATCTTTGGCTTGAATGTTTGAGGTGATCCTACACCATACTCCCCACCATGAAAATAATTCTTGTCCCAAGAGTTATTGTGCTTATACCCACTATATTTTCTCATAGAAACCTGATGTTCAGGGATGATACACTCCCCAAAAGTGATCTACTACTATCCCAAAACCTATGCATTCATACACAAAGACTTAGATAAAAACTCATGTATAGGGGAATGTCCTACTTCAAAATAGTGCTACTATTGCACTTTAAGCCTCTAAATTATTGTCTGTCCTACACCTACTCTACCTTCATCTATATGCCCTCTTAGAGGACACTTGACTATCCCAAAAAAATTCCCCAATTAGTCATGTCCTCCTTGGACTATCTTGCCCTTCAATCTTCCACTATTTTAAACACAAACTAGTGTCATGATGGATGCTACCCTAACCCTGCACTAATAGATCTCTGCCAAAACACATAACTATAGTCTTCATTTCATTATCAATAAGTGGAACCAACTTATAAGTGACCCTACCCTTATGCACTATATAAATGTTTGTAAAACCATCATGTACAGTCCTCCTAGACCATTGCCAAGGCCTACCCAAGATGACATGCCCACAACTCATATCCAAAAAATCACTCAAAATATTATTAGAATATTGCCCAATTGAAAAATACAATATAACTTGCTCATTTACAAGTAAATTGTTATCCTTACTCACCCAAGTGGCATAGTATGGATTGGGATGTGGAAAAGTTTTCAGATGTAACTTATTGATGACCTCCTTTGAAATGAAATTATGTGAAGCCCTTGAATCAATAAGAAGACTACAAATCTTACCTTGGATCAGACATTTGATTTTGAAAATATTGGTTCCTTGCACTTGCTATCCCCTTCCTACCAACAAACATTCACCTTCTTCTAGATGAATATCAATGGATTCTCTCTGCTCATCTTTTCTTGATTCTTCATCAACCAATTCCACTCTTCTATCTCTCTGTTTGTCTTCCAACCATTTAGAACACCTAAAGGACGAATGGCCTACTTCATTATAATTGAAGCATCTTCCTATGAATACTCCACTTCCTCTTCCTCCACTTCTTCCACCTCTATAACCTCCTCGTGATTCTAAAAATGTTTTTTCCTTATCCTTATCATTTCTGCTCTACAAATTAGAGTTTGTTCTTCCACCTCTTTCTCTTGTAGAAGATCCTCCTCTTGAGTTATTTTTCTTCTCTTGTCTCCTTTTTATCTTCTCTTTAGCCTTCAAGGCTAACTGGTAGCACTTATCAACTGACCTTGGGGTAAAAAGACTAAGTTCATCCTAGATATTGAACCTCAACCCCTCCATAAATCTTACAATATTTTCTACCATCTCTTCCTCATGATCCACTCTAATATCAAGCTTTTAGAATTCCTCAGTGTACCTCTATACATCTAACTCCTTTTGCCTAAAATCCCTCATCTTTTTGTACAACTATACTCTATAATCCCTTGGAAAAAATTTTGCCTTCATTTTATCCACCATTATATACCAAGATTTGATCTTGGGTCTTCCATTCTTCCATCTATCTACTTGGATACAATCCCACCATAGCAAAGCATGTCACTTCAACTTGGACTTTGCTATCTTCACTTTGTCCTTCTCTTCTATCCCTTCACACTCAAAGCAATTTTCAATTGCATCAAACCAATCTATTAGTTCTTCATCATCTATCTCCCCTCCATACATAGGTAAGTCTATCCTTACAGTTATATCTCCACTCTTTATGGCCTTCACCAATTTAGCCATCCTTGCATCTTAAGGGTCTACCGGTTCCTCTTCTTGGGTTTCTTCTTCTTCTTCTTCCACTACTATTTCTTCACATTGTCTGATGCTCTTACCCTATTCTCCAATACTACTGTCCTCTCAATCATAGTTCTCATAAATATTTCCTTCTCTTGGTTCTCCTTGTCTCTTTGATCAAGGGATTCTTTAAGCTTCTTGTTATCAACCAATTGCTCCTTCACGATCCTTGCCAAATCCATGTTGGTCATTCTGACTGGCAACTCTCCTTCTTCTTTATTATCCATGGTTTCTTGATCAACCTATTACAAGAATCAACTATAAGGTGACTCCTCCCAAGATAGTTCAACTACAAGCCTTACCAAAGGATTCAAGGATCAATCTTCACAAGATCAAATACACTTACACAATACCTTTCCCACCATTGATACCACTTGATGTAATGGGAAGGGTGGTGCTTTTCAAAACACAATGAGAATTTAGAAATTTTAGGGGTTTAGGCACTTGGGCCTATTCAACAATCTTTAATGCTTCAAGAACTAGGCCTAACAAGACTACCTTCAAGAATCCTAAATGATGAATTTGTTTTTTAGGGCTTTCAATTGCTTTAATTCAAAGAACCGCAAGGCTTTACTTTGATCCCTGTAGTCCATTTGACAAAATTCCCACAAACTATTCACAAATACCTAATATCTTGCCTAATAGCCTGCAACAGTCTTAGAATGTGAATAACTTTACTTTTCCACAAAATTCCTGCAATAAAATGTCATTTAAAGACACCCTTTATAAAGTTCTATGACATATCAAAATCTTTCATATACTTGTTTTGGACCAACACATCTATCCTTGATTGTACCCTTATTTTTAATGCATAAAAATGACCCAATTTTTAAAGGAAGTATCAACCAATAACCTCCTACCAACCCCAACTACTAGACAATTTCTTCAAAGGTTCAATTCCAAAAGGAATTAGTCCCAAGGATCCTACAACACCCAAATCCCCAAATCTTAACTCCAAGCCCTGGTTTGCTAGGTCTTCCTCAGCATTCAATCTTCACATGATCCTATACCCAATTAGTGATGGATTCACCTTCAATTTACTCTATTAAGAAATTCCCAAGAATAAAATCCACTTCTCACTCGAACTAATCATTCACTACTACACCCGAGCCACCATTTTCACAGTTTGCTTCCATTGTGATCACTATTATCCTATCCAATTTTGTATATGCATGGTTAGAGTCTTATGATACATGTTAAGTAACATCATTACATGAATGTTAGGCCTCTATGTTCATAGAATAACCTCCATTCTTCCTAAAGTATTATAGAAACAACAAGTTTCAATAAAGAGCAATTTATTGAATTATGACTGGTGTGATAGTGAACCTATTACAATATGAAACTCAACAATAAAACAATTCAAATGATGAAGTGACTCTATCAAAGCATATGGAGATCTAATAAAATTGAGATTCAAAGTGGGGTCAATTTGCAAAAAATAAAAATATTTTGTATTTGTTGTTCTTGTTCCCCAGTACATAACCTAATCCTCCTTTGTTGTAACAGAGATTCCTTGTCTCATATAAAAGACTCCCTATTGAATAGCATAAATACTTTAGAACTAATTCAACCAACTTCCATTGTTGATTTGAATGTTAAGTCTACAACCTGAAACTTCCCTCTCAATCCATAAACTAGTCATTACCTTTTAAATATTTGAATTTTAGATAACAAAAAGCTTTATTTAAACAATAAACCCTTTCTTAAAACTTAAACTTCCACACTAGCCTATTCTAGACTCTTTAGACTAGTTTTATTCTTGGACACTTTTGGTCCTTATACAATCAAGACTTGGTCCATTTAGGATTTACAATAACTTATAAGATTAGTTTCTATTACATAGGATCAAAAGCCATTATAGGCTTTAGTATTTCCCAATTGATTTTCCCTAACCTCTAATTGTCTTGTTGACCTTGATTGTGCATTCCATCCTCCAAATTTCCCTTGAGGTTCATGAAGGTCTTCATGATCTTTATCTTTGGCTTGAATGTTTGAGGTGCCCTTGAACCAGGAAGAGGGAGAGGGAGACAGAGAGGGAGGGAAGGAGGGGTCGAGAGAGAGAGAGAGAGAGAGAGGGGGGGGGGGGGGGGGGGGATATATATGTAGAAAGGATAGAATAGAGAGAGTAGGGGAGAGGGAGGGAGGGAGGGAGGGAGGGAGAGTAGGGTATGGGAGAGAGGGAAGGAGGGAGAGAAGGAGAGAGAGTAGGGAATGGGAGAGAGGGTTAGAGAGAGAGAGAGAGAGAGAGAGAGGATGAGAGTGGGTGGGATATATATATAGAGAGAGGGTAGGATGGAGAGATAGGAAGGGAGAGGGAGAGGGAGAGAGGGGGTGAGAGAGAGAATAGGGGATGAGAGAGAGGGATGGATAGAGAGTAGGGGTGAGAGAGAGGGATGGGAAGAGAGAGAGAGTAGGGGATGGGAGAGAGGGATGGGGAGAGAGAGAACAACTAGGGGATGGGAGAGGGTGGGATAGGAGGAGAGAGAGTAGGGGATGGGAGAGGGATGGAGATAGAGAGAGACACACAAAGAGAGACTAGGGAATGGGATAGGGTGGGAGAGAGAGAGAGAGTAGGGGGTGGGAAAGGGTGGGTAGGGGCTAGGAGAGAGAGAGAGTAGGGAATGGGAGAGGGTAGGAGAGAGTGTGTGGGAGAGAGAGAGAGAGAGAGAGAGAGAGAGAGAGAGAGAGTAAGTAATGAGAGAGGGAGAGTAGGGGTTGAGAGAAGGGTGTGATAGAGAGAGAGAGAGAGAGAGAGAGAGAGAGAGAGAGAGAGAGAGAGAGAGATGTGTGAAAAATATATAGTAAAATAGAGGAGTGGGAGAGAG